>CAWUFW010000634.1:2709497-3269497 GCA_963921515.1 Calotriton arnoldi | reverse complement strand
AGGACAGAGCCCGGGCTGGGGAGGCTGCCCTCCCCTGGGCCCTCAGGGGCCACGGATGGAGCTCCTGAACCCAGCCAAGCGAGGGGGGCTCCCCGGGCATGACGGAACCCCGTCTCGGGCCTTTGGCATAGCGGCAGGCTGGGGGACGGGGCCCAGGGCTGGAGCACCCGACCCAGGGCCCAGTGGGGCCCCTGGACCCAGACAGGGCTCCCGGGCCCAGAGGCGCAGGGGAAGCCTCCCTGGGCCCACGGGACCCCGTCCTCCCCAGGGCCCCGGCTGGAGCTCCTGAACCCAGCCAAGCAGGGGGAGGCTCCCGGGCCCAGCGGAAACCCGTCTCGTGCCCCTGGTGGAGCGGCAGTCCAGGAGACTGAGTCTGGGGCCCCTGGACCCCGTCGGGGCTCCTGGGCAGAGGTGAGGCCTCCCTGGGCCCGCGGGCCCCCATCCTGGGCACCACGCCACACATTGTGCCGGGGGACGGAGCCCCGGGCTGGGGGGGTGTGTCCTGGCCTGTCCGGCAACCGGCTGAGGACCGCTAGGCCGAGAGGGGTTTTGGAGTACCCTGTCCCTAGGAATCCAGAGGAAGGGTACCCCCCTTTCTGGTAACCTGTGCGTGCCGCGAGACTATGGGGACCCAAGGCGCGGACGCGCCCGACCTCCTGGAGCCCTGGCTGGGATTGGGGAGGCAAACAAGCCCTCATCAGGACTTCCAGGGCAGCCCGGCCATCTGGTCGCCCCATTGGAAAGCATTGCACGCGACCAGATGGCCGAGGGGGAAGGCGTGACCTGATGGCCGGGCCCGAAGGATGCCAATCTGCCCGCCCGAGCCTTCGCGGGAGGGCTCCCACCTGCTGGGCCTCGGGCCCGGGACTGTGGACGGGGGTCCACGACGGACCTCCGACCCGGGGTCCCCCTTGCACCTTGACAGGTGGGCAAAGCAGGAGGGAGTTCTGCCCGGGCCCGACGGACCCCCATCCTGGGACCATGGCGGAGCAGGGGGACGGAGCCCGGTCCCCTAAGCCCGGCCGGAGGTCTCGGGCCGGCAAGCGCAGGGGAGGCCTCCTCAAGACCCGCGTCCTGGGCGCCCTGCCACGCGGCAGGCCCGAGGACGGAGCTGGGGTGGGGAGGGCACCCTCCACCCCAGGGCCACCAAGGGCCCCTGCCGGAGCTCCTGAACCCAAACCGAGCTGGGAAACACCCGACGGGCCCCAGGCCCATGGCGGAGCGGAGGACGGAGCTCAGTGTAGGGAGCGCCCGGCCAGAGCTCTCGGGCCCGGACGCCTAAGGGAGGACCGACCGGGTCCGATGGATCCCGTCCCGGGCACTTTGCTGCGCCGAGGGCCGGAGAATGGAGTCCCGGGCAGTGGGGAGGTGTTGTCCGGGCCTAGCCCATCTGGTCCCCGGCTGAGAACCGCCAGCCCGGGAGCGGTTCCGGCATACCCTGTCCCTGGTAATCCGGAGGAAAGCTAACCATCTTTCTGGTAACCCGTGCGCACCAAGTGCCGGAGGGGACCCAGGGCACGGGGGCGCCCGACCTCCTGGAGCCCTGGCTGGGATCGGGGAGGCGGGCGAGCCCTCATCGGGACTTCCAGGCCAGCCCGGCCATCTGGCCGCAACATTGGAAAGCATTGCGCGCGACCAGATGGCCGAGGGGAAAGGTGCGACCAGATGGCCGTGCCCGAAGGACGCCAGTCTGCCCACCCCAAGCCTTCACCGGAGGGCTCCCGCCTGCCCATGCAGGGGTCGGGGGCTCTGCGTCCCGGGGGGCTCAGAGACCCCATCTGGGCCTCAGGCCCGGGGCTGAGAATGGGGGTCCCCGGCAGACTTCTGACCCGGGTCCATGGCGGAGCCTAACCCATCCCTGGGCCTGCCCGGCAGTCCTAAGCCAGGCTGCGCGGGGGAGGCCTCCACGGGCATGCGTTGGGCCACCAAGGGCCCCGGCCTATGCTCCTAAACCCAGCCAAGCTGGGGAAGGCCCACCCGGGGCGTGGGACGGAGCCTGGGGTGGGAGCACCCGGCCAGAGCTCTCGGGCCCGGACGTTCAGGGGAGGACTGCCCAGGACCAATGGAGCCCGTCATGGGCACTTTGCCGCGCGGCGGGCCGGAGGAAGGAGCCCCGGGCAGTGGGGAGGTGTTGTCCGGGCCTAGCCCATCTGGTCCCCGGCTGAGAACCGCCAGCCCGGGTGCGGTTCCGGCATACCCTGTCCCTAGTAATCCGGAGGAAAGCTACCCATCTTTCTGGTAACCCGTGCGCACCGAGTGACAGAGGGGACCCAGGGCACGGGGGCGCCCGACCTCCTGGAGCCCTGGCTGGGATCGGGGAGATGGGCGAACACTCATCGGGACTTCCAGGCCGGCCCGGCCATCTGGTCGCCCCATTGGAAAACATTGCACGCGACCAGATGGCCGAGGGGAAAGGCGCGACCAGATGGCTGGGCCCGAAGGACGCCAGTCTGCCTGCACCGAGCCTTCACCGGAGGGCTCCCGCCTGCCCACGCAGGGGTTGGGGGCTCTGCGTCCCGGGGGGCTCAGAGACCCCAGCTGGGCCTCAGGCCCATGGCTGAGAATGGGGGTCCCCAGCAGACCTCCGACCCGGGCCCGTGGCGTAGCTTAACCCATCCCTGGGCCTGCCCGGCGGTCCTGGGCCAGGCCGCGCGGGGGAGGCCTCCACCGGTTTGCGTCGGGCCACCAAGGGCCACGGCCTATGCTCCTGAACCCAGCCAAACTGGGGAAGACCCGCCCGGGCCCAGGATGTGGGACGGAGCGGCGGGCCGGAGGAGGGAGCCCCGGGCAGTGGGGAGGTGTTGTCCAGGCCTAGCCTATCTGGTCCCCGGCTGAGAACCGCCAGCCCAGGAACGGTTCCGGCATACCCTGTCCCTAGTAATCCGGAGGAAAGCTACCCTTCTTTCTGGTAACCCGTGCGCACCGAGTGACGGAGGGGACCCAGGGCATGGGGGCGCCCGACCTCCTGAAGCCATGGCTGGGAACAGGGAGGCAAACGAGCCCTCATCAGGACTTCCAGGGCAGCCCGGCCATGTGGTCGCCCCATTGGAAAGCATTGCGCATGACCAGATGGCCGAGGGGAAAGGCGCGACCAGATGGCCGGGCCCGAAGGATGCAAATCTGCCCGCCCCGAGCCTTCACGGGAGGGCTCCTGCTTGCCCTTTGGAGGGCTCGGGGGCTCTGCTTCCCGGGGGCTCATCAGAGTCCTTAGCTGGGTCTCGGGCACGGGGTTGCAAGGGGGGGGCCCGACAGAACTCTGACCTGGGGCCTGCAGGCACCTTGACACGCAGGCGAAGCGGGGGAGGCCTGCCCTGGCCCGATGGACCCCCATGACGGGCACCCAGACCCTCGGCTGGCCACAGGACGTGGGCTCCCGCACCCCAGGGCCCGCCAGAGCACAGGCACCGGAACCGGTCCCCGCTTCTGAGCCTCCCCGGGCACCAGGGACCCCTGTCCCGGGCAGACGGACCCTTAGCAGGCTGCAGGACGGGGGCTCCCACATCCCAGGCCCTGCCCAAAACCCAGGCCCCGGGCCTGCTTCTCAACCCAGCCAGGCTGGGGGTGATCTGGGAGCCTGCCCGGGCACGAGGGACCCCCGTCCCGGGCACATGGACCCTCGGCTGACGTGGGCTCCTATTCCACGGATTTTTTCCATAACTCCGTGGAACTCCGCATAGTGGCACTACGCCAACTCTGCCCAGGGTTATATAGAACCACTTAATTCTAATTACTCAACTTCCCTTAAGTAAATACAAGACCTAGGCATAGCTGCCAAAAAACCTGGTTGTCACATCCAGCCTCCCCTGGACACGTAGAAAATGGGTTTTTCTGATGCCGAAAACACCACCCATTGTATTTTTGGGAGCACCCATTTGGACGTCATGATGGTACTGGAAATTGAGGGCACCTCCCATTTCCAGTGACATTACCTCTGAGAAAGTCCTCCATGTAAATTATGTAGCCTGCTAAAAAGGGCAAAGCATGTATTGTATTGTTAAATTTATGTAGCACTTACTAACCCTACATGGGACGCTGAAGCGCTTTCCTACGAGTAGCACGCTATACCGTGTAGGTACTGTGGTTGGAAGGGTGTTATCTTTGTTATGTTTCCAGGTCCTTCTTGTGTTACGGGACTCAGTGCTTAGCAGTGTGATAGATGAAGAGGTATGAGAGCGAGGCATGCAGTTTATGGTTGTCCTAAACTGGCATCTTTCATCGGCTCTGAAGGTCCCTTTGTTGTATGTCCTATGATCACAGTCCACTTACTTGGTTCCCATTCTGAGATTTTTTGCTTATTTTTTATTGTACTGAGCAGGCATAGGTTGGATGGAAAGATGGTCAGGAGATCTCCTGGCATGGACTTTGCTATAATCATCCCCTATAAGATTATTGTTGTGCGATGTCAAGAAGTGGTCATAGTATGTAGTTAGTAAGGACCCGCAGTGGCAGACTATATTAGAGTCCTCGGTGGCCAGCGAGATGTGTCAGATATCTTCACTTATTCCTTGCCTGTTTAGTTTAAGTGGGTCGTTTGTTGCTGTGGACTGGTACAACAATGGGGGATAGATATGACCTATAGATGACTGTCTTATGTGCATGTAAGAGGTCAAGCAGCATAAGGGAATTATTATGCAGCTTGTTTGAACTACAGTCGGCTGCATGGCTATTGAGTGGTATAAAATTGGTACCAGTGAAGACCAGGAGGGTCCTGTATGAATTTACATTACTGTGTAATACCTAGGCTACACACAGGTCAGTCCTTCTTAACTGAGCTGGACATGCAGATTTATAAGAGGTTTTGCCAGATGAGGAGAGTGTGCTGGTTGGGCGGATCCATATCTGAGGCATGTTGACTGTACATGAAGGGAGCAATTGTGCCGAGTTCCATCTCAAAGTTACAGGATGGTGATTTGTTTTAGGAAACAGCCATGCTTTGGACTGTAAATGCTCCTGGATGCTACAGATCATGGCTGGTTGTGAGTGCCAAAGCTTGGTAGCTTGTATTGAGAAAGCAGTGCAAAGGACTTCTTACAATAAGGCAGTATGATGACCCATGGCACAAGTCTGCAGCCTGGTGTGCAGTGTCCTATTTTGTCTGCATTCCTTGAATTTAACTATAGGTATAGTGTTCTTTTTCTGGAAGGGTTTGTAGACAATGCAAAGCACCTTGAACATTGCTCATCTAGCTACAGTCAGCCAGTGGCGTACCTGCAGGACTGGTGTCATGAGTGCTCTGGGGTGGAGGTGGAGAGGAGTCTTGTGGCAGTGCTTTTGATGAGTTGTATGTTATGAATGAAGAAACTGGCCACCCTGAGGTACCGGCTGTTGGCATAGTTGACACTAGAGATTACAAGTCTGAGGATAGATTGTGACGTTTGATGGCATCCAAGGGATGGGAAGATGAGTCACACATTTTTCATTCTGTAGAAGGTGTCCTTTGTGGCCTTGTTGACGTGTGGTACCAAAGATTGGTCTGAATCTATGGCTACCTCTAGGTTTATTACCTATCTTAATGTAGATGGAGGGGGCATCAAAAGCCTTGTGCCAGCTCATCATCCGTGCAGTTAAGACATAGAGGCAGTCGTCAAATCTTGAGTAGTAGAGGACTTTTGGGCAGTCCATTTTTAGAATGATTTGCTTATTATCTGCATATTTGTAACAGGTGAGGCTGAACACTCTAATCAGATATGGTAAGTGGGCTATGTAGATATTTTGTAAGAGAGGAGATATGATGTACATCTGAAGGACGCCACAATGTTGGGTGTGAGAGGCTGATGTGAGAGGTGGTAGGTACACCACACCTTGTAGTAGTGTGTGGTGGTAGACAGCATCAAATGCCACTATTGGTCCAGAAGCAATAGAGTGGCCCCTCTGTCCTTGTTTGTGTTAGTTTTAGGCAATCCAATATAGATATGAGGGCTGCCTCTGTGGATCTACCTGGTCTGAATATAGACTGCTGGTCATTTTTTGGTTGTTTTCCTTCAGCAAACATGGAAAGCTAAGAAAACAACTGGGCTTTAAAAAAAATTTACGGAAGAACGGGCCATTAAACATTGTCCTATGAATTGCATTGGGTGGGACGACACTCTTCTTTTTGAGGAATGGTTTAATTTAGGAGGTTTTGAACTCGGGCAGGATAGAACCTAATTTTTAGAGGCTTCTAGGTTTGAAGGTGATCCTGATGGTCTGCAATGATAATGTCATGGAATAATTTTTCTGAGAAGGTGTGGAAAGTATTAAGTGGCAGAAAGTTGGTATTTTTCCTCTTTTTGACAGTTGAGTCATGTCAGGTAGTGTTAGCAGTGCTCCCCTAAGGGTATTCTCCATCTTTTCAATTTTGGAGATCAATTCTATCAAGATTTTATCATAGAAGGCTTGCAATCGTGGTGGTTCTGTGTTTTGGCACTTTTGATTGTGGATCTCTTCTAGAATCTTTTGGAGTTCCTCATATGGGAAGTCCACTTCAATTATGTGGTTCCAATGTGTGTACTCAAAGCTCTGTTACACTAGTGTAGTATGATTTTGTCTTTTTCATCCCTCGTTATCCTGTACTTGAATTGTAGTATGATGAGTTGTGTTTTCATTCTTTTGATGTTTTTATTAATCCATGTGGTTTTCTTCTTGTCGTTAACCCTGGCTGCGGTCTTTATCAATAGCCGGTTGTCCAATGAAGTAGAAATCCAGTTGTAAAGTTGGATATCTCTTGAGGTTACATACTAATTGGGATTCTTTTATGATGGAAGTTGAGTGTGCAAGTTCTAGTTTTTTCCATGATATATATGTGCATTTTTTGTTGGTGGTTGTTGCTGTAATTGAAAGGTTGTTATTGATGGGTATGTTGAGCCTGAAGATGAGTTGCTGGTCACTGTGGCCTGGAATGTGAGTGCATAAACATTGCTGACCGACAATTCTGTAATGAAGGTGAGGTCTGGTGTGGTTTCTGAGAACATATCAAATATGTTCAATTGTTTTTTGTTCATGGACTTTGCGTTGAATAGCAAGCATTCTTGTTCTTACATTTCTGCCTTCTTGATGTTATGGTGCCTTTAGGAGGTGTGGCATAGTATAGGAAGAAGAGCAGAGTCATAGGAAATGTGGGTGGGGGTGAGTTGTGGGGTAGTGTGAGTGTGGCTTGAGGGGAAATGGAGGGTAAGTTGTTGGGTTAAAGAATTATGAGGTTTGAGAGTTAGGTGTCAGTGTGGTGTGGTGTGGAGGCTTTCTGGTGGAAGGTGGCAATGAAGTAGCTGCTGGGTTGCAAGTTGGGTTGAATGTGGTATGTAGTGTGAGGGGGTAAGGCACGATCAGGGACCCTTCCCTTGATTTTTAATCTTTTCCTGGCTAGTGACAATAGGTGTCTCCGTTGTTTGGGTTAAAGCCTTTCAGTGAGTTGGGTTGTCTTTTTTAAACTGTGTAATTTTAGAACGCATGGTTGGATTCATTGTGGATGAAGCTAGATTAGTGGCGTGGGTGTTGGAGTCAGTGCTTCAAGTGCCTGCGTGTGCAGCAAGAAAACTCTCAGCAAGTTAGGGACAATATCATGTGAATCCTGGCTAGTTACCCCACTGTGGGGAGGGGGGCATTTCCAAAGCACACATTCCATCTCAGAGGAATAGCACCAGGTGGGTAGAGGAATATATGATGATACAACGCAAACCATTACAACGCATGCTTTTACAACGCGGTTTTTACAACGCAACTACCATTACATCGTATGATTTTACAACACATACCATTACATTGCATGATCATAGGAATACACTAAAACTACCATTACAACGCAATCCATTACAATGCATACTATTACTACGCATACTATTACTACTCATATTTAATTTTATTTCTTTTAAAAATATTTTCCTTATTTTTTTAAAAAGTATAACTAACCCCTGGAACGGGATGCAAGGGAAATACGGGTTTTGGGTGGGGGAGTGTATTAATACTCAGGTATTAAAAAAATACTCAGGTATTAACATTAAAACTCGTGTACTTTACAATGTCCCGATCCTATTTAATACCCGTTTAATAATATCAAAATGTAAAGAAATGTTAAAAAAACAGAATAATATATTTTTACATACTTCCAACGGAGCGAAAGCGAGATTTTAAAACCACCATTTTGAACATTGAAAAAACGAAAGTCCATCAACTATTTTTAGGAATGCCCCTTAACCCGCAACTTGCCATAACGGCTGACATTACAACAATAAATGTTTTAATGAACATTTTTAAAGATAACAAATTAATTATACTTTTTGCCAGTTTCTGAATCACGCAGAAAAACTGTTTTCAAAACATATTTTCATTTAAATTAACGTTTGCCATCGAAAATACGTATAAAAGCAGCCGTCCACCATTTTGAGCATAGTGGTAAACTGACTTCCACAGTGACCATACAAATTTTTCGAGGCAGAAAACAATTGTGAATTGGAAAAGCCAAACAATGCCATCTACAGACAGAAGTAAGGGGGTCACTACGATGGCGTAACATTCGCCAACGCCGGGCCGGCGGTGGCGACCGTTACGCCATCGTAACGAGTAATACCCCACCCCATATTATAATGGTGGGGGGTATCGCGGCGGACGCAAAGTGTGTCTGCCGCTTTTCCACCGGTCGGCAATCGTTCCGATTGCCGGCCGGGCGAACTTGGCCCCTAATATGGTGGTGGTGCCTAGCAGGCACCGCCATCCATATTAGTATGCGTGCGGTGTAAGGCCTTTCCATGGCGGCAATGCCGCCATGGAAAGGCTGGCGGGGAATTGCTTTGGGGGCCCGTTGCGGGCCCCCGGGTGGGGTGAGGGTGTATTTGGGGGGTACCCATGGTACCCCCCTCCATTTCCATGCACAAGGTGGCAGGCACCGCGCGGTGCCTGCCACGTTGTGCATGGAAATGCACAACATGGCAATTTGACATTGCGGCGGGTGCTGCTGTAAGCATCCTAATCAGGGGTGCGGGACCGCCGCATGGCAGGCGGCCGGTCCCGTTACCACTAGGATGGCGGGCGGACTAAAGTCCGCCCGCCATCCTAATGACCACCAAAGTGTACAATTTAAGTATTTAAAAAACACAATATAAACACATAATTTAGAAATACTAACCAGTATTTATTAAAAATCTTTTACAGCATTGGCTGAATTTCAAACCCAGCAAGAAATTTAAAATAGATACTACCCAGCAAAAAAATCACTTACTCAGTAAGTAACATAAAAGTCTTAATTTTATAAGAAATAAATAAAAGTAAGCTTTTTAAAAATAATTTATATATTCAAATTAAAAAATAAATATTTTTAAAAAAGACAGCTAGGAATAAATTGTTAAAGAGCTAACAGGTGTGCTTACCTCAGAGAAAAACTGGATAGTGGTGGGGAGCAAATTTAATATTCCTACGCCGACCTGTACTAGCCTCAGGGAAAGTGCTGGATGATGATAGTGGCAAATTTACTATTCCTACTCCGCCAGATGCATGCCTCAGAGAAAGAGCTGGATGGTGGTGGGGGACAAATTTACTATTCCAACTCCATCCTATGTGGCCTCAGGGAAAGTGCTGGATGCTAGTGGGGGCAAATTTACTATTCCAACTCCGACAGGTGTTTGCCTCAGGGAAAGTGCTGGATGGTGGTGTAGGCAAATTTACTATTCCTACTCCGACCGGTATTTGCCTCAGGGAAAGTGCTGGATGGTGGTGTAGGCAAATTTACTATTCCTACTCCGACGGGTGTTTGCCTCAGGGAAAGTGTTGGATGGTGGGGGGGGGGCACATTTACTATTCCAACTCCAACCTGTGCTGGCCTCAGGGAAAGTGCTGGATGGTGGTGGGGGCAAATTTAATATTCCTACTCCAACCTGTGTTTGCCTCAGGGAAAGAGCTGGATGGGGGGAGGGCACATTTACTATTCCAACTCCGACAGGTGTTTGCCTCAGGGAAAGTGTGGGATGGTGAGGGGGGCAAATTTACTATTCCAACTCCGACAGGTGTTTGCCTCAGGGAAAGTGCTGGATGGTGGTGTAGGCAAATTTACTATTCCTACTCCGACGGGTGTTTGCCTCAGGGAAAGTGTTGGATGGTGGGGGGGGGGGGAAATTTACTATTCCAACTCCGATAGGTGTTTGCCTCAGGGAAAGTGTGGGAAGGTGGAGGGGCAAATGTACTATTCCTACTCCGACCTGTGTGTGCCTCAGGGAAAGTGCTGGATGGTGGTGGGGGGCAAATTTACTATTCCAAATCCAACCTGTGCTGGCCTCAGGGAAAGTGCTGGATGCTGGTGGGTGCAAATTTACTATTTCAACTCCGACAGGTGTTTGCCTCAGGGAAAGTGCTGGATGGTGATGTGTGCTAATTTACTATTCCAACTCCAACAGGTGTTTTCCTCAGGGAAAGTGCTGGATGGTGGTGGGGGTATATTTACTATTCCTACTCCGACCAGTGTTTGCCTCAGGGAAAGTGTTTGATGGTGGTGGAAGCAAATTAACTATTCCAACTCCGACCTCTGCTGGCCTCAGGGAAAGTGTTGGATGGAGATGAGTGCGAAGCTGTAGTACGCAAATTAAAGGTGTTAATTATTAAAACAGTTATATTAGCATGTTTATGTCAAATATGTGAAATACAAATAATAAAACATTTATTAAACAGTAAATCTTCTCCACAGAATAAAGGTTAAACTACACCAACAGAGGAGGACACACCCTCAAGCCCAAATTAATGACAAGCCACAATTTTCATAGAAAACAAACAAGAAGGCAAGGCATTAATATTCTCGATTTGTTTTTTAAACATTAGCAGGATAGAAGTGCACAAGCATTTTTATGTGGTGTTTATGTAACTTTGCATCACAACTATGAAAAACACTTACAAAGGAAATATATCTTTTAATCATATTTAAAAAGGAAAATCTTTTTTTTTCTGCCTTTTTGGAAATCTGAACATTCCTTAAAGAATACAGAAAACACCCTGAAACAACAAATTAAATAAAGTACAGCCCCTCAGAAGTAAACCATTGTTACAAGGTAACGTTTTAGCCATATGTTTTTTTAAATAAAGTTTGAAGTGCTCCAAAAAAGTAAAACTGTCAAACTAAAGCAAAATGTCTGGAAAAAAAAGCAAGCCAAACTTTAAAGTGCATAAACATTGAAAACCACTAATGTTTTAAATTGCAGGGTAATAGAAAATATTAAAAACGCCCAAAAATAATTCTTAATTCTTAATAATTTTTTTCAGAGCCAACAAAACAAGGAAAAGGCCCAAATTGAAGCACAGCCTCAGAACACAAATCCATCCACAAAGGACATCAGAACTTTCTGAATTAACAAAAGAAAACACTCAAAAAGGTAAGCTTTGCAAATTACTTTAGTGTATTCAAACTTAACCATAGTCATTTGTAGGTAAAAAAAAAAGAAGCAAACTATTCCAAAGCAACATCAACAAGCAAAAACAATAAATCAAGGTTCATGCTGCCTAATATTTGAGCTGCAAAATATTGTGCATTAACTTTTCACTTAATTTTTTTTTTATAGGAAAACAACAACAATTCAAATAAATTAAACAATATTTTTCTCGTTTTCAATTTTTTTCAGATAATGGCATCCAATAAACAAGCCAAATACATCAAGTCCAGCTGAGGAAACAGACTATTAAGGGGCCTATTAGCATGTCGGACGGATCGCCACCGCCCGACCGGCGGTGGCGATCCGCCCGCCAAAACACCCCGCCGGACGGCTTTTACCCCCGCCACATTAGCATGGCGGGGGCTACCGCGGCGGACGGAAGGACCGTCCGCCGCTTTTCCGCCGGTAGGCAATCGTCACAATTGCCTACCGGGCGGAAAAGGCCTATGATATGGTGGCGGTGCCTTGCAGGCACCGCCATCCATATCATGATGTGGACGGTGTTATGCCTTTCCATGGCGGAGACTCCGCCATGGAAAGGCATGCGGGAATCGTTTTGGGGGCCCGTTGTGGGCCCCCGGGGAGTGGGGGGGTGTGGGGCTGCACTTGGGGGGTACCATTGCAATGCACTACGTGGCAGGCACCACGTGGTGCCTGCCATGTTGTGCATGGCAATGCTGTGCACAATCCTTTTACATTGCGAGCGGGGCTGCAGCCAGCAGATCCACCCGCAATGTAAAAGGGCCAGGATGCGCCCGCCAGTGTTGCGGGCACATCCTAATTTGCATGGCGGGACCGCCGCAACATCGGCGGTCGGTCCCGTGCTCCGTTGCGGTAGCGGGCGGAATAGGCCCCTAAGTCCCAGTGGGTACGTTTATTGTAAGGAGAGATTAACTGAACCCAGGTGTCATTGGAGGTGTGTGCAATATTAGTCACCCCATTGCACAGGCAGAGCGGTTACTCTTGGTGACTCTGTTGAAAGAACCACAGAGCATAACCACTCAGCCTCTGCAATGGAGATAGACGTTTGAGAAAATATCAATGAAATTAAAGCACTTGAATCCACCTCCAATGAACCCTGCGGCTCAGTTTTGAGGAAGGTTTCACAACACATTCCAACACATGTAGCAAGTTGTATGCCCACAATCCCCAACGTACGCAGAATTATTCAGCGTAAAAAACAGGCAAGTAACCCCCTGCGAGTAACACCCCAAACCTTTTCTGACATTAACATTCCTCCTGAACTTTCTATAACCGTTACTAATGAACCCTTTCTTTTACATGACAACAAAAACCCTCTTAAAAGAATACTAATCTTTAGCACACCCCATAATCTTGTTAAGTTGGAGAGTAGTGATATTTGGATGATGGATGGGACGTTTAAATCCACACCCCATCCATTCACCCAAATATACACTATTCATGCCTATATTAATCAAAGAGTAGTTCCCTTAGTGTACAGTTTACTCCCTGATAAACAATCCTCAACATATAGTGAATTTTTGTCACTGATAAAAGCTAAAACCATGAACAAAAGTCCTAGAAAAGTGTTAATTGACTTTGAATTACCTATGATTAACACAATTACCAAAATGTACATGGATACCCAAATTCACAGATTTTTTTCACTTTTCACAGGCATATTGGCAAAAATTAAAAAAACATCCTTAGTTGAGGATTATATATCAGACAGCACACTGCAATTTGAATTAAAAAAACTAACTGCACTTTGTTTTGTTCCTCCTGACATTGCAGATGAATATTACACATCTACTACAGAATCTGAATACTTTACTGCAAACGAAGACAAATTGGCACCCCTTCTAAATTACTTTGAAGACACATGGATTGGCCATCTAAGCAGGTCAGGTTGCAGGAGGAAACCACGTTTCCATGTGAAGTGGTGGAACTGCTACTCGACCTGCTTAGAGGGAGGAGCAAAAACAAATAATGCCATAGAGGGATGGCACAACTCCAACAAATCAATTGGGAAACCACATCCTAACTTCTATCATTTTTTGGAAATTTTGAGGAAGGAGCAAAGTTTCCAAGAAATGAGAATTTCGCAATCATTAACTGGTAGTCTGAACCCACGAATTTCTAAAAGAACAAAGGAAACGTCCAAGCGACTATTGGGTGCAATTCAACAATTTTCGTTGATGGTGGCTTTAGACTACCTAGATAATATTGCACACATCCTCCATTTATAATCTACCCTATCACCTATAACTACTTTCTTGCCTGTTTTATCAAAAAATCCCCCTAATTCAATTGGCATTTAAAAAAAAAGAAATTAAATTATAAAAAAAAAGCTGGGTTCTCTTACCTTCAGATGTCTTCTTTTTTCAACTCTTGGACTTACGTTCATTGCAATTTTTCACCAAGAGTCATGAGCAGTCATTTAACCATTGCAAATAGTCCATATTCCTTGCTTTAATCCATGACCCGAGTTAAAATAACATAAAAGGGCACAGTTCTGCAAAACTTATTTTTACATTTAAAAAATAAACTGTAAAAATACTGTGCACACCTACAAAAACCGCACCCCAAAAAAATCCAGAAAAATAAATCTCATATGGCAAAAAACGCAACAAAATTCCATCTATGCAATCCAATGTCGATCGAATTCCATTTCCCAAAAACTATGAAAAAGTAGTGGTTTTGAAAAGATACGCCATCCAAAAATCCATCGTTGCAATCCTCTCTCGTCCAAAGTCCATTCGAAGTCCAAAAATCCATATAGCAATGGTTTAAAAATGGCCCAAAATGTTTTTTTTTAAAACACGATGTCTTTCTCCATGTTCCTACGACCTATCCCGAAAACCGCGACAACACAATTACTTATTTTCTACCTTGTGTGTTATGTACTGCCCTACTTGTAATTTAAATAGCTTGATTGCAAAATGTCTGTTTGACAAGGTCGTGAAATCACGGCCTATACACCTTGTATGAAACTCAATAAAGTCTGTTTAAAAAAAAAACACAATTCCTTATTTTCTGTAAAACCTGTTGCTTCAAAAAAGTACAAAAAACGATTACTTTCATAACACTTTTGTTTGATAGAATAATTAATCTATATTTTTAAATATATTCTATTAAACAAAAAGTGTTACGAAAGCCATCAACCCGACGTGGCCCTACAACTGCTACCTGTTTTGGAATGAATTTTTATGTTAAAACACACAATATGTACAAAAACATCTTTCCTATTTCTTTTTACCTCCCTCCTCTCTCCTTACAATAAACTTTACCCCCATTAATCTATTTTTAATAATTAAAATTCGCTTTACCTGGACGCAGCTCTCCCTTCCATCTGATCCGGTGTGCGACGATCCTCGCAATTACAAAAGTTACGTATACGCGACAACGTCATGTCTTTCCGTAAAAAGGAAAAAAGGGACAGTTTTACCCATTGACTTCAATGGGAAACCGTGAGAAAACCTACAAAGAAATTAAAAAATATATGTTATAATACATTGAAAAATCTATAATTATTTCTATAAAATGTAAATGTTAATAAAATATTTTTTGAACATTTTTTGCTTATTTATTTATAATGTTTTATATTTTTAATAAATACAATAAAAATATTTACAATATCCTTAAGATGTCTATTGATTGTTTATTATAGTTAATTGTTTTTTAATTAAAAAATGTCTTTTACAGATTTCTAATGTGTATTTATACATACCTACGTTGTGCAATTATGCTTGAATAATATAATATATATTTAATTTTTCCCTTAACATCAACTCACCCCCTCTCCAAAAAGTACCCTGAAATTATGAGCACATAATTTTTTTTAAATATTATTAATTTTAAAGTTTATTAATGCATAAATGTTAAAATGCAATATTAAATAACACTCTAGTATCAAAATTAATACCGGAGTATTAATATACTCCCGCACCCTAAACCCGTTTCCCTTGCATCCCGTCCCAGTAGATAGGTGCAATTTAAAAAATATATATTTTAACTTATATATTTTTTATTAATTTTCAATCCAAATATCAAATATATTCTTTATTCGGTTACCAGTCACAAGCAACCATAAAAGCACAATATTACATCTGATAAAAACTATATTAATATATTCTAAATTACAAAATGTCATAAAACAATAGATTTACGACACTTAAGTACATTTTTTTTAAAAGCGGACACTGCAGCAACAATAAACACAACATCTAAAAGTTGCAAAGCTAATAACGCAGGACGGCATTGTTTTATACCAAACTTCTGTAAAACGGGAATAATCCATCTTTTCCTGGGTTTACAGTAATATTTACAGAAGAACATGATATGTATTGTAGATTGTGCGGATATCTCATCACAAGGGCATTTAATCAATTCTTTAGACCAATCATTCATGTCTGGGTAAGTAACTAAACGATGTAAAATGTTTAGTTTAAATCGAGTTAATAAAAAACGCTCATAGTCACTCATAGTTAAATTCAAATATGGTTGTATTCCCACACTAGAAAGTGTAAGTTGATGTGCTGATACAGTAGATTTTTAGACTCATTTAAAGCCCTCTTCTCGTGCAAAAAATTTAAACATTTAATTTTAAAATCATTCCTTGACTCACCGCACATTGATGAAGGATCATTAAAATATTCTGAGTGACCAATACTACTTAAAAACGTTTTAACGTATTGAATCCATCTAAAGCAGCTAACCCCATCTAATCTCAAAGCATCATTTAAAATAGAGCGATTAAATGTAATTTCATCAACCGTCCAGATTTTGAACCATAATAAAACTGGCTGTAACCTGATCAAATCCTCTAAGTACGGTATGCCTAGCTCAACATGGCATATATAATTTGCCGTACTATCCGGAACAGCCAAAATAAACTTAAGAAAATGGTTCTCTATAATCTGTAGAGCACTCACATCAGAATATCCCCATATACCTGCACCGTAAATGGCAACAGATGTGCATTTAGCCCTATAAATTTGCAGAAGTTCACATGGTGGCCATTTGCCCAGCTTTTGGCTAAAATTGATCAATGCCTTTACTGATTTGGAAAAGAAAAGCCGTCTTGTGCAAATAGCCTGGGTCCAAGATCCAGAATCGCTAAAAAGAATCCCCAAATATGAAAAATCTTTAACACTGATAATAGGTTTTGTGTAGATAAAAATGGGGCCCGCCCTGTTTTTAGTACCCTTACCACAGCCCATAAAAAAAGTTTTCGAGCAATTAACATTGAGTCCCAAATTAGACATAAAATCTGAAAAAATATTGACAACCTTTTGGAGCGCAAGTGGGGTTCGGGCCATTAAAACCGCATCGTCCACATATAAAAGTGCGGGGATGGGTCGCCCCCCTACGAGAGGTAAATCATTACAGTTCTCAACCAATACCTCCTCTAACTTGTTAATGTACAATGTAAAGAGGAAAGGGGCAAGGACACATCCCTGTCTCACTCCTCTTTGTACGCGGAAAGGTTTAGTGCATTCACCACACCTTCCGTACCGGACCTTTGCGTTAGCCCCTAAATATAGCTGCCTCAAAAAATTAATAATTAAAATATCTATTCCTAGATTCTCTAAAATTACCCATAGTTTATGATGAACAACACAATCAAAAGCCGCAGTTAAATCAACAAAAACCATAAAAATTCTCCCCCCCTTAGCTCTCGTGTATTTTTCCAAAATGATGTGTAAATTTAACCCTTGCTCAATAGTACCCATACCCTTCCTAAAACCATATTGGAGATCGCTTAAAATGTTATGCTCATCTGCCCACACCTGCAACCTATCCAATAAAACTCGACCTATAATCTTTATTGTAGAGTCCAGGAGTGAGATGGGACGGTAGCAAGCTGGGTCAACCCTATTGCCTTTTTTAAAAATGGGCACTATTACCGATTCGGCCCATGTAATTAAAAATGTCCCTTCTCTCATGCAGGCATTAAATACTTGTGTCAGCAGGGGTCCCCATAAATCTAAATTAGCTTTAAAAAGATCCACAGGGATCCCGTCTGGTCCTGCTGCTTTTCCTCCAGCACTCATTTCTATAGCCTTAATAACTTCACATAATTTAAAAACAAGATGTGATTCGGTCGTGATCGTCGGGGGTACAGTAAGGGTCAAATCTTGAGTTATTACAGTGCAATCTACTATATTTTCGTACAACTTAGAGTAGTGTGTTATCCATTCTGGTTCTGTGATGGCAATTTCTATTGTTGCTTTAGTGTCATCTGTAAGGAAAGGTGAATTAACCATTTTCCAAAAGCCGCCGAATCACGCATTTCTGAAGCCTCCATTAGGTTCAGCCAAGTGTCCCTTTTCAAAACCATCTTTCTCCTTCTTAGTGCTGCTTTATATTCATTCCTAGCCACTCTAATCATCCCCGTATTCTTAATAGGTGCGTGTAACTGTTTCTTCAATTTCTTATGAGCCATAGTGCAACTTGAATCGAACCATCCTTCCTTATGGGTGAATTGTTTCCTTTTATTATCAACCATAAGAGACTTCTTTATGTAATTACTGATTTCTAGGAAATTCGTTATTACTTCATGATCAAGGGCACTATCTCTTAAACAGTTAAAAATCGTTGTCTTACAGTTCAACCCCAGTTGTTTAATAAATGCACCGGTATCGATGTTTCTCCATCTTAGGGTATATCCATTCTGTCTATTCAATTCGATATTCTCAACTAGATCAAGGGAAGCATAATTACAACTATATATTTGTGTAAAAAGTGTCAAATCAAGACTCAACGGAAAATGATCACTAAGAGCTATCTCATGTGTTAAAAAATTCGTAACATGAGATGCGTGTCTGGACGTTATTAATATAAAATCAATGATTGAAAACAGGCCTCTCCCATTAAACGTGGGTTTAAAAGGCAGCACAGGTGAGCATAAATCATTAGCGAAGCCCAGATCCTGTGAGAATATGGCATCATTCAACGTATTCCCGGTCATATTATGCACAAAGTGTGGAAAACTAGACCCTTTTTCATAGCCAAATCCACAGATCCCCTTATCTGATAACTGGCATAATGTAGAATTAAAATCCCCCCCCCCAGATATTTAATTCATCAAAGGTCTGTAAATTACTGATTCTTTGTAGAATTAAACGCAATAAGCCCTCAAACATCACAGGTTTTATGTTATTATAGAAGTTTATAATGACTATACGTGGGCCCTTAATTGGATATAAAATTAGAATTTGATAAAATTGTTCATTCACATCTAAACTAACTCTGTCAAAATTAAGTTTATTCGACAAATAGATACATAAACCTCCCTTTGCACGCCCATGCATTGAAGGACAGGCAGGGGAATGAAAAGTTTTATAACCGTTGATGTGAATAGGGTTAACAGCCCAAGTTTCCTGGAAATTGATAATATCATAGTTATTAACAAAATCCACCCAGATAGGATTAGTTACTTTAGACTTAATTCCCGCCGTATTCCAGAACAACAATTTACAAACTTGTAGTGGGCCCCCAGAACATCCTCTACCCCTTGCACTACTACAAACTACCCCATCTGAGGCTGTTGAGGCTTCATTAAGTGAAACATAATTTCCTATTGAGTGCAAAGAGGCCGTTATGTCGTCAAAGTTCACCTCATCATGGCCATCGGCTATATTAGTGAATAAAGGTGTATTTTCAGCTGAGCCACTAGATCTATTTGTCGGTTGTATCACAGTATCCATTCGTGGTCAATCCACGTGTTCAAGGTTACTTAGAGGCTCAAAACGATTTTTAATTGGCACCTTAAACACGGGGGGGTTAGTTAATATAGAGGTCATCCCATATGAGATGTCACTGTTATAAACTAATGGCTGGTAGAAGAAACCTAACGGCAATGGTTTAATATCATGACCGGTCACAGTGTTGTAGCATAAACTATCTAGAATCCATTTTACCAGCTGAGGAGTTTTGAATGTTAGAACAACACAATCGCCATTTATAGTTTTGTTCTGCCTACCCACCCAATTAACCCGTCTTACCATCTTGAACTCACTAAATAGTCTATCGGCATAGCCAATTTTAGCACTTATCCAATACAATGATTTATTTTTTAGAGACTCCAAGGTCTCATTACCCTCATCCTTCAATCTGGGGACATTTGATAGAATGACCACATAAGGAGTGGCTTCAGGCGGTAATTCTAGATTTATCCTTCGATTTACGTCCCTACCTTCTATTTTTACCAACCCCCGTGAAACAGACGGGGAATTATTCCCATCAAGTTTCCCATTATATGATGATATAGCGTCAGGTATTTCTAGAGTATTGACTGCTGGGGCTGACCTAGTTCTATTCTCTCCAAATTTAGTATGATAATCCCACTCAGTGCTATGATGCGCAATATGCTGGGTTTGCATAGGATTAGAAAGTGGCCTAAGTTTATCGTTATTCCGAGTCCCTTCAGCCCAATCACCCATACTACTAGATTCTTTCTCTTTATGAATTACGCGACCTACGGGCTTTGATAAGACTTCCTCTAACTCCCCTATTCTGTTCAATAATCGGCTAAATGAATCTTTTAGAAAAACTTCCAGTGAAACCAATTTATCCTTCAATGCAGCCACGTCCTTCTGAATACGATCATTCGTACATGGGGCAGATCTGTTTCGACCCCCACCGCTTTTCCTAGACTGTTTCTTGTCTATCACGGGAATCTTTCTCTGATTTAACTTTGGGCTAGTTCTACTCAATTGCCTCTTTATGGTTGTATTACAAGGCGTGGGATCAGGGAGGCAATTAGGATTTCTAGATCTCTTATGGGGCGGCTGAGCATCACTCTCTCTATCACTATCAGACAAATGGTCAGTTAAATTAATTACGCAACCATTCCTATTAGTTGGACTCCCCTGTGTGGCTAACTGTAAATCTCGGTTGTTTGAGGTATTATCCTCCGTGCGCCCCTCTATAAGACCCTCCCCAACTTCTCTATTCATAGAGCTGGCTGTGTTTAAGGATTCTTCTACGGTAATAATTTCTTTTTCAACAGCTCCCATAGCACCTGTTAGATAACTCAGCAAGGACTTACATGCTTGACCCTCTGTTTTGGGTTTCTTTTTAATTTGCGCACTCAAGATTTTCCTTTTGCCCATTTCTCAATTGTCAAAACAACAAAACGGTCCCCTAATTTTTACACTATGGGGCCGATTCCGATTCCGGCCGGAAATCTCCCTGACCGAGCCGGACCCAGAGAGAATTCCGACCGAATCGGACCCTAGCAGTCCGACTGAACGAGTACGATGCGCACGCATGCCATCGGACTCGAGTCGGTCGGACTCCCATTGAAGTCAATGGGAGCCTGTCGTACAACGCGTACGCGGGCTCCCATTGACTCAATGGGTGCGAGGCGGACAAGGGCGCCCCCTACAGCGTGTACGCGTCCATGCGCATCGCAGCGTACATGCACAGGTGTCCCACCTGTGTGCGACTCGCGCGCCTACGCGTACAGGGGGGTCCGACGCGGACCCCCAAAGTCCGGCTCCGACAGCTTTTTCGAGCCGGACGGCGCGAGTCGATCGGACTGCTCGCGGCGCGCATCGTACTTACCCGGCCGGGAAACGTCTCCATAGCGCAGTGCGAGTCGTGTCCATGCGAGTCGGTCGGAGCGTGTTGAAGCCGCGTTCGAGTCGGTCGGCGATTTCGCGGGTGCTTGCATCGTACTCGCTCGGCCGGACCCGCGTACGATTCGGTCGGGAAACAGGGCTCCGAATCGGATCCGGTGAATCCGAATCCGATTCGGAGCACTACCGGCCGAGATCGGAATCGGCCCCTATATCTATCACAGCTAACAGACAAATCTCACAATAACACGTGATATACAACTAAACAATTTACACACTAACACGTATGATTGATGACTGGTTTACTATGATTAACAGTTAAGAATGATTCTCCTACATAAAGAATAAAAACGAACAGCAAAATAATTGTAAATATCGCACCCTCTTAAAACAACTAGTAACGTTCAGCGCCTACATAATGCAGTACCTCTTATACGATCAGGTGTCCCCGAGCTAAAAATTAAATAACCGGGCCCAGCCCAGCCTTGTCCGGCCTATGACGGGCTAAGACGGGCCCGCCCTTAGTCCGGGCTTTGTCCGCGCGCGCGTCCCGCGTTGCGGGAGTCTGGGAGTGTTTTTATAGCGCCTCCAGGCGCTGCTGTAACTGGTGACAGGTGTGCGCCTCCCACGTGAGGCAGGCAGGCTGGATGCAGGCTGGGTGTTGTGGTCCTCCGGGACCGGACGCTACAGATGCAAGAAGGAGCCCACGCTGCGGGAGTCTGGGAGTGTTTTTATAGCGCCTCCAGGCGCTGCTGTAACTGGTGACAGGTGTGCGCCTCCCACGTGAGGCAGGCAGGCTGGATGCAGGCTGGGTGTTGTGGTCCTCCGGGACCGGACGCTACAGATGCAAGAAGGAGCCCGCGCTGCGGGAGTCTGGGAGTGTTTTTATAGCGCCTCCAGGCGCTGCTGTAACTGGTGACAGGTGTGCGCCTCCCACGTGAGGCAGGCAGGCTGGATGCAGGCTGGGTGTTGTGGTCCTCCGGGACCGGACGCTGCCAGCTGTTCTCCACGGAGATCCCTCTCTGAACACGGATGATGTACTCCACACAGGAACAGTGCGGTCAGGTTGTCAACGACCCGTATGCTTCTAAGAGTGCGTCTGTCTATGAGTGGAAGTGGAAAGCCAACTTTCTATGCTCAAGGTACGTCTCCTAATGCCCAGCTGTCTCAGCGCGGTGCAGAACCTACGGACGTCCGGTCCCGGCCAGAGAGCTATTTTTAATAATTAAAATTCGCTTTACCTGGACGCAGCTCTTCCTTCCATCTGATCCGGTGTGCGACGATCCTCGCAATTACAAAAGTTACGTATACGCGACAACGTCATGTCTTTCCGTAAAAGGAAAAAGGGACAGTTTTACCCATTGACTTCAATGGGAAACCGTGAGAAAACCTACAAAGAAATTAAAAAATATATGTTATAATACATTGAAAAATCTATAATTATTTCTATAAAATGTAAATGTTAATAAAATATTTTTTGAACATTTTTTGCTTATTTATTTATAATGTTTTATATTTTTAATAAATACAATAAAAATATTTACAATATCCTTAAGATGTCTATTGATTGTTTATTATAGTTAATTGTTTTTTAATTAAAAAATGTCTTTTACAGATTTCTAATGTGTATTTATACATACCTACGTTGTGCAATTATGCTTGAATAATATAATATATATTTAATTTTTCCCTTAACATCAACTCACCCCCTCTCCAAAAAGTACCCTGAAATTATGAGCACATAATTTTTTTTTTAATATTATTAATTTTAAAGTTTATTAATGTATAAATGTTAAAATGCAATATTAAATAACACTCTAGTATCAAAATTAATACCTGAGTATTAATATACTCCCGCACCCTAAACCCGTTTCCCTTGCATCCCGTCCCAGTGGATAGGTGCAATTTAAAAAATATATATTTTAACTTATATATTTTTTATTAATTTTCAATCCAAAAATAATAAATGATTATAAACATTCCTGTTTATTAATACTTTAAATCAAGAGTATTAAAATACTCCTAACCTTAATTAAAAATTTAATTTTATATTTTTTATATTTTTCTATAAAAAATAAAAAAATAAAATTAATACTCTTCATTTTATAAATAAACATAATTAATATTACTCACCCCTCTAATAATATAAAATAAATATTTAAATTAATACTCTTCATTTTAAAAATAAACATGATTATTATTACTCACCCCTCCAATAATAATATTTTTGAATTTTTTTTTACAATAGATTTTTTAAATAATTTTTAAATATTAATTAAAAAAAAATATAATAATAACTTATTATCAATAAATACTCTAGTATTAAAAGTATTACCTGAGTATTAATACACTCCCCCACCCAAAACCCCAATTTCCCATACATCCCATCCCTGGTAAATATTTTTAAAAATGTTTTAAATTACAATTACTATTACTCATACTATTTATAATTAACAACTAAAACAACTTACCTCAATTAAAATGATTACTTACCTTACAATGCGTTGTAATGGCATGCGTTGTAATGGCACATGCATTGTAATGGCATGCGATGTAATGTCACCTGCGTTGTAAAAGTTGCATTGTAAAGGCATTACGATGTAATAACTGCCTTGTAATTGACGTCTCCCCCCAGCAGCATTTGCACTTCTTTGACCGTCACTTTCTTTTTGCACAACATTGTGTTCAGTTGAGCCAACATTTCTGTCTTTTTGTCCTCCGGTAGCTGGGCCTCCCCAGCCACCAAAGGCCAAAACTGTCATAGGTCCCACTGTTTTCTCTGGTGCCAGGGGCACCCCCAATTCTGCCATCAGGCCCTGAAATCTGTCCAGCGAATCCTGGCATTCTCCAACCCCGCTGCTCCTACAAAAAAAAATCGTCTAAGTAGTGTGTTATGCCTTCCACCCGTGTGCCAGGTGAATACCCATTGCAGAAATGTGCTAAAGCACTCAAAAAGAGCACAGGAGATGGAGCAGCCCATCGGGAGTGCTTTGTCAACAAACCATTGACCCTCAAACTGAATGCCTAACAGTTCAAAATCGGCAGGGTGTACCAGCAACAAACGGAAAGCCAACTTAATGTCGCTCTTCGCCATCAGTGCCCCCGTCCGACCTTTTCCACTAAGGCCAAGACTATGTCCACTGACGAGTACGTCACTGACACTTGCTCTGTTGGGATGAAGTCATTTACTGACTGGCTTTCGGGCCAGGACAAATGTAGAATCAATCGATATTGCCCTGGTTCCTTCGTAGGCACTACCCAATGGGGGACACTGCCAACTGGCCCATGGGCCATGTATCAAACGGCCCGCCATCCTCCCCTCCTGTATCGCTTTTTGCATTTTTCCCTAACTACCTGTGGATACTCTGAAGCTGATTTGAGATTGGGTGCCCAACGGCGTACTCTCGGGCTGTCATATCCCGAGCCTGATACCCTCAGTAAACCCCTGTAGCAGTACAGCAGCGTCGTCTGTCCTGTCGTAAAAGGAGAGCCAGAAAGCCAGTTTTCCAAGATTAATGGGAGTATGAGCCTTTCCCCAGATCCTTCTGCCCCTCTACCTGACCTGAACCATCCCCCTGCCCGTATTGAGTCCCTTGAGGCGCTCCTGATTGGCCGCCTGCATTAGTTTGCTGGCGCCCATAACCTGTGGCAGGGGTGTTTCCTGCGGTAAAGCAGGAGACCAGCGGGTGTCTGCCTGAACATTTCAAGCATTCGTGGTGGAATCTACAAAATTCTCTTGTGCATAAGCCTTTGTTATAGTCCCAGCATGCTCCACTCTGAGTTCCCTGGATTCTGCTGCTCCCCCCTCACCCCGCCTCGGGTGGGGCAACCCTGAAAGGGCTTGTATACTATTGCAAACCACTGGCTGTGAACATGGTCTTGCCGAATTTTGCCAGACCTATAGTGTGCTGCCTTAATTCCATGTCTAGCTCCCCCCATTGGGCGAATGGTCCACTGCCAATCGGGCCTGGAATTCCTCGTTGTATTGGGCCCAGGCGTTCCCCCCGAAATTTAAATGCACTTTCCTAATGAAGTCCATATACTTGAATACGGCTACCAACCTCTCTGGGAACTTTTCAAGGTATATGCTGGCATATATGAGGATGGCCGCAGTCCAGTTCTCAATAGTCACTGGAACCCTCGGGGCGTTTGGCTAGTTCTAATTCCTCCTCCTTGGAGCCCTATTTTGACCTGAGTTCCCTATGCGGAAGTTTTAGGAGGTCAACATACTCCCCCTTCCAGATCTTTTCCTTTGTCAACAGCATGAGGTGCGATCCCAATGGTTTTGCTGTCCCCATGTACAGTAACTTCTTAAATCTCACATCCTTACTCTCTTTTTTGTCTCCCGAGTCCTGCTGGTCGCCCTGTTGCCCCACCCCCGTCCCACCCCTGTATCCCCCTTGCATTCTTCTGTTTTCGCAGGAGCTGGCTCTTCCTGGGTCGCGCGCACCGGGTGCTCCTCCATCCCAACTCCAGTGTCCCGCCCATAGCGCCCTTTCCTTAAGCTGGTCTCCCTGCTGGAGTGGGGCTCCCCAGCCTCCACCTCTATTGACACCATGGTTACGTGGGCCTCCCCACTGGCCAAAGGCTCCTTGGCCTCAACCCCCACTAAAACCTTCTGCGAGCGGGCCTCCCTGGCGTACTAGGACCCTCCCTCCCTGGGCCCTTCATGACCCCCTGCAGCTGCACGCACCTCCTGTTTCATCTTCTTACCTGGCGCCAAGGTCAGTGCCCGCTCTGGGGCCCGCCCTTTTCGCAGCCAGCTGTGGACCGTGGCTGTCTTGACCTGCCCTTTGCTGCTGGGCTCTCACGTCCTGAAAAATACTAGTTGTACAGACGTTAGAGGGCCCCCCCACTGCTCCCGCCTCCCACCATTGGGCTTCAGTCTCCTCCCGCAGCTCCCCTTCTTCCAGAGTATCCTCATTGTAATCCAGCGTTACTTGTGTGAACCCTACCCCATATTGTTCACCGGTGCTATCACCCCGACCCTTCATTGGGGCCTTAACCGGGGGGGCTGTACCCTGTCCCCAACATTCTTACCGATGTAGGGTGTTTATACCCCTGATCTCATGAGGCAGAGTATGCTCGGAATCCTTCCGCCCGTCGCACCGCTGGGGTTGTGCTGTCCCCCCGTTTGTGACAGTGATCTTGGGGTCCAACGGTGAATGCCAGCTAACCATGCGGTGCTCCGCTGCCTCTTCTCCTCGGGCCGCTGAGCTGCACTTGGCCCACCCGAATCGGGCCCCCGTGCACGCGCCACCATGCAAAAAACAAACATGGTCCGGTGTGCTGGTCCAGCCAAACCACATACCTAAGGGTTCCCCCAACCCCACCTGTGTCCCCCCGCTCAGGAGGGTGCTAACGCCCCGGAGAGAAGTCTGCCCCGTGCCCCTGACAGTCCCCCCTACCTGGGCCCCCTTCTGCGGGTCCGACGGTGGTCTGCTGAACCCCAACGTGCTGTATACCCGGCCTGGGGGCTTTACCCCCCACGGACTGTCCGGTGACTCCACCCTGCGACTAACCTCTTGCACCCCCCTTTCAACCCCTGCTCCTCCCCGTCGCTTCACTCCAATGCAGCCACACCCGGGCATCCCACCCGGACCTCCTGCCTCGGTACCCACATCCCTGGAAGCCCCCGGTCCCTCCTTGGAGGATCCCCCACAAAACCCCTGCGCAAGGCATCCCTGGCTCCTGTAGGAGCCCTATCCAGCCAAGATTCCCTCTCCCATGCTACATCATGTCCCTCCCCCCACTCTGCCCCATCAGGGCCACCTCCTCCTCCCCATTCACCCCGCCATCCACTGGCTGTGTACCTCCCTGAAGTCTACCTCGGGCCAAGACACCTAGGGTGACCAACCGTCCGTAAATTTCAAGGACCGTCCGTAATTTGGACCTCACGTCCGTTGTCCGTGAGGATCCTTTTTACGGACGCCTTTTGTCCGTAATTTTGGGCATTGCAGGGAACAGCACTGTTCCCTGCATGAAGCCTCAACTCCCTGATGGGGCCGCCTTGCACTCCTCCTCGGAGCACAAGAGCAGCGCCACCCGCCCATTGTCATTCTGTATGCAGCTGATTGCCACATACAGAATGACAATGGGCCAGTCTGGGCTGCAAAGCATGTGCTGGGCATCCCCCAGCCTCTGTCTAGGGCAGGGCATTCTGTCAGACAGAAGAAATGTGCAAAAACGCCAATGGTGCTAAATGAGAATCCAGTTCAAGAAAAGAAGCTGGTGAAAGAAGTTAAAAGAAGGGGCTACAGTTCTTTCACAGTCTCGCCATTTTAGAACTGATGCATTTTCAATAATATATTCAAGGAAGCCATGATTGCTACTTTTTTTATTTTATGCAACTAACAACCATTGACAAAGCCAATAGTTCTGGCTTGTTGCAGGTGTAACGTTATTTGTTGTTATATATCTGGATACAATGACGGAAGAGGCAAAATACCAGTCAGGTGGTACACTATACTAAGCACAGATTTTTAGCTTAGGTGTTTTAAGCCACGCCCTTAATTACATCGAACACCCCTTTGGAGAGACCCCCCAGTTTTTTCATCCCACTTAAAGCCCTGGAAACAACACCATGTCACAGTCACCTCATGGCCTGGCACTGTGCATCATGCATGACTCAGATTGCCTATGTGCAAGGGCATAGTGAACCCTACCCCCTACCCCACCCCTTGTATTAGGACCTACAGCAAGGGTGAAATTCTTGATGGGCCTCTTCTGTTTGCAACTCTGCAGACAAAGGCTCAGCTCAAAATTAATATGAAAAGGGTGGTGAATGAGTAAGTGAAGGGATGGGTCGATGGCTGGATACATTAGTGAAAGGGTGAATGGATGAATGAAAGGGTGAATGGATAGATAATGAGAAAGGATGGATGGATGAGTGAGTGGAAGGATGGATGGATGAGAGAAAAGGTAAAAAGATGGATGTATGGGTGGAAAGGTAGATGGATGGGTAAAAGGGTGGATGGATGAGTGAAAGGATGGATGAGTGAAAGGGTGGATGATGGGCAAGTGAGTGGGTGGATGGATGAGTGAAATGATGGATGGATTGATGAATTGATAAGTGAAAGGGTGAATGGATGGACGGATGAGTGAAAGGGTGGATGTAAGGATGGATGAGTGAGTGAAAGGGAGGGTAGATGGACAAAAGGATGGATAGATGAGTGAAGGAGTGAAAGGGTGGATGGATGAGTGATAGGATCAATGGATGGATTCATGAGTGGATGAGTAGATGGATGGGTGGAAGGAAGGATAGCTAAGTGAAAGGGCCGATGGAGAGAGAAAGGGAGGATGGATGGATGACTGAAAGGGTGAATGGGAGGAAGGATGAGTGACTGGGTGGATGGATGAGTAAGTGAAAGGAAGGCTGGAAGGCTAAAAGGCTGGATGGATGAGTGAATGAATGGATGGGTGGAAGAGTGGATGGATGAGTGTACCGATGGATAGGGTGAAAGAGTAGATGGATGGATGAATAATGGATGGATGAGTGAAAGGGTGGATGGAGGGATGGATGAGTGAAATGATGGATGGAAGGATACATGATGGATAGGTTTGCAAATGATTGAATATGTTTGGATATGGATGGGCTTAATTATATTCTATTGCGCGACCTCCTCTGATGTGTCTGTAAAACTTACCTTTTTCCTGAAGTTTTGTCCTGAATTTTGACCTCCTGTCCTGAATTTTTGTCCTGAATTTTGACCCTTTGTCCTGAATTTTTACACTCACTGTCCTGAATTTGCACCCATGCCAGTTGGTCACCCTAAAGACACCTCGTGTGCCCACCTGGGCCCTGAGCTGGCTGATTCTTTCCTCCAGGCCCCCTGTCCCCCCCCCTTTCTGATGGCTGATGGGGCCCTCTGCGCCCCGCTACTACGTCCGTGCAGAGCCACGCGAACCTCGGCCGCGGCCCCGCCCATGCCTGAAATCTGTGAGGCCTCGCTGACATCCTGCGAGGCCTCGTGCTGTTGAGCCCGCCCCCATAATTAATCCTCCTGTGAGGCCTCCGCTGTCTCTCCGGAGGTCTCACATTGTGGCAAGGTGTTTTCTTTGGAAGAGGCCTCCGGTTCCCTGAGAGAGGCCTCGCTGGCTCCGCCACAACTCTTGCTGCGGCCCGACACCCGGGAGGGGTCGGGCCAGCGTCAGCACTCCGCCCCCCACCTGGGTTAGCCGCCTTGTTCAAATCCTTCTGGGCCGCTCTCCGGCACATGGGAGTGGCCCCTCACTCTCACCTGTCGAGTAGGTGGAGGCCTGCGCTCGGGCGCGCAGGCCAATATCGCCACAGCTACCCTCCAGCGGACTTCCAAATGCAGGGATGCCAGCCACAGTGCCACCACGTTATAATGGTGGCTGGTGTAATATCGTGCTCGTGACGTAACGAGCACGGCACGCTACGGAGCCGATAATAAAACGGCGATATCGCGAGAGCCGCAGTTGGCCGGCTAGCGGGGTATCGGCCAGTAATACACCAACTGGCTCCTTGCAATTATTGCTATAGCGCCAACAGCAGCGGTGACGGCACGGACACCCGCAGTGTCCCGTGCCAACATAACATTGGCGACGAGGAGGGCGAACCCCGTGTGCCGTGACGACGCGTGAGTGGCGGCCGCGGAGGCTGTGGTATTGCCTCGCGGTGCGCGTGCCACGGCGCGTCAGCACAGAGGAGGCCCGGCCGCAACAGGAGGCGCTGCCTGAGTCCCGCGTCAGTGAGCCAGCTTGCACGCAGTCCCGCGTTGCAGGGAGGAACCGGTAAGTGACGGCGCCCTGCTGCCACGGCGCTCACTCCCCCGGATAGCGCCAAGGCCACTGGGAGCACGCCCTGCCAGGGGGTGGCCAGCCTCTCGTGAGGACCATCTAGTGGCAGCCACATAAGCAGTGCCCCCTTCCCTGACTGCACTCTGGGAGACACCTCTAAAGATACATGAAAAGGGGGAGAGAAGAGAGTCAAGCGCCCCAGGACCACACTGCACTGCCAGCTAGTGGGGCCCTCCACACCTTAAGGGACTGGTTCAGCTCCCCCCACTGACACACACCCGCGCCTACAGTGCCCGCCCCACCCTGCATTCAGAACAGGAGAGATGCCCCGGGGCTACCCCCTGCCTAGGAACCCGGCGACACTCGGGCGTCACGCGTAGGGAGCAGGACAGGAGGAGGCAGCAGGCCAAAAACCCAGGTGGGTGGAGTCACGCCCGCTGGCACGCCCCACGGCGCACAGAGGAGCGACAGGGGCGCCCCACGCTGCTGCAGTCCGGCAACTGACGCCCGCAGAGAGGAGGGATGGCCAACATCCCACCAATTGAACCGTTCGTCGTGGAGGGGTCACCGTCGGCGCTGGCGCCAAAATGGAAGGAGGTATCAGCAGTAGTGGACACCGGAGCCACGATTAATCTCATGGCCGCCACCCTGTATCAAACCATGGACCCACTCCCTACCATCCAGCCCACGTCGGTCACAGTATTCGCCTATGGGCAGGACACCCCACTGAAGATGCGAGGCCGGTTCAAGGCATCCATATCACATGGTGGCCACTCGATCACCACCAACGTGTACGTCACGGAGGACGGGCAAGGTATGCTACTGGGATGTCGCGCTGCAGAAGATCTGGGAGTAGTGACTTTTGCTTTTGGGGTACACCAGGAGTCCGTTCAACAAATCCTTGAAGAATTCGCTACGACTTTTGAAGGGATTGGAAGGTTCAAGGGCAAGGAGATACACCTCCATGTCGACACGACAGTCCAGCCCGTCGCCCTACGCCACCGGCGAGTGGCCTTCCACCTGCGCCCCCTGGTGGAGGAAGAGCTCAGAAAGTTGGAGGCCGCCGGAATTATCGAGAAAGTGTCAGGGCCCACCCCATGGGTCTCCCCGATTGTCGTTACACGGAAGCCGAAGCAACCTGGCGCTGTCAGAATCTGCGTTGATATGCGACTCCCAAACGTGGCCATCAAGAGGGAGTGCCACATCACACCAACGATTGACGACCTCATTGGAGAGATGGCGGGAGCATGCTGGTTCTCGAAACTGGACTTGAGATCGGGTTACCACCAGCTAGTGCTTGATGAAGCGTCCCGCAACATTACTACCTTCTCCACTCACGTGGGGCTCCGACGATACACCCGTCTGAGTTTCGGCGTGTCCAGTGCGGCGGAGGTTTTTCAGAACGTCATACAGGAGCTCATTGCGGACATACCAGGAGTCATCAACGTTAGTGATGACATCATGGTTCACGCCAAAACTATCCCGGAGCACAACTCCAGACTGGTCATGGTACTCCGCCGACTACGTGACGCCGGACTCACCCTCCATCGCGAGAAATGTGAGTTTCTCAAAAGGAAGATACAATTCTTCGGGTACACCTTCTCGGAGGAAGGAGTAAATCCTGATCCGGACAAGGTCCGGGACATCAAACAGGCGGCCGCCCCCACCAACGTCACCGAGGTTCGCAGCTTCCTCGGCATGGTGAATTACTGTGGGCGGTTCATCAGAGATCTCACGACCCTAACCCAACCGCTGAGAGAACTCACGAAGGACACTGTGCCGTGGAAATGGGAGACGGAACAAGCCAACGCCTTCAAGGACATTCAGAACGCCCTCTCCGAAGCAACCACGCTGGCATTTTTCGATCCAAGGAAAATGACCATGATCGCGGTGGACGCTGGACCGGCAGGCCTGGGGGCTGTACTGCTTCAGCGGAGGCACAAAGAGGAGGATTGGGCGCCGGTGGCTTTCGCCAGCCGCTCCCTTACGGACACGGAGCAACGCTATTCCCAGATAGAGAAGGAAGCTATAGCCATACACTGGGGCTGCCGTCACTTTCATCTCTACGTTTATGGGAAGCCCTTCGTTGTAGCCACAGACCACAAGCCCCTGGTGGCCCTCTTCGCAGGCACATCCACAAAGCCTCCACCCAGGATCGAAAAATGGATGCTGCAGCTTCAGAACTATAACTGTCGGGTGGAGTATCAGCCAGGATCCAAGAATCCAGCAGACTATCTGTTGCGACACCCGAGAGCTGCCACTGAACAAGAGATGGAGGATGCCGCCGACACGGAGGAATACGTCAGGTGTGTCACAGCCCGATCATGTCCCATTCCGCTTTCAATGGAAGATCTGCAGGCAGAGACAGCTCGAGACAACTGTCTACAACGCGCTTTGAAAGCACTGAGGGATGGTACCTGGCGCCAGGCCAAAGAGGAGTGGAAGTCCCTCACAGGAGAAGCCCAGCGGATAATGGACAGCCTACATCGCATACGAGATGAACTCACTGAAGACTCCTCCGGGTGTCTGTTGCGGGGCCACCGTTTAGTGATTCCATCCGCCCTGACGGACCGGGTGGTTCAGGTAGCACACCTGGGTCACCAGGGAATGGTCAAAACAAAATCACGGCTTCGATCCAAAGTCTGGTTTCCCCTCATGGACGAACTTGTGGAGGCCACCGTACGCTCCTGCAGGTGGTGTCAAGTCACGGGAGAATCACCGCGTCCCGCTCCCGTCATCACTGAGAGACGGCCGCAGCAGCCATGGTACTGTGTAAGCCTAGACTTTGGCAGTTTGCCAGACGGACGACACCTCTTCGTGGCCATTGATGACCATTCTAAATACCCAGAGGTGGAGATCATACCTTCCCTAAGTGCCACGGACGGAATCCCTCGGCTGGAGAAAATCATGGCAGCCCATGGCCTGATGAACGAGCTGAGGACGGACAACGGTCCTCCATTCCAGAGTCAGGAACTGGCGACATACCTCACGGCGCTGGGGGTACGGCATCGGCGAATCACCCCAAGGTGGCCTCAGGCCAATGGAGAAGCCGAGAGATTTATGCGCACCTTAAACAAGGTGGTGCGGATTGCGCATGAGAAGCAGCAATCTGTGGAGATGGCCATTTTCACGTTTTTGCGCAGCTATCGTCAGACGCCTCACACCACCACTGGAGTTGCCCCGGCCCACCTGTTGATGGGGCGGGTAATCACCGACTCCATTCCGCATCATCCTCAATGGCAGCCGACTCTCCCTGATGAGGACCAAGTGGATGCCAGACGTCGGAGGGCTTACACCCAGGTCAGCAAGAAGAGACGGGCCCAGCCGGTAACCTTCACTCCAGGAGATGTAGTATTGCTCAGGAATCGAGTAGCGAGTGGGAAGTTCAGGTTACCTTATGAGAAGATGCCGTGGACCGTGACCAGTGTGAAGGGGACTCGCATAGTCGCCCGCAGAGGCCGAGAGATGGTGACTAGAAATGCCGCGTTCTTCAAGAGATTTCACCAGGATCCCCCTGTTAGAGTGGCGGTTGCCCCCGGTGGCACCCTAGAGGGCTCTCCAGGTGCCGGAGCAAGCATTAGCCCGGGAGGTGAAGTCTCTACTGGATCCACCCCAGTCTCCAGTCCTGATCCACCTCTGGGACTTTCTCCTTCCCGCAGTTATCCGGATGAGAATCGTGACTGCCACACGGAGAGTCCAGGGGAGAGGTCGGTCGGCTCGGACGTTGGCCAATCGGAGGGGCGTGGCCGCTCACAGTACCAGCTCCGCTGCAATCCAGGGCCCAGCAGCCGATTGAAGGACTACTTCATGTAAGAATGTTCCTTTTCAGACTTTCGTTTTGACATTGATGCAGTAAGGGGTTGGGAGAGTTTTCAGAGATCATGGAAGGCCTCAGGGTCATGTTGTTGTTTGTGTTTATTATTTTTGGGGAGGAATGTAATGTCGTGCTCGTGACGTAACGAGCACGCCACGCAACGGAGCCGATAATAAAACGGCGATATCGCGAGAGCCGCAGTTAGCCGGCTAGCGGGGTATCGGCCAGTAATACACCAACTGGCTCCTTGCAATTATTGCTATAGCGCCAACAGCAGCGGTGACGGCACGGACACCCGCAGTGTCCCGTGCCAACATAACAGCTGGCACCCAAAATGGACGGCCTATATATGTTGGGCTATAACATAGCCCAAAAGGAGCCCAACCCGCTGTGCAGTCTTCTGGACTGCATCACTTCCCTAAAGACCCCGGGAGGCAGACCTCCCTCCGGTCGGCTGCCCCCCAAATCCCTATTTTCAGCCCAGTGCCACAGGAAGTCAAGATGCTGCATGTCACCCAGGGGTCAGATACATTTAATGCAAGCAACACCAGTACCATTAGCAATGCCGCGGCAATAAGAGGCAACGTACTAAACTTAGCAGAATCACAAACTGAGATTGAAATGCATCCCAACAATGCTCCAACACGTCCAAACGTAAAAGAGAGGGTTTCTCTTTTGAACTTGTAGGCCCTTCAAGAAGTTCAAGGCAAAAACAGCCTTTTACCATCACGGCCAGATAACCATGCAAACAGGTACCCGAATCCTCTAAGTAACACACACGGCAACCAGTCGGGAATACACGCGGATGGATGGCGTCCACCAACTTTTTTCACAGGGTGGACACAGTCCACCCTGCCAAGAAGTTGGGTCCTACTTATAATGTGCTGAACTCGTCCCGGTGTCATTTTCAAACACTGGGACACATTCAGCAGCGCCTGTACGCTGTCTGCTTTCTATCCGCAACAACGTGCTGGCGGGGAGGGAGCTCTCTTCTTTCAGGCACCTGCTGGGCCCAAAACAAAGGCTGAATTTGAGGGGTTATCAGGCCTCCTTTTGTTCGAGTCTCCTGGCTGGGAGCCTCACACCTAGATGCCAATGCAGCAGAGGGAAACAAAGGCTCACACCTTGTTAGCACTTCACACATGCTTAAAAGAGGCAGCTTTTCACTTTGTGCTGTCCCTGGTTACAAGATATGCATGCACGGTAGGAATGTCAGATGTGTTGGTCTTTCGCAGGATTTACACACAAAAAATTGCATTTATACAGCGCTTACTACCCCTGAGGAGGCATTGAAATAATTTAAGTACCACTATTTTTTCTTGTCTAGCGCTATTCATCCCAATGCAGGGTATCAGAGCGCTTTACATCACACATACAAATTACATATACAATAAATCATATACGTTTGTCAAATCAATGTACAGGATGTGTTACATAAGACAGTGGGGGATTACAAAATGTAGAAGTCACACTTCATCTTCCATAGCTCACTGTACTATATTAGAAGGATTACAATGCAACTGCAAGTAACATAAGGATCTCTGGGGCAGATTTACGTTCCCTGGCGCATCCCTGCAAATCAGCAGGGATGCGCCAGGGAAGATGCGTGACGCAAGTTTACCCTTGCGCCACCACAGATGCGCCGCATTTACAATGCGGCGCATCATGGCGCAAGGATAAACAGATGCGTGACACATCTGTCGGCGGAAGGGTGGCGCAGTAACTGGAGTCGTGTCGCAAGTGCGACGTAACTCCAGTACTGCTCAGGTGTGCCCTATACCTAACATGCTGCGTCACTCCTTACGCCTGCTTGAAGCAGGCGTAAGGATTTGACGCAGCAGGGACGTAAAGTGACTCCGTGAAATCTTGTAGATTTCACTGCGTCAGCTCTTACGGGGCTTCCTGCGCAGGAACGCCCCCTGCGCTGGCACGCCCACATGAAACCTGACGCAGGTTTCATGTGGCGCAGGGCTTTAGCAACGTGACGCATCTCCCTAGATGCGTCACGTTGTAACTCCCCCGCAGCATGGCGCATGATTATGCGCCGCCGCTGCGTCACAAACAGTGACGCACGGCGGCTGCAAAAGTGGCGTAAGGGGCTTGTAAATCTGCCCCTCTGTGTTCAAAGCAGTAACCCACATACCTATCTACATAAAATAAAATCTGCTTTTGCATATTACATGATGTGCTTTGCAGGAGACACATTAACCCTCTATGCTACTTTGAGTCAAAACTGAGGCTAGACAAAACACAGAACTTTCCAGCAAGTGCATTAACCTCCAGAGTTAACGTACAATTATTATTCACTCAGATTTACTGGGAACACACAGATCTCTGCAGCAGGTGCCTTAACCCCATAAGATATTTTAGAATCCAGTTTTTGCAACCAATTAAGCAGAACATATGTACTGTCAGTTTTCTTCTTGTTGCCACTTTCTTTGTGGCAGAGTTTTAAAAAAAAACGAAATGTATAAGTTGAGGCCAAGTTTTTGCAACAGGGTTAAGTCACTTTTCTGGCACAACCCGGACACAAAATCTATTTTGGGATTTACAGTACCACACAAATCCTGTTTGTGTGGGTTTGTAAAAAAAAAATTTAAAAAAACTAACGCAAAGACCTGCCTTGCGTTTCCTTACGTCAGGTAGGCATAACATGGGTGGTGCTAGGGCGTTTCTGTGCATCCATCAATGTATTTGGACGCAAACCCATATTTACAAAGACTTGTAAATATAGGTTTGCACCAAACTGGTGAGTCTATCTGAGGCTGCCGTAACAAGGAGTAATATATCCATTTCGAAATCGTTATTTCCTCTTTGCATGTATGCTGCATTCTGCAGCATACATACAAAGAGGAAATAGCCTCATAGGATAGTTTTTGTGTGGCTTTGGGGAGAAAAAAAAAATGCGCAAGGCAGCCCATTGCGCTGCCTTGTCTTATCATGCGTCAGGTAGGTTTTACATGGGTGGTGCATTGGCGTTCCCGTACATCCGCACATGTATTTTGTGTGCAAATAATATACGCAGTCTTCTGCAGGCAGGCACGCTAGCTTTCCTTGGATCAGCTCTCGAGTTCCACTTCCTTGTAAAAGAATCAAAGTTATTCCCTATTTATGTGTGGCGGCATTTCAGCTAGGACCCGCTGGTGAGTTCAAGTCTTAGAAGTTCCATGATGGCTTTGAGAAAGTTGAAGTGTCCCCGTTCTGTAGCATGTCAGTCAGAGCAAGCCCAGTATTGGCGGTACAGTATTCAGTCTTCAGTATTCGTTTGCGCTGGAGTGGAGGTTCAGAGTGCCCTGTCTACAGCGCGCGGATCCCTCTTTACCTGCATGCACAGTGTAGCAGGTACCTTGGGGTGCCCGCCACAGGGTGCACGATTTTCCGCAGGCACCCCTTTCTTCTATGGGAGCCTGTGTAGTTGGTCGTAACACAGGCTCCCATTGAAGTCAATACGAGTGAGCAGCGAAAGATGCCCTGCTCAGACCAGTGAGTCTGTCGGGGTTTCTCCAGCCCGGCTGCTCAATGCAGCTGGGCTGGAGAAAACCTAAGTGCGCATGTGTGTTTTGGTCGGCCTGAGACGGCAGACCAAACACACATGAGTGCTTTAGAAGTGCAGTGCACTAGCACTCGCTCCTCCCCCTCCCATGCCTCGGCCCCGCCCCTCCCAACACCGCTGGCTAAGAGCCGAAAGATCGTAAAATATAAACGATGCAATAACATCGTTTTATTTGTGACGTCTTAGCTGGCTCTGAGCCAGGCAGTGAGACGACGCTCCTCCGCCATTGTGGAGGAGCCACCACTGCCTGTCTCATGTCTGTGCCGGTGGTGAGTAGAAGGCTGGATACTACGGTAGAGGCGGCAGGCAGCCACACACTCCTCCGCCTATGTAGTAAGCCTCCCTGAATCCCTTGGCAGGTCTTGGGTCCTCTTGGATTGTTGGGTAGTTGAATCATTGCTGTTCCTCTACGAATAATGGTGTGCTTCTCCTTCAAAGCTGCACTCTGCTCCAGGGCGACAGCCCTCTCACTTCACCATAGCGCCCATCCTGGCATACACGGTTTGTGACAGTGCACACGGGAAAACAGCCCTTTCAGGTCACAGCATTGCACAGTGCTATGGCCCTCTTCTCGATAGAGCATTGCACCAGGATGACAGCCCTCAATCATCACCGTGGCCCCACCTGGGAAATGGAGGTCACGGGCAGCACACAGGTTTTCTGCATTCACTTTGTGCAATTCAGACACTAAATGGACATTTCTTTATTTCTGCTATTTCACATCAAAGGTCAATGTTTTGTCTTTAATTCTTGGTGCATGGGGTTAGAGTGTGGCTGGCAGGCAGAAGCCACAGGAAAGCTAAGTGTCAACTGCATTATATATGTGGCTTAGATTCTTATTACTATATTCCAAGAAGGAGTGACTGAGAAGTGAGCAGACACAATAAGATTATGGACGGAGTGCTGAAACTTTTCAGACACTCACCCCCAGTGGTGACTGAGAAGTGATACAGGATTTGCTCACCTTCCCAAACACCTAACCATAGAAAAACAACAGGAGCAAACCTCTACTGTACTTAGCCTTTCTCTTCAAACCAGCCCAAGGGGATCACCCTATGGTTTTAAAAGGGCTCTAACCCACTGGAATTCCAAGTGGCATGCTTCATCATAGAGTTCTCGTCCAGATAGCTAGTGTATCTGGGTGGGCTCAACATTGGTAGCCATGGAAGCTCTTCGGTATTGGGCGGGATCCTAGATTAAAAATAGTCTAGGGTGGCCTGAGGGTTAATTTTATTTCCAAAGGGCACCCTGACGGAGTTAAAAATAGTTTAGGATGCACTAAGGAAATTAGTATCCTCTGTAACACTGGGACAACATGCTTCAGCCATCACACCAATGCCTTACCCGGCTAGTTGGCTTACATCAGGGCCTCACAAGGATCCTGTTAACATCCTATTTGCATTCAGTTGTGAAACTTCCATTCACTATAATCATACATGCCATATATACTGACCCATTTGGTCGCTATGTTTCGCATTTCTTTAGTAGCGTCCTATTTAGAGCTCCATGAGGGTAAGGAGGCAAGTGGACCTTGTAATTAAACTTTCATCACAGGTCTCTTTCCGGCCGTGAACCTTTTTGGTTCCTCCTTACCCCGCATCCTAGTTTCTTATTATACATGGTGCAACATTACAGCCTATTAAATCTAACACAAGGGAGAGATTTGCCTAGGATCACAGAATTTGGTCAAGCTGGGAAGCCGGGATTGATCCGAGGTTTTCTGCTTTCACATTGTTCATTTCAGCCATTAGATGGACATCTCTTTAGTTCTCCTGCTTCTCCTATTTTACAGCAAAGGTTAATGCTTTGTCTTTCATTCTTGGCAAATTAAGTTGAAGTGTGGGTGACAAGCAGATGCAGCAACTGTGCACTTTCACTTCAAATAGGGACTGCCTTGCATAATCCTGCTTGCTCCTCTATGACCCAGATATTTCATTTTTGTGCAGAAGATCCTAAATCGGTTACACCACAAAAAAGGATTTCCAAACATTTGAAATTGTGTGCTTTATTTACCAGTTCCAATCACTAAATGTTGAAGAGCTGTTTTCCTCAAAAGAAAGACAAGCTGCTTTTTGTAGCTCTGGATATTCGAGAGCACTGGATATAGCTGTGTTAAATTTTGCCAAGTTGTTACCCTGCCCAGTTATGTGTGGTTTTGTTTTTTACCCTTCTCACACCTTCCTACTGCAGCAATGTTGCAAAGTTTGCACTGTACTGTATTAAAACACAATAATACAGGTTAGCTTTGTTGTTATGATGCTGTTAGGTTTGGGTGACTGATGTAATTCAGAGTTATCTTATCTTTGAAATGAGAGATCATGTGTTCTTACCTAGGACTGGCACCTTCAGGATAAGTTTACAGTGAATAGGTGAGCCCACAGGTCTGTGTTATTATAAACAAGTAGGCAGTCTATGGTGCACCATGTTGGCAGTGTAACATGTCTAGAATATGCAGAGGTCTTATTAGCGAGCACAGTCTAGTGTAGATTCTGATTACTGGTGTTAGTTTGTGGTGTATCGCGCTGTTCCTACATCTCCCCACTTGGGTAGTTTTTCTATGCAAACTAGTAATATTTCTTATGGAAGGCCATTTCTTGAAAGTGCTAGTTGGGACTGGAATTGCATGTGCCTTTTTCTTGTGAGTTACCTTTGTCACCATTTCCTTTTCATCCTTGGATACTGTGCAGCTTACGCTTATTTTGATGTGGAGCTGATAACTCTTACTTTGAAATTTATGGTCCATTCTTTGTGTGTGCATTCTGGTGGTACTGATTCCAGGGTGAGCTGTCAGGTTGTGCTGGTAAATGTGAGGGTAGTTTAGATATAGTTATTTCAACAATAAGAACATGAGAGATGTCTGCTGATAAATGTGGAGGTGACATTTTGGGGGGCAGTGTGTAATTTGTAAAAACATAAATGCAGAGCCCAAAACATTTTCTTAGGGTCCTATTGCTGAATGCCAAGGTTGCCATAATCTTTTTCTTTCACAACCCTACAATAGCTTATTCTTGCAGGTTCTTTTTTCATTCCCTTTTCTGCATTCATCATTGTTTTCTTATCTCTCACCATTCTTCCCTTTCTCTCTTGCTTTGGGTCATGGTCTGTTGGCGAAAAATGAGTCCCAGTCTCCTAAAATTAGTGCAGGTGGGTAACGCATAGTAAGAATACTTCACATAGGAGAGTGGTCTCACCTCTGGAGGGCGCAGGCAGCTAAAGCAATCACATCTACATGGAAATGTGCTGCATATGGAATATTATGCTTGGTTGAGTAGGCTGGCGGTAGATTTAGTTTGTTCAATCCTTGGGTAATGGAAGCTTTACATGACAAAAGGCAACATTGTTTTATGTGTAGCTTACAGAAGTGTGAATCTTCTGCCTAAATCAGGAGGGTTTGCATGTATACTCGAAATGCACTCAAATGTACTCATGATAGACCTGCTAAACATATATGTCAGGGCTTAAGATCTGATGTCCCTTCTTGTGATGCCACTCCCTATAAAGTCGTGGCTTGTGAGGCCACTTCCTGCGATGTAAATCCCTGTGAATGCCACGTGTGATGTCATGTTCCGTGATGCCATGCGCTGTGATATCATGCGCCGTGATGTCACCCGCCATGATCTCACTTGCATACTGCCAAACTAGGTTAGTCCCCCACTTTTTTTTAGGACTTGTGCCCTGGTAACACATCTGATAGTACTCTGCACATGACTGATGAAGGTACTATTCCCAGGCCCAGACTGGGAACCCAAAACAGCCCTGGCAATTTTGTAGGACCAGCCCCGAGGGAGGGGTGAGGGGCCAGTGCAAGTGTGAAGCACTACTGCTTTTGGTACTGGGGGATGATATTACAGCACTGCTGCAAAACTGGCCACAGTAACAAAAGAAAACAGCCCCCACTGCTGCAAAACCAACCCCCAGCCTTGGAAATCCAAGTTAACCTGCTTAATACACTGGCCCTCTTTGTGTCAGGGATAGACGAAAAGCTAAGACAGCTTAACTCACTTATTATCAGAGTCCAGGCAGCAAACTTGAGAACTAATGAAACTTTCAGTGCCTGCACCTGCTCTCCGATCTTAGACATATTAACCACTGAGTAGACCAATACCCACAAGTGGCAGGTCCGATCTAACCAATGAAAAGCACTCCTCAATTGCCTGTATAACCCAAGCAAGCTTGGAAAGATGTGCTTCAAAAATAATAAAGGTTATGGCTGAAATACATGCAGTGGCATGTAGCCTTAGCGGAGGAGCGTCACCCCACTGCTATGCATCAGTGAAATAAAGGAAAATAAATGATAATAACTCAAGGTTATTATTGTTTTATTTTGTCCTGCTGTGGCAGCTTTGCAGGGCGGAGCTGCTCTGATGACAGGAGCAGGGGGAATGGTGAGCACAGTTTGTAAGTGCGAATGAATGTTTGGCCGGCCGTCTTGGGCCGGCCAAACATTCATGCGCACTTTGCATGTTCTCCACCCAGGCTGCATTACAGCCTGGGTGGAGAACATGCCCAGGCTCCCATTCCCTGGCTGAGCGCCGAACCCCGGTGCTCAGACCAATTAGAACACTTCAACGCAGCGTTGTGATTGGCTTGGGGGAGCCTGGATGTGCTTCCTGTTCCGGCGGTGCGGGGACGAGGAGGAGCGACGTGGGGGTAAGGTACGTTTTTTTCTCCTTATTTTGGATCCCCTTAACCGCACCCCCCACCCCTGCCCCCGCACCGCAACGCCCGATCCTTGCAGGCCGCCACTGAATACACGGGGTAGAGAATCATCAAGAAACTCACATCAATTATGACACTCCAAGTCCAGAACTCCGGGATAAAGAAGATAGAGGCTGGTCTATTGAGAACGTCCCTGTAACCATCATCCCAGGCCAATTTATGCAGGGCAAGGCTTATCAGAAAGAGGAGGCCGAGGGTGAGGGAGTCGTAGATTCACATATAATGCAGGAAATCCCTGAGGGTACAACTAAAGTGCGACGACTCAGTCAGGAAGCCAAACCCCGGAATGCCCAAAGTCCACATTGAGGCAAATCTCCAGTCCAGCTAAGTAAGCGGGAAAGGAAGAGACAGCATAAAGGTAGGAAAAGATACTTAGGGCCCCATTAGGATGGCGGGCGGACTTCAGTCCGCCCTCCACCCTAGCGGTGCTGGGACCGGCCGCCAGCGGTGCAGCGGTCCCGCACCACCAATTAGGATGCGACCGCCACACTGGCGGTCGCATCCCGCATCTTTAACATTGCGGCGGGTGATGCTGTAAGCAGCACCCGCCGCAATGCCAAAGAGGCATGTTGCGCATTGCCATGCACAACGTGACAGGCACCGCGCGGTGCCTGCAACCTTGAGCATGGCAATGTAGGGGGGTAACATAGGTACCCCCCCAAGTGCAGCCCCCCACCCGCCCCGGGGGCCCCCAAAGCAATTCCCGCCAGCCCTTCCATGGCGGCATCACCATGGAAAGGCCAGAACCGCCAGGCATCATAATATGGATGGCGGTGCCTTCCAGGCACCGCCACCATATTATGCCCGAGTTCCGCCCGGCCGGCAATCATGACGATTGCCGACCGGCGGAAAAGCGGCGGATGGACTTTCCGTCCACCGCGGTACCCCCGCCATGGTAATATGGCGGGGGGTAAATGTGGTTGTGATGGCAGGCGGATCGCCACCGCCGGCCGGGTGGTGGCGATCCGCCCGCCATCATAATCAACCGCTTAGCGTCAACTGTGGAAAGGAATGTGGGAAAGTCATATCCAATTTTCAAGAAGGATAGAATCAAGGATTTTACTAAAAACCGAGAATAGTCACACTACTAAGGTGGGCCGAGAAGTGGCACACACAGATCACACCCAGCGGCCGCGTGACAGCCAGAAGTCAATCTAAGTAATCAATCAAAGCAGAGGGAAGCGATGGCAGAGAGAGCACTTATCTTGGTAACAACTGAATCCCAACCAGGGGAAGTCAGTCTTGGGGAGGCAACAGAGTCTGCTGATGACAGCTATAAGACAGAGGTCAGTTTAAGCAACTAGTCATGGTAGAAGGAACCCATAACAAAGGGAACTCCCATGATGGTAACAACTGAAGGGCAAACAGAATGGGTCATCCCAAAGGAACCTGCTTCGTTGGCTGGTAACTGCCGAATATGAAACCAGCAGATATTCCCAGTCCTCATGAGAGCCAAAGACAGTAACACCGCTTGGCAAACTGCAACTGGCGAAACAGAAAACATGGATGTACTTCAGGATCAGAGCAGAGAATTCCGAATAGCTAGATTGACTCATATCTGGCCTTGACATCACAGCAAAACCATCTGTTCCAGGATCCAGAGTATAAAACAAGGGGTCCTCATGACATTTTAAATCGTTCCATTATCCTGAGGCTGCTGGCCAAAATTCCGGTACTGTCAGGCTTAAGGTCATGTGACAGAGTAAACACAAGGAGATAGAGTCTTCATAGAGTTCATTGCCCCAAGTGAACTTCAGCAGACCAAACTCACCATTGTCACTTTTTTTTATCATCCATGAAGGCCACTCAGGTTTACATGCATAAGACCACTCTCAGGAATTGGAGTATTAAGATCAGCCATTTTCCAGGGAATGCCTACCCCCGGCCTCAGGCTATCCCAGAACCTTTCCGACAAGGCAGTCACAAAACCATCTCTGTTCTCCAAGGAGGAGTGGGATCCTCTGCAGGATTCTCCCTGCCCCAGCAAGGGTATGTCAACACCAGGAGTAAATCAGGCATACCCCCAGACATCGCAGTAGACAGATGCTAGAATGGGGATAGCTTCCAACAGCTTTATCTACTCAGCATAAGTGCAAGAGACCAGTTAGATCCGCATCCGCCAGTCCAACAAAAAGCAATGAATAAAAAATCTGCTCGTGGAATATTGGGGGCGTAAACAATAAAGTTGATGAAACTGATTTCACAATGTCTCTACAGCAATTTGATATAATATTAATATAGGAAACATGGTCCCAAATCCCTTTGTCGCTAATAGGATTCTCTGAATATATCCGCCCGGCTGTCAAAGCAATGCAGTACGGTCACCCCAAAGGGGGTCTATCTGTTTACATCAGCGTGGATTTGAAGGTACAGAGAGTGGTGACTGTACTATCAAAGCCCGGTTTCCTCGCAGTGCTTCTGGAAGGGTGGAAAGCAGAAGGGAACACACACCTAATCATCTTTAATATCTACCAAATCCCCTGCCCGAAAGATAAAGGGCCAGAGGCAGAAGAGCTTTGTGAAGCCTTAACAGATCTGAAGACAACTTACGCTGATTCAGCCATGATCCTTACAGAGGATTTTAATTTGGACCTCTTCTATCGTCAAGAAGAAGAAGCAGACATACATGGAATGGGCCTCAGGGAGGTATTACCATATCAAACACTGCCATCAACAAAGCGCCAGAACAAATCAGGGAAAGTTGTGTTTGACTATTGATCCTCAGTGGGCCTGAGGGTCCTTCACGGCAGGTCTCCTGGCAATAAAGCCCCCGCCTGGAACAGGATAACAGAAAACGGTGTCTCTTACCTGGATTATACGCTTGCAAATGTCACCCTCTTCAGCTACATCAAACAATGTTATATTGATCAATGGCAGATAGTGATCACCTGCCACAAATTACAATCTTATCACTGAATATCATTTGGAGCCTACAACGCTTCTGTTGAGGCGCATACTATAACACCAAGGAGGGTGAGATGGGGCAAAGCCTTGGCACAAACATCCCCGAAAGCTGTGTGTTACAGTTAAATGAAAGAAACGTAGTCCAGTGATGTAGTTCAGGATCACAGCTTTATTCTTCAGATAGGATCCATATTAAGTCTCATGCTAGGCCTCATACAATGCCCCACCAGGAGCAGCCTCCTGCCGCTCAGCCCTTCCACACCAACTGATTCCTTCTTCCACTCAAACACTCTCAACATTCTGATGACATCACATAGACTGAGCAGCAAGGCAAAGGGCAACAATAAAGAGGATGCATTAATCACTTGCTAGATTACAACACATCCCCCCTCATTAAAATTGTAAAAATACCAGCATGCAAGATCATAGTACATACATGCAAGATCATAATACCAGCATGCAAGATGAAAGTACATACATGCAAGATCATAGTACATACATGCAAGATCATAGTACATACATGCAAGATCATAGTACATACATGCAATTTGACTAACAATAAATAAATGTGCGGAGGTGGACATACACACATACGAATAGTCAAGAGCTTCAAGAATAACATCAAACTTAAAAAACATCGTCAAACACCACATCCCCATCCCATCTAGAAAAGACGAGAGAAACACAAAAGCGTTGTATTCTTCAAATCACATGCCTAAACTCCAAGGCGTAACACTCTAAGGGTAATTTTACAACCCCTAAACACAGGGTACTACATAAACCCCAACCAAAAACAACGGTAAATCCAGAGAAGCCGGAGTCTTCTCATATTCCCAAACAGTGAGAAACCATATACTCTCATATCAACCACAGGGGTAAAGACACAAATTGCCTACAGGGTGACAGAACCTATGTCAACCCACAACCAAGAACAGCGGCAGGACTAGGGACAACCCTCTACTGCACACCCTCGCAGGACTAGGGACACCACAGAACTCCCCCTACTGCACACACACAACTGCGCTGCGTACACTTGCAGGACAATTGCTTACAGGGTGACGTACCTATGTCAACCCACAACCAAGAACAGCGGCAGGACTAGGGACAACCCTCTACTGCACACCCTCGCAGGACTAGGGACACCACAGAACTCCCCTACTACACACACACAACTGCGTTGCGTACACTTGCAGGACAAATTGCTTACAGGGTGACGAACCTATGTCAACCCACTAACCAAGAACAGCGGCAGGACTAGGGACACCACAGAACTCCCCCTACTGCACACACACAACTGCGCTGCATACACTTGCGGGACACATTGCCTACAGGGTGACGAACCTGTGTCAACCCACAACCAAGAACAGCGGCAGGACTAGGGACACGGACACCACAGGACTCCCCCTACTGCACACACACAACAATAATCAGGGCTACAACAACAATCAGGGCTACAACATCAGGTACCAGTGAAAGGTACAATAATCACATAAGACACACATGAAATAAAACCAAAGGAAAGTCTAATACTCCGGTGAGCGATCTCTCACCCGAGGTCCTCACCAAAAGTTCCACATAACTGTCCACATCCTAAGCGGTGTAGCACAGCGACTCCATCTTGGTTAGCGCTGCTAGGCCTTCAACTAGCTGATGTGCCAAAATGTCGAACGAGGTTTACAATCGCTAGCGTTCCCATTAACTAAGAAAAAAAAAAAAATTCAATTAACTTTATTGTACCGTGGTTGGCAGAAAACCCTTGTAAGCAGTGCAGGAAACATCATACAGGGTCCAACTAAAAGATGGCGGCACGTCTGTGACGCCGAGCCGGATGGCTCACGGCACGTCCTTACAGCAGAGCGTCCTTGGCAGCACAGGAGATTGGAACCGAAGGTGCCACGGACGAGAATCGCGTCAACATGGGTTGCACGCGCGCACAAGCTCGCTCTTGGTAACTGCCACAAGCAATCCAAACGATGCGGTAAGGGGCACTTATTTTCGGGGCTAAATTTGACGGTCCGGATAATATCGGGGCCAAGTGCTAATCAACTAAGCACCAACCCAGTTAACTCCGGGGCTCGACATATGCCCCCGATCACCACACCATGCAGGGGACAGGTCTAAGCAACAGATGCCACAGACACAGAGGGTTCAGAGACATCACCATCCACCGTATTATCAAAACAGCAACAGTTCAGGAAGGATGTCAGTTTCCTCAGCATATTTCATAACCGTGTAAATTGTGTTTAAATTTAGGCGGGCAGCAGGAACAAACACAAGTCCAAAAGTACAGTACACTCTAGTACAGGCAACACAATGCAGGTTACAGTAGGTTACAGCAGGCCAATGTAGGGAAAAATGAAACAAAATTCTTCTAAGGCAGCAGGCAGGCAAACAGACTTAAGTTGTGGGCGACCGATGACAGGGTCACTGGTGGGGCATTAGGGGTGCAGGGGTGCCAGGTTTCTTCAAATCCACGGGTTGTAATTTCACTTACTTGAAGTTCCTTTAGTTTCTTCAGTTTTAAAAATCCATTTTCCATTGAAGTAGCACGCAGGTTCTTTAAAATCGTCGCCAGTGTTACAGTTAAATGAAAGATACGTAGTCCGGTGATGTAGTTCAGGATCACAGCTTTATTCTTCAGATAGGATCCATATTAAGTCTCATGCTAGGCCTCATACAATGCCCCACCAGGAGCAGCCTCCTGCCGCTCAGCCCTTCCACACCAACTGATTCCTTCTTCCACTCAAACACTCTCAACATTCTGATGACATCACATAGACTGAGCAGCAAGGCAAAGGGCAACAATAAAGAGGATGCATTAATCACTTGCTAGATTACAACACAGTGCTATATACATGCGGAACAATCCAGACTCAAAGAATCCCCTAGATAGCTGGTCGGACCTTGTACAATGCTTCACATTAAGATAGCCGAGCAAAACACCTAACAAAGGCCTGATAAAGCCATGGCTCCCACCTTGAAGTGGGAAACAAAAAAAAAAAATCATAAACAAGTTAATGTGGCAGCTACCAGTAACCCCAAAATTCCCCCTACTAAAGGCAGCAGTAACAGGAGAGACGAGCAAATTGAAGAAGAAAGTTTGGGCACTTAAAAAGGCAAAGTATGACGACTGCTCAGCAAAACTCATCTGTGCAAGTAAGGATAAAAATGCTGCAAACTTCTGGAGCAAGAGCAACAAAAAGGAGTATGGGTCATGGCAAGCCAACAACTCAGGGGCAGGTTTACAAGCCCCCTGCGCCACCAGTACGTCACTTTTTGTGACGTACTGGTGGCGCATTTCTCTGTCCCATATTTACAAGGACAGGAAAAGCCACCCTGCGTGACTTTTCCTGTCCTTGTAAATACGGCCCCTTTACACGCAGCATTTTGCGTGAAAGGGGCATTCCATGGGTGCTGCTGTGGGTGTTCCCACGCAACACCCATCGAACCAGACACATTTCCAGATTTACAAGAAATCGTAAATCTGGAAATGTGTCTGAATGCTACGCCTCCCCAGGGGAGGCGTAGTGAGGCGCAACGAGGAGAAATGTTTTCATTTCTCCTCGTTTTTTCCTCTTTCAATGGTTGCTGCATTCTACAGCACGCATTGAAAGAGGAAAATGCCTGTAGTGATTGTTTTTGTGTAGGAAGGTGCCCCTTCCTGCACAAAAACAATCTCCCCATGATGCAGACATCCTGGCACCATGGTCCAAGGGTGCCTGCGCCGGCGCATGTCAGCAGTTTGTGCGCCAGCGCAGGGGAGAGCAGAGGAAAGAGACATATTATTGTAAATATGTCGCATTCCTGTGCTTTGAAAGTGCCGCAGCGTGGCACAGCCAAAGGGCTTACGTTGCCGCGCTGCGGCACTTCCTTGTAAGTCTGCCCCTCAGTGAGCAGGCCTGGACAGTCTATCTAACAAATAATTTTTCGGCTCCCGAGGATCGCCTCGGGAACATGAGCCAAGTAAGAACAAATAGTTGTAGCCGGGGCGAAAGAAATGATACTCCAACTGAAACTGTACAAGACCACACTGCAGTCAACGCAACAAATGAGAGGTGTCAACCTGTCGGGAGAGTTAACACCACAAATGGCAGACACTTAACATCTCAAGATGATGCCATGAATAACAGCTCCTTGGGCGTCCAACCAGATTCTGGCCCGCAGGTAGTACTCTATATAGAGTTGAAGACACAGAGGGGCATATTCTCAAGGACTCATCGCCGATTTATCGGCACTTTAGCGCAGCAAAAGTGGCGATAGATTTATCGCCCTATTCTCAAGCTGGTGCAAACTGCAGATATCGCCAGTTTTTCAGCGATAGCTGCCGCAAAAAACATCACCACGGATGAGAGCGACAACTAACGCTAATGATATGCAGAGTAGGCGTTCCCGTGCAAAAACACACGAAAACACCACTTTGCGATATTCTCAATGACCAGCCAGATCGGCGAAGCAATCCAAAAACAGGCGATAAGGCGCGTTAGCAGCAGGGATTTAACACCTGCCTATTGCTGGTGTTAAGCAGGACGACAACCTGCAGTAGAAAGGGAGCCCAGCCCAGAGCCACATCTGAAGACCAACAGATGCCATGGAGCCAATGATCATGCAGCTTGGAGACCCAAGGGGGCCACAACACCCACCGCCACCACCCACAGGACCCCCCCCCCCGGACCACCTCCCCCCAGACTACCACCTAGGCAGCGCAGAAGAAGACAGCGGACGTTCCTAAAACGCACCAGCGTGAGACACTCAACGCCAGAGGATGCCATTGCCCACTACAGGCTCAAAAGGACAACCATCCTCCGCATCCTGACCCACATTGCCCACAGGCTGACGGTACCAACACAGCGGAGAACCAACATCCCTCTGCAGACAAAGCTGCTGGCTGTGCTGCACCTGTTGGCCTCTGGTACCTTCCAACCAACAACGGCCAGAGTCGGAGGAGTCTCACAGAGCCAGCCTTTCAAACTTCCTCACACATGTCTTGGATGCATGTCCACAAAAGCAATGGCGGGCCCCTGTATCCGCACCACACGCTGGTTCCAATTCGTAGTGTTCCTGCGCAACCAACCCCAACGCCAGCCGTTGCTTGGCGCCTCTGCGCTCCAGATCCAAGATTGTAGTTACTGAAGTGGGGGTGCGCCAGGTCATGAAGTCCAGTAGTCAACAGTAGTGTAAAAACAGTTCTTCATTACAAATACATAAATCAACAATACGAAAAGCTCAGCCAACGAGTTCCATTCCCAACGGGGAACTTCATCAGGGCAACGTGTGGATTCAATTAACTGCATATGCTGCGGGAACTCCCCAATACAATTCCATATTCCGAAAGTCAGTATTCAGAAACCTGTTGGATAAATGGTGACAATGGTCAAGCGTCCGTATAGTCACAAACGTAATCTGGTACAGTGTATTGCACTTGGACAAACCGGAATGCTAACAGGTATGATAAATCCTGCATAAAAAGACCGTAACAGAAGTTCGTGTGGGCGTAACCTTCGTAGGAAAGAAAAGGAAGGTTACGACCACACGAACTTCTGTTACGGTCTTATTATGCAGGATTTATCATACCTGTAAGCATCACGGTTTGTATCAGCTTGATACCCCTGCACCTTCACTTCCCCCACACTGCGCAGGAACAGCTGGAGATCAAGCAAGGGAACTACGCCATAGCTGGCTTCCCGCACATGTTGGGGGCAATTGACTGCACACATGTACTACTTGTGCCCCCTGCCGACACTGCACACAATAACCGCAACAGAAACCACACGCATTCCATCAATGTGCAGGCAAAAGTGGACCACCGGGGCCTGTTCACGAATGTCGTCGCAAACTTCCCAGGCAGTGTGCATGATTCCTACATCTTCCGCAAGTCCATCACCAACCAGCGCTTTGAGGATGGCACCTATGGATTTGCACTGCTCGTCGGTAAGTACCAACTGAACACACCACACACCTCAACTCCACAATCATACAACTCACAACTGTGGGAATGCACACGTTACAAAATCACATACAACATGCCAATCAACATGCCCAACTACCAGACACGACAACACAAGTAACTGTGGTAACCCGTGGCCAGCCATGTAGACAAACCATCCACGGCATGGCACCTCTGCCACACAATTGCAGAATGTGGGGAGAGGTGGGAACCAAGTATGTGTGAAGGAGGCAAATGACCCATCAATAAGAATGTACAATGTACACAATGCCAAGTGTGGCGGTGATGTGCTGGACAGACTTCAGTATGCAGAGCACAGACAAGTCCATGTGGACATATACTGCTGGTGTTTGTAGTGTTGTGGACAGTGGACGCAAACAGGTTACCTCAGGCAGTGTGGAAGACCTTGGACATGTAGCTTTGTAGTCCCCCCCTGTAAGCGTGAGCAGAGTGGCCTTGGCCGGCGTATGTCGTGAATAAATAGCCCGGGGCTCTGGGCGTGGTTCAGTTCTGGGCTGGACAAGAAAGTAACTAATGCGTGTGTCTCTGTTGTAGTGTTGGCGCCACCCGGACCGCAATCGGCAATGTTGCACCCTGTGACTCAAGTCCCACAACATGAGCAACATGGACGTAAGGGGGAATCACTGACCCTACATTCATCCATACTTTCATACTTGAATGATCATAGACATGACACATCTGTGTGAATTTGAATGTTTTATTCACATTCAGTGGAGTGTTGAAGCTGGAGCAGTACAGGACCATGCAAACCCCACTTTACATTGTTGCCCCGTGGAGGGCCAGCCAGAGTCCTTTAGGGAATGACAAGTTCATCGGAAGAGGAAGAGTTCAGTCCGCAGTCTGATTGCTGTGTCATTGGTAACCAAACAGAATATGGCAGTCCATGTCGAAGTCCAAGGTGAGTGTCGCAGAGTGTATCGGGGGACAGTGGAAGGTGATGATGCAGAGGGCAGAACCAAGCAGAAACAGGCCATATGGCGGAGATGAATGCTACCACTTCCTTCTTACCACTAAGGCAGAATCATCCGCATCTTCGTCCTCTGATGTTTCATGTGCCTCACATGTGGGTGGTGTTGTTTTGTCTGCATCACTGTGTGGCAGTGACACATCAGGGGCCGGAGGTGGATTGTCTGCCGCACTGTGAGGCACTGACACATCAGGGGGCGGAGATGTGGATGGAGTAGTAGCAGGAGCATTCATCTGCGCCAGGCCTTGTGGCAGCAATGCCATGATGAGGATCTGCAGGGCATGGAAGATCCCAGCTACATCTCGCTGGTGTGCAGCCGTGGCAGCCATTCTTTCCGCCTGCATCCGCTCCATGTTCTCCATGAGCCTCCGCATGTGTCCCAACTAACCCTGGGCGTAGTTCGCGAAGTAGCGCTACGTGAAGCTACGCGAAGTGCACTTCGCACTACGCGTAGCACTACGCGAACTGCGTAGTGCGCTGTTCGCGATGATTGCACAGTGCCGGATGCTTGTCCGCACTGTGCAATCATTGAAAACGGCATCTTGCACAGTGCGAGCTGTCTTTTACTGCCGCTCGAGTAGATTTTTACTCGAGCGGCAGCTTTCTCAACTTGGACTGGTAGTTTCTCATCGCGAGCGGTCGCGAGCATACGCGGCCACTCGCAATGAGAAACCTGACCTCCCCGCGTTGAGAATCTCGCCGGGAGGTTTATTTTCCACGCTCGCGATTGGCAACTTGATGTTGCTGATCGCCGAACGAGGAAAAAGTCTCGCCGGGATGTCATTTTGCTTGCTCGCGGTCGCCAACTTGACGTTGAGGACCGCAGGCAAGCAAAAAATGACCGCTGTACTACGCTACGCGTGTTTGCACTGTGCTACGTGCAATTCGCGTAGTGCGAAGTAGCGCAAACTTCGCAAACTACGCGAGCGTAGCGTAGTGCTTTGCCCAGGGTTAGTCCCAACTCCCGGCTGATATCGCTGGAGCCACTCTGACTAGACAGTTGTCCTTGTCTCAGAGTCATGACTCCAGCGATGTCAGCCATGGATCGTTGGAGAGCATGGAGCGGACTGTAGGTGTCCGTTAGGGACTGTAAGTGGTCCCTGATGGGACTTAGACACCCACGTATGGCATCTAGTTTGGCTGCCATGAGGTCGAACCCCACCCGCACCTGATCAGCCATCTTCTCCTGGCACCCTAACACACGGCGTTGGAAGGCCATGTGTTGTTCGTGGGGGTCCTGGGAGACAGCCGTGGTGGTGGGTGCTTCCTGCTGTGTGGTCTGTGCAGGGGGTGAGGTCTCCTCGATGCAGCTGGGCTGCCCTGCTCCTGGAGGTGAGGTGCGGAAGCTGTCCATGAGCTCTTGGAGGGCGTCGGTGTCGAAGGTGTGAAGGTCCTCTTCGTCATCAGTGAAGAGATGTTCGGTCTGCTCTGCAGGAGGTGTTGATTCTCCCTCTGCATTGTGAAGGGGAGTTGCAGTTTAACATTGTGTTCACATGTACGTTGACGCATTGTACAAGTTTACATACAGACTGCATGACAATGTACATGGTGACTGTTTGGGAGGAGCTGCCTATTTGATGCGGGACAGTGGACATTTTGACAACATCACGGATGTGTGTTTGTACTTGTACATTATCATCTCACATTTCCCTGCTATGCCAAATGTGATTGGCCAGTTTCTACACACAAGCGGCACCAGTTGTGTCCTCTGTTCTGTTGTGAACGTGTTGCAGTTTGTACCACATTGTTGTCAATTTTGATGTGCTCTGAATGTTATGTGTGTGTGCTGCATTTTGGGAGAGTCGCCCCTGCAGCTCTGATTTTGCTGCCCCTTATCCCTTTCAGGCGCTGTGCCTTTGACTTCTGTGCTTATACAGTGCTGAGATGTTGCATACTTGGGTAAATTGGGCTCTTGGTGGGAGTTGGGACTCTGGGGCATGGTTTGTCCGCAGATGTGTTGTTGACGTCAGGGGTTGTTTGTGCATGTGGATGTGTGAGAGTGTGACCTGCTCCTTTACGGATGTGGTCCACACTCAGCCACCTCAGTGTCGTGGCATGCAACATGTCATGATATATTGACTGCAGCCATGCTATTCGTCATGCCGTGTCATTTGCATTGTCAGTGTGGCTCACAGACACGCCGCTTTGCTGGGTTTGGCACATGTGCATGGGTTGGTTGTGAGATTGGTGATGTGTGGGAAGGGCCCCCTCTGGGCACATAGTCGACGGGGGCCTACTTGCTGTTTCTAGGTGTGCTGCAGTGTGCCAAGGGGATCAGGGACATTATCCAGAGTCATTGTGGGTGTGCACTGTGCTATACTTAATTGTGCATGTGTGACATTGTGCCCATCTCCCCCCCAGTCCCTGGTCGTTACTCACCCTGTTGCTGTTGTGTCAGGTCATGTTGAGCAGTGTCCGGTCCCCTAACCCCTGCCACCGTCTCCACACTGATGACTGTGGACACCATTTCCTCCATCTCATCCAGCTCCTCCTGTGGCGCTGGACTCCCACCTCCAGTCTGCATTGCTGCCTTCTGGTTGTTGCCGAGTTTCTGCTTGGTTTTGCGCTTTACATCATTCCAGCGCCTCTTGACCTCTTCCATTGTCCTCCTCGGCACTCCGACTGCATTCACCTTGTCCACGATGGACTGCCATATTCCATTTTTTGTTGCCAATGACACAGTGGAGGTGACGAACAGTTGTTGATGGTGTTCTATCACCTCCGTTATCAGGATCCTGTTTTCCTGCGGACTGAACCACGTCTTCCTCTTCTTCTCCTTGCCCTTCCCTGACCCCGAGGTCCCAGGCTGGTCCTCCGTGGGGATTGTGGGGTTCTGGTTGTCCTCTGTACTTGCTCCGGCTACCTCCATTGTGCTTCGCAGTTGTTTTGGTTTTGTTTGTGGGTTTTTTTCTGCTTTTATAGTGATTTTTCCCGCCTGACGTGTGTGAATTGCAGGCCTGGCGCAGCTTATCGCGGATTTTTTTATCGCGGTTGTGCCCATCGCCACTTTTTTCACGTTCAACTTTAGATTTTTATCGCCGTCCCGGTAATTTTATCGCGGACATTTGACGCGTTATCGGGAAACTATCGCATGTTACCGCCGTGTTGAGAATAAGACGTTAACACGGCGTTATTTTCCCGCGATAGACAGCGATATGAGAAATTGCGTTAACGTATTTTGGCGATGATTATCGCACGTTCTTGAGAATATCCCCCACAGAGCGTCATCGCTAAATCACGAACAGACGGCACACCCGGCATAAATGGGCTACCTCAGGCCCTGTTCAAATAGGCTCATCGTGCTGTATAAACATATTATGCAGGCTGAGGAAATTCCTGGGTCCAGAAGGGGTTCAATAATCTACTCAGTTAATAAAAACGAGGACTCAATAAAACTGAAAAACTATCGTTTAATTGCTCTGATTGACATTGAGGCTAAATATTTTGCAACTTTACTGTTAAATGACATTGAGCGCTGGACCAGCAATAACCGACTCAGGGCTGACTTTCTAACTTGATGGCTATCTCCATATGAATGGATTGTGCGTTCCAAATACGCTCAGCCCTTTACACATGCTTTATTGACTTTGAGGCAGCTTTTGATCGAGTCCCCAGAAGCAGACTGTGGGAGAAGTTAAAAGCAATGCAGCTCTTAAGACCAATTCAGCTACTATACATCAGAACCTGGCTGTAGACAAAACTGGGAGACGGTGGTACCCTGTCTAGGAAAATCCCCACCACAGAAGGCCTAAAACATGGATGTGTCTTGGCTTCTTTGCTCTTCAATCTTTTGATCTCAGACCTCACGGGAGTGCTAGACAAGGTCAACTCGCCACACCGATCCTCGATACCAAGCCGCTATCTAATCTGATTTACGCAGATGATCTGGTCCTGTTGAACCATACCCGAGTAGGACTACCGAGGCTGCTAAACACCCTCTTCGACTACGCAGAGTGAAACATACTGGAGGTAAATCTTGAAAAGACTAAAATCATTATCTTTGGGAGAAGTCAAAATAAACCAGGCATGTGGCATATTGACTGAGCTAATATAGAGAAGGTCCCGGAATGCAAATATCTTGGGGTCTGGTTAGATGCAGAAGGGTCTTTCAAGAAACAGAAGGCTTGAATACATAATAAGGCGCTTGCACTTAAGGCCGCTCTATCGACCTTAGCAAAACAGCTGAGTGGCCCCAGCATGGACCCTATCCTGCAGGTTATGCAGGCAAAGGTCCTACCAGCTCTGACTTATGGAAGTGAAATCATGCTGGGCAAAGAGGCTAAACTGCTAGACCAGTGCTTAAAAAAAAAAAAATAAGTGCCAGTGCTCCCGTTAGGAGACTTCCACAGCTTACTCCACCCATTGACAGTACCTACAAAACCACTAACCAGCACACTGCCACAATTCAGACTATTCCAGGCCCCCAAAGCTATAAAAATAGCTTGGGCGGCAGGTATTCGTTGTTTTCAATACATACTGAACTAATAAACAATTGCTGTTCTGCTCATCTTTAAATTATACAAACAGTGCCACCATGTGGCAGCTGTCATAAGTGCCGGTGTTGACAATTAAGTGCTGGTGCCAAGCAACGGAAACCTCCGGCTCAAATTAAGCAGTTTGCTAGACCTATTGATAACAAAAATGTATTAAGGAGTCTTTTGCCTCATAAAATCAGCATCACCACGTCAGATTTGCTTAGAGTTTAGCCTTCCACAGCAATCAGCCTTCAGGAAAAATGCACTCCTCAAACTGTATCATAAGATCAGGTCTGTGACACCAGACTCACGCAATAGAATAATATGGGGCGAATTGAAGACTGCTAGAGGTAAAGTTGCCCATGCCCAATTTATGCAAGCATGTCTGGACGATCTTCATCTCCATAAGGCAGGGAACTTAGAAGACAGCCAGAATAAATTCAGGACAGACGACCACGAGGGAAAATTAAATAATTTTCCCTCGTCATCGTCTGTCGAAACCTCTTCTGCTCCCCACCCAGCCCCACCGCTCTTACCAGCACAGGCCGCGGCTGCTTTGAATTCAGGCCCAGGATTTGTATATGAAGGGTACAGAAAAACCTTTTCGCAGGAGAATTTTTTGATGTTCTTCTGGAGTACAGTGATCTTAGACCGAGTGAGAAATTCCTTATCTTGGGTCATTTGTTGATGAAGCCCTTCTAGTCGTTTCTTATAGACGGTGATCTCTGCTGTAGTTTGAGATTGGTTCCACTTGCCAAAAGTTTCACTAGCATGTGTTCCAAAATCCATTTGCTGTATTTAAAGATCAAAAATAAGCAAATATAATAATAGTGCATTTCTACGCAATGTGAGACTAGTCTTTTCTGAAACTGATGCCATTCAGGAAGATATGGGGTTCATTTGTAACGACGCAGCCCCTAGGAGCAGCATTGATACTAAGGTACTTAGTCATAATTACTCCATGTAGAGCGCTCTTGGTCTAGTTGGGTTTGCGGAGTCATAGTGACTCCCATTCGTCCACAAGAAGTCATTGAATGATATTGTCATCTCTCAAATGGGAAGGTGCTGTTAAACTAGATCCCACCGCGTCATCGTCAAATGACAAGCCCATTGGTTTTGTCCCAACAGCTTAGCTCAGTATAGAAAAGTGGTCTTGGGTACTTTAGGGTCCTGATGAATGCCACTGACCCGTTCTTGGGGCACACAGCATTGGCAGAAACATGTTGACCAGTGACTTGAGGGCTAATAGTTAGCCTTGATGTCCTTTAATTTTAGCCTAATTGTAAAGCCAATAATAAACTGCATAGTTTACCTACAGATAGTGTAATATAATTAGGGCACTGCACAGTATCAACATACAAAAGCAGGATTTAAAAACAAAAGATCTCCACCAAGGGCGTCATTGATTGGAGCACGGTGGGCGAGCATAGCTCATTCCTTGCACAGACCCCATGATGAGGCATACCAGTTTGGTGGGTCCATGTCTTGCAGCCTTTTTGAGGAAGAACCCGTGACAACTAATCGCGAGCCTTATTTCTAATAGGAATATGAGTGTGATTTTCTCTGTGTCCTCTAATAACATTGAAGTCTGCTGGTTCCTTATGCATACTATTGTGGCTCTAATACCCTTGGAGTCTGCTGGTTCCTAACGCATACGATTGTGGCTCTAGTACCCTTGGAGTCTGTTGGTTCCTAATGCATACCATTGTGGCTCTAATACCCTTGGAGTCTGCTGGTTCCTTATGCATACCATCATGGCTCTTATACCCTTGGAGTCTGCTGGTTCCTAATGCATACCACCCATGGCTCTAATACCCTTGAATCTGCTGGTTCCTATTGCGTACCATCACCGTTCTAATACCCTTGGAGTCTGCTGGTTCCTAATGCATACCATTATGGCTCTAATACCCTTGGAGTCTGCTGGTTCCTAATGCATACCATTGTGCTCTAATAACATTGGAGTCTGCTGGTTCCTTATGCATACCATTGTGGCTCTAACACCCTTGGAGTCTGCTGGTTCCTAATGCATACCATTATGGCTCTAATACCCTTGGAGTCTGCTGGTTCCTAATGCATACCATTGTGGCTCTAATAACATTGGAGTCTGCTGGTTCCTTATGCATACCATTGTGGCTCTAACACCCTTGGAGTCTGCTGGTTCCTAATGCATACCATTGTGGCTCTAATACCCTTGGAGTCTGCTGGTTCCTAATGCATTTGATCGTGGCTCTGATACCCTTGGAATCTGCTGGCTCCTAATGCATACCATCGTGGCTCTGATACCCTTGGAGTCGGCTGGTTCCTTATGCATACAATCGTGGCTCTGATTCTCTTGGAGTCTACTGGTTCCTAATGCATACCACCCATGGCTCTAATACCCTTGGAATCTGCTGGTTCCTATTGCGTACCATCACCGTTCTAATACCCTTGGAGTCTGCCGGTTTCTAATGCATACCATTGTGGCTCTAGTACCCTTGGAGTCTGCTGGTTCCTAATGCATACCACCTGTGACTCTAATACCCTTGGAGTCTGCTGGTCCCTATTGCGTACCATCACCGTTCTAATACCCTTGGAGTCTGCTGGTTCCTTATGCATACCATCGTGGCTCTAGTATCCTTGGAGTCTGCTGGTTCCTAATGCATACCACCTGCGGCTCTAATACCCTTGGAGTCTGCTGGTCCCTATTGCGTACCATCACCGTTCTAATACCCTTGGAGTCTACTGGTTCCTAATGCATACGATTGTGGCTCTAATACCTTTGGAGTCTGCTGGTTCCTAATTCGTACCATTGTGGCTCTAATACCCTTGGAGTCTGCTGGTTCCTTATGCATACCATCGTGGCTCTAATACCCTTGGAGGCTCCTGGTGCCTAATGCATACCACCCATGGCTCTAATACACTTGGAATCTGATGGTTCCTATTGCGTACCATCTCCGTTCTAATACCCTTGGAGTCTGCTGGTTCCTAATGCATACCATTATGGCTCTAATACCCTTGGAGTCTGCTGGTTCCTAATGCATACCATTATGGCTCTAATAACATTGGAGTCTGCTGGTTCCTTATGCATACCATTGTGGCTCTAATACCCATTGGAGTCTGCTGGTTCCTAATGCATACCATCGTGGCTCTAATACCTTTGGAGTCTGCTGGTTCCTAATGCATACCATCGTGGCTCTAATACCTTTGGAGTCTGCTGGTTGCTAATGCATACCATCGTGGCTCTGATACCCTTGGAGTCTGCTGGTTCCTAATGCATAGGATCGTGGCTCTGATACCCTTGGAATCTGCTGGTTCCTAATGCATACAATCGTGGCTCTGATACCGTTGGAGTCTGCTGGTTCCTTATACATACAATCGTGGCTCTGATTCTCTTGGAGTCTGCTGGTTCCTAATGCATACCATCGTGGCTCTGATACTCTTGTAGTCTGCTGGTTCCTTATGCATACCATTGTGGCTTTGATTCTCTTGGAGTCTGCTGGTTCCTAATGCATACCATCGTGGCTCTGATACCCTTGGAGTCTGCTGGTTCCTTATGCATACAATCGTGGCTCTGATTCTCTTGGAGTCTGCTGGTCCCTAATGCATACCATCGTGGCTCTGATACTCTTGTAGTCTGCTGGTTCCTTATGCATACCATCATGGCTCTGATTCTCTTAGAGTCTGCTGGTTCCTAATTCATACCATTGTGGCTCTGATACTCTTGTAGTCTGCTGGTTCCTTATGCATACCATCGTGGCTCTAATACCCTTGGAGTCTGCTGGTTCCTAATGCATACCATCGTGGCTCTAATACCCTTGGAGTCTGCTGGTTCCTTATGCATACCATCATGGCTTTAATACCCTTGGAGTCTGCTGGTTCCTTATGGCATACCATCGTGGCTCTAATACCCTTGGAGTCTGCTGGTTCCTAATGCATACCATTGTGGCTCTAATAATCCTGAAGTCTGCTGGTTCTTTATGCATACCACCATGGCTCTAATACCCTTGCAGTCGCTGGTTCCTAATGCATACCATCCTGGCTCTGATACCCTTGGAGTCTGCTGGTTCCTTATGCATACCATTGTGGCTCTAATACCCTTGGAGTCTGCTGGTCCCTATTGCCTACCATCATGTTTCAAATGCCCTTGGAGTCTGCTGGTTCCTTATGCATACCATTATGGCTCTAATACCCTTGGAGTTGGCTAGTTCCTATTGTGTACCATCACGGTTCTAATACCCTTGGAGTCTGCTGGTTCCTAATGCATACCATTGTGGCTCTAATGCCCTTGGAGTCTGCTGGTTCCTTATGCATACCATTGTGGCTCTAATGCCCTTGGAGTCTGCTGGTTCCTAATGCATTCCATTATGGCTCTAATACCCTTGGAGTCTGCTGGTTCCTATTGCGTACCATCATGGTTTTAATACCCTTGGAGTCTACTGTTTCCTTATGCATACCATTATGGTTCTAATACCCTTGGAGTCTGCTGGTTCCTATAGCGTACCATCACAGTTCTAATACCCTTGACGTCTGCTGGTTCCTAATGCATACCATCGAGGCTCTAATGCCCTTGGAGTCTGCCTAATGCATACCATCGTGGCTCTAATACCCTTGGAGTCTGCTGGTTCCTTATGCATACCATCGTGGCTCTAATACCCTTGGAGTCTGCTGGTTCCTAATGAATACCATTGTGGCTCTAATACCCTTGGAGTCTGCTGGTTCCTTATGCATACCATTGTGGCTGTAATACTCTTGGAGTCTGCTGGTTCCTTATGCATACCATCGTGGCTCTAATACCATTGCAGTTGCTGGTTCCTAATGCATACCATTATGGCTCTGAGCCCCTTGGAGTCTGCTGGTTCCTTCTGCCTACAATTGTGGCTCTGATACTGTTGGAGTGTGCTGGTTCCTTATTGTTAAATCCAATAAAAATGAGGCAGAATCCAAGTATAGTAAAAAGCTGGTTTAATGAAAGGGCACAGTACACTTCTGACTCCAGGCAGCAACAGCAATGGCAAGATTCCAGTTCTGAATGGAATCTTTGCCAACATGTCAGGTGCCAGAATCAAACAAATACAAAAGGTTTAAAGGGGAAATAACATACACAATAATGAAAGCATGTAATGTAACACTTATGCATACCATTGTGGCTCTAATACTCTTGTAGTCTGCTGGTTCCTTATGCATACCATTGTGGCTCTGATACTCTTGTAGCCTGCTGGTTCCTTATGCATACCATTGTGGCTCTAATGCCCTTGGAGTCTGCTGGTTCCTAATGCATACCATTGTGGCTCTAATACCCTTGGAGTCTGCTGGTTCCTTATGCATACCATCGTGGCTCTAATACCCTTGGAGTCTGCTAGTTCCTAATGAATACCATTGTGGCTCTAATACCCTTGGAGTCTGCTGGTTCCTTATGCATACCATCGTGGCTGTAATACTCTTGGAGTCTGCTGGTTCCTTATGCATACCATCGTGGCTCTAATATCCTTGCAGTTGCTGGTTCCTAATGCATACCATCGTGGCTCTGAGCCCCTTGGAGTCTGCTGGTTCCTTATGCCTACAATTGTGGCTCTGATACTGTTGGAGTGTGCTGGTTCCTTATGCATACCATTGTGGCTCTAATACTCTTGTAGCCTGCTGGTTCCTTATGCATACCATTGTGGCTCTGATACTCTTGTAGCCTGCTGGTTCCTTATGCATACCATCGTGGCTCTGATACTCTTGTAGTCTGCTGGTTCCTAATGCATACCATTGTGGCTCTAATACCCTTGGAGTCTGCTGGTTCCTTATGCCTACAATTGTGGCTCTGATACTGTTGGAGTGTGCTGGTTCCTTATGCATACCATTGTGGCTCTAATACTCTTGTAGTCTGCTAGTTCCTTATGCATACCATTGTGGCTCTGATACTCTTGTAGCCTGCTGGTTCCTTATGCATACCATTGTGGCTCTGATACTCTTGTAGTCTGCTGGTTCCTATTGCATACCATCATGGCTCTAATATCCTTGCAGTCCCTGGTTCCTAATGTGTACCATCATACTCAGCAGCCCCTTTCGCTCTGTATGTCTGTTGATAGCCCATGCTCTGCTGGGCTTCAATACCCTTGGTGTCTGCAAGTTCTAAATACTGCATTGCTATTGGGCATCTGCTTATTCCTATTCCTCAATACATAGCAGTGCATTGGGAATGTCTGCTTATTCCTAATACTCTGCTGTCCATAACACACTTGGAGGCATATTTACGCGGGCATTGGGCCACCGGAGCGTCAGTTTTCAGATGCTCCGGTGGCGCTGTTCCCTGCTCCAGATTTACAAGGCGGCGCTAGACCCTCCTCGATGCAGTTTTCTGCGGTAAAGGGGCTTCCAATGGGTATTGCTGTAGGAGTTCCCATGCAACACCCATTGCTTTTTGATGCTGCCCCGATTTACGAGTCTCTTTCAAATGGAGGAGTTAATGTGGCGTAAAGAGGAGAAATACTTTTTATTTCTCCTCGTTTTTTGCTCTTTCTGTGTGTGCTGCATTCTGCAGCACACATAGAAGGAGCAAAACGCCATTAATTATTGCTTTTTTGCAGGAAGGATTCCCTTCCTGCACAAACACAATCATCCCTGCAACGCAGGCACCCTGCACCATGGTGCAAGGGTGCCTGCGCTGATGTTAGGCAGTTTTTTTAGCGCTGGCGCAGGGGAGAGCACAGGGGTGCGCTATACTCTTGTTAACACACCGCATCCCAGCGATTTTTAAATGACGCAGCTAAATTGCTTGCAGTGCTGCACTGTGTTATTTCATTGTAAATATACCCATGGGTGTATAGTGGTCTGGTCTCCAATGCTATCTTGGAACAGTGCCTTGGATGTCTGCTGATTCCCAACACTATATTTGCCCCAATAAGCTGTGTGCTTGCTGGTTGCCAGTACTTTCCTGATTTCAATAGCTTGGGTGTCTGCTGTTTCCTAACACTGTCCTGGCCTCAATACTTTGTGTTTCTGGTGGGTCCCAGTACTACCTTAATCCCAATAGCTTGGGTGTCTGCTGGTTCCTAATACTGCCCTGGCCTCAATAACTGCGCATCTGTTTATGAACAATACTCTGCTGACTCTAATGCCATGAGATTTTGCTGGTTCCCAGTATTGTCCTTGGGTATTTGTTGTTCCCAACAGTTTGCTGAACCAAACAATGCTCTGGATGTCTGCTTGTCCGCAATACTTTCTTGGTATGAATGCCCTGTGTACCTGATCATTCCCAATACTCTGCTAACTCTAGGTGTCTGCTGATTCCTAACACTGTCCTGGCCCCAATTCTTTGGGTGTTGTTGGCACTCCCCATTCCTATACTGACCAAATAAGTCCTGGGTGTTTGCTGGTTCCTAATACTACCCAGGCCCTAATAGTTTGGGTGTTTGCTTGTTGCCAGTACTCTGCTGACTCTAATACTCTGGATGTCTGCTGCTTCCTAATACTGTTCTGGCCCCAATGCTTTGGGTGTTTGCTGATTCCTCGTTCCTCTACTGGCCCAAATAAAGGGCTTGGATGTCTGCTGGTTTCTAATAATATTCTGCCCCATTACATTGTGTGTGTGTCACTTGTACCCATTCCTTTACTGATGCAAATTATGCCCTGGATGTCTGCTGGTTGCACAGTCTCCAGTGTTCCCAATATCCAGGGTGGTGCCAATGCTCTGCTGGTCCTTATATTTTGCCAGGACTCTTCAATAGCCCATTCATTCTTAGACAGTCCACCCCGCTTTCCCCGCACCTACAACCTGTGCTTGTTATTCTGTTGTTAACCTTGGACTGTGATGTCCGAGTCCAAAGAACCATGGATGTCCAGGCCGCCTGAACCCATAGGAGGAAATGCCTTGTAGGACTCTACTCCCTGAACCCCCTAATCTGAAAACACAAAACCAAGGATTTCTTTTCTTCTCTAGGGCCTGATTCAGAGGTGGATGGTCATGGAATATTTACTTGAAAGTGGTTTTTAACTCTGTTCAATTTTTGAAAATCTCAATAAAATTTACTTGAACAAAAAAAAAGAAAGTGGGTGACCGTCGACAGAATATTAGGAGCTGGCCCCAGGAGGTAAGATCCTGCCCATAGACATGTGTCCATCTCTGCTATCAGGTCCATCAAAGTCCGGTGGCCACTGTGCCGGTAATGGTGGAAGAGCAGGCACCAAACATAACGTGAGTGGTCGCGATTGCCAAGAGTTAAATACATGAAAGACTACCATGGAAAGAGTGCACCAACAGGTGGGTAAAGAGACACTACCATGCTGGGAAACAGCATTCAGGAGAGTAGTAGACATGTGGGGACTTATAATATCCCCTGTTATTGGGAGTACATTTCAGTGCCCACATCTACTAGCAGACATTAGACCACTTAACAATAGCTGTGGTAGAATTTCTACCAGACTGTTCATCACCAAAGTCGCTCCTCTTATGGCAGATCCCGCCTCTCTCATAAAAGAGACCTCCACCAGCATGGCAGGGAACTCAAAATACAGCAGAATTTACAGCACCAGTGGGATGGAGGAAGCGGATTAGTCACACTGGTAGACGCAAAAATCCACAAGCAGAATACTAGCCCAGTCTAACAAAGCTTAGTACTGGATCTCGAACACTGGCCTAGTTTAATAATGCTTAGTATTGGATCTCGAATACTAGCCCAGTCTAACAGTACTTAGTACTGGATCTCGAATACTAGCCCAGTCTAACAAAGCTTAGAACAAACATTTACACATTTGGCTACTCTTCTCATATTCCATACCTTACCATCCTGAGTAACAACACTGTTGCGATTGATTTTAACAACCTTCACGGGTCTTCCAAATCTCCTTTAAGCAAAATGCCTGGTTTACGAATTCTGACCCAATCTCCAACAACAAACTGTGGTTGTTTCACATTCATCTTAGCATCATAATATTGTTTGCACCTCAGTTGTTTTTCTTTCACTCTAAGGGCCACATCCTCTCTGTTTACCATAGAATTTCCAACATTCTTTTTCTTGAACCACCAGGGACAGATCTTAAACATAGGCTCCCTCCCTTTTAACAATTTGAAAGGAGAAATTTCAGTAGTAGAATGGGGTGTAATGCGGTACAGCCATAACTTTTCTCTCAATTTATCTTTCCATTCTGAACCAAAATAGCGTGCCCATAGAATGTCTTGTTTCAAAACTCTATTATACCCCTCACTTGACCATTACCCTGAGGTTCGTATAAAGCTGTGGTGATGTTACGAATATTAAAAAACTTAAGAAAATCATCCATTTCATGTTATGTTATGTTATTGACATTTATAACATGCACGGCTACTCAAGAGTGTCCCGGCGCGACAGCCAAAAGAAGCGGAGCTGAGAGCCAACTGAAGATTAAATGAAAAGCAGAGTTTTTAACCGTTTCCTGAACATTTTAGGATCTTGAGTGCCTCGAAGATCGAGGGGAAGGGAATTCCAAGCCTCCTCTGCCTTGTAGGCCAAGGAACTGCCCCCCATTCTCGTAAGGCGGAAACGTGGAATCACCGCCAGAAACTGCACAGCTGAGCGCAGCTGTCTCCGGGGCATATAGAACTCAAATCGTTTCCTGAGGTAAAGCGGACCAGATCCGTACAAGGCTGCATGAGCCAGGGTAAGGGCTTTAAATTTAACTCTTTGAGCCACGGGGAGCCAGTGAAGGTCGTGTAGATGTTGCTTTATGCTCGATCTTCCAGGAATATTAAGAAGAGCCCTTGCAGCAGCGTTTTGTACTACCTGCAGTTTTTTCAACTGGTACCCTGGCAAGCCAATGTACAAGGCATTCGCATAATCAATGCGTGAAAGAATCAGGGCGTGGGTAACCATTTCCTTAGCTGCCCTGCGTAGGAGGGGTAAAAACTTCCTGAGTGATTTAAGGGTACCAAAGCACTGCCCTGCTAGTTTCTTAATCTGAGTGGAGAACCGGAGATCTTCGTTGAACCAGATCCCAAGGTTTTTGACTGGTTGACCCGCAGAATTAGGTAGAGGATAGTCTGCCGGCCAGAGCGATTCCCTAAACTGAGGGGGAAAAGTCCCATACAGAAGGATTTCCGACTTTTCCTCATTACACTTGAGCTGGGCAGAGAGGAGCCATTTGAAGACGGCTGTAAGGCAGGCTTTAGCACGAGCAGGGGATAAGTCATTTTTTTCCCAAGTGAAGAGGAGCTGGGTATCGTCCGCATAAGCGATGATCTTAGCTCCCAACTCCTCCGCCAAGTAGATCAAAGGAGTGACATATATGTTAAAGAGGAGAGGGCTCAGGGTAGAACCCTGAGGCACTCCAGTAGTCACCCTTTTGGGAGCCGATGAGGACGGGGGCAGCCAAACTTGCTGCGATCTATCTTCTAGGAATGATTTAAACCAATTCCAGGCTAATCCAGAGATACCGATATCCGAGAGTCGGGCCAGTAGCTGGGAGTGTGGCACCGTATCAAAGGCGGCAGAGAGGTCTAATAAAATCAGAGCCGCTCTGCCACCAGCGTCCAAACACTCTCTGATTGCTTCTGAGATTTAAACGAGAGCCGTCTCTGTGCTATAGGTGGCCCTGAACCCTGATTGGGCTGAATGGAGCAGGCCAGATACTTCAACAAAGTTGGAAAGCTGTTTGTTAACAGCTTTCTCACAGACTTTCACCACGGCCGGAAGAAGGGAGATAGGGCGGTAGCTAGCTGGAATGCAAGGATCCAGAGAGGGCTTTTTCAGCAGAGGCAGAAGTTTAGCCTGCTTCCAATCTAGGGGAACAGTGGCAGTCTGAAGAGACATATTTATCAGAGTGTTAACCTCTGGGTTAACTACCTCGGCAACAGAGGCTAACAGCCTGGCCAAGCAAGGATCTGACGGGGAACCAGATTTCAGAGATTTGAGGATTGCCAAGGAGTCTTGCGGAGCAATGTGTGAAAATGCCATCACGGAGAGTGATGGGGCGAACTAGATGTAGGAATATTCGGGAAGGAATTCCCTACCAGAGCAGTGGTGCTGATCCCGAAATTCGTCTGGATCGCCTGAATCTTATCAATGAAGAAGCTAGACAGTTTCTCACACCAGGCGCCCGAGGTAGGTAGGGTGATAATCTCAGCGCTAGGGGCTAAGAAACTCTGCACGATAGAGAAAAATTCTTTGGCATTATTTTTAGAATGAGCTATGCGCTCAGCATAGTATAGGCTCTTTGCTTGAAGTATAGAAGCGTAATGTACTTTCTGTGCCTTCCTTAATGCCACTTTAGAGAGAGGACAGTATGCCAGTCTCCAACAGCGTTCTAATTTTTTGCAATGCTGTTTTTGCACTTTGAGTTCTTTAGAGAACCATGGTTTAGAGGGGGAGTCTCTAGATCGCTTGTCAGAAGAGAACGGGGATAGATGCTCCACCGCATGCGAGATCCAACCAGTAAAGCTCTCCAGGGCTCCTCCCAAATCCTTGGTAAAGGCTGGCCGAGTATCTGCCAAAACTAAGTTAAAGGCGGTAGGATCGATTTTGTGAGAGGGTCTTCCTTGGCGATGCTGGTTATGTGGGTGGGAATTCTGAATAGTCCACGAAAAGTGGACCAAAAAATGATCAGTCCAAGCTACTTGGAGGGGTTCTTTGACACAGATAGGGAAATTAGAGCAAACCGGGTCTAAGATAGGCCCTCCACGATGCGTAGGGGAACTGACCCATTGGGAGAGCTGGGCGAGGTTCAGAGAGTCGAAAAACTCCCTGGTTTCCCCCGCCTCCACACTGTCCAGATGAATATTAAAATCCCCCGGAAATAAAGAATGTAAGAAGCGAAGGGGATTTCATCTGTACTCCATTGTCCGTAATAAGAACCTCTGGGTAACCTTCACGGGCAAAAACTTCTTTGAAAAACTCAATCACATTACTAGTATTGGCATGGGGTACAAGTTTGATCTCAGGCCATTTAGAGTGATAATCAATCATCACTAAAGCAAATCTACACTCATGAGGTAAGAAACTAAATGGACCTGCAATGTCAAAACCAATTTTTTGCCATGGAAATTTAGGCCATTTCACAGGTATAAGAGGAGCAGGATCATATTTCAACATTTTTTCACTGCTAACACAATCAGAGCATTCTCTTACAACTCTGTCCACAAATCTGTCCAAACCAGGCCACCAAAATACTGTCCTGATCAATCTTTTCATGGAAGACATCCCAAGATGACTTTCATGAGCCACAGATAATATGTGATCGCAAAGAGATAAAGGTGGAATACATTTCCCTTGCCTGAACACAAGATTCCCTTCCATCTCTAGTTCATTTGAGATCTTCCAGAAAGGAAACAAATTTGCAGATAATTCACTCTTAGGAGGCCAACCTTTTCTCATATATTCAATGACCTTAAGAAGTAAATCATCTCCTTCCATAGCACTTCTCCACATAGCTTCAGAAATAGTACCAAATTTCCCTGAAACAACTTTACAAATATTGGCTACAATCTCTTCATCATCACTCATTTCATTTAAATCACAAGGCAATCTTGAGAGAGAATCAGCTGTAACGTTGTTTTTTCCAGGAACATATTCCACCATAAAATTATACTCTTGTAAGCGAGACATTAACCTAGCTATGCGGGCAGTAGCATTGAGACCACCCCCAGGAGATAAGATTGTTATAAGGGGCTTATGATCTGTCCTTAAAATGAAACGTGCTCCCCAAACATAGTTGTGAAAATGCTCCACCGCCCACACACAAGCTAACAATTCTCTTTCGATAACTGCATAGCGCCTCTCTGTGACATTAAGGGTACGGGAAGGAAAAGCTACATTCCACTCTTCTTTTCCAGCTCGCTGAGACAAAACCCCACCCAAACCATATAAACTAGCATCCACAGTGAGTATGCAAATCTTATTCATACAATATGGTTTTAAAGTGGGTGCAGTTACCATCTCAGCCTTGATGCTTTCAAAAGCTTTTTGCTGTCTATCTTCCCACACAAATTCAACATTTCTTCTAGTAAGCTCTCTCAAAGGTTCCATTTTGGACGCAAAGTTCTTAATAAATTTGCTGTAATATTCACAGAGACCTGAGAAAGAAAGGAGTTTATCTTTAGAATCTGGAGCAGGGGCTTTTAAGATAGCTTCAATAAGAGATTTTTTGGGTGCTACTCCTTCTTTAGACAATGTGTGTGTCAAATATTCTACTGAGTCTTGATACAATTTGCACTTATTCCTTTTGCGAGTGAGACCATATTTTTTCAAGACATTACACACATTTCTAAGATGATCAGAATGTACAACTTTATCACGTGAAAATATGAGAATATCATCTAGAAAGCATTTTACAAATGACTCCATCCCTTTGAAAAGATGACACATCGATCTTTGAAAAACGGAGGCCGCAGAAGCCAGTCCAAAAGGCATCCTCTTGAATTCGAATAAGCCCTGCAGAGTGATAAAAGCAGTCATGTGACGTGACTCTTCAGCAAGTTCTATTTGGTGGTATGCGGAACGAAGATCGAGAGTAGAGAAAATGGTAGCACCACCAAGCATGCTCACGCCTTCATTAATATTCGGCAAAGGATGACAGTCCACCAAAATATTAGCATTCAAAGCTCTGAGGTCAATACATAGTCTCAACGATTTATCAGGTTTTCGTGCTAAAACAATCGGAGAAACCCTTTCTGACGATTCTACTTCCTCAATAACCCCTCCTTCTAGCATTTCTTTTAGGACATCTCCCAACTCTTCCCTCACATTAATAGGAACATTCCTAAGTTTTTGCTTAATAGGACATGCTCCTTGCTTAAGTTTAATTAAATGAGTAAAACCTTTAAGTTTTCCCAATTTCTCAGAAAAACTTGAGGAAACTCTTCTTCAATTTGTTTTCTAGGAAACTCTTCTTCCATTAGTTTTCCACCAGTATTATCTTCTACAATTAAAACAGGTTCTTTGTTACGAGGATTTAGTATTATACCTAACCTCCACTGGTCTCTCCAACCTAAAACATTTACACCTTTCTTTGCCACATACAATTTTATGAAAGCCGTCCTACCTTTGAATGAAACATCAGAAGCCACATATCCCATGAGATCAATGATAGAACCATCAAAACTTTGGGCAATGACATCCGAGGTACATAAGTCATTATGAGTCAAAGACTTACCAAATATTTCATTGAAGTATTCTTCAGTAATAATTGACCATGGTGATTCTGAGTCAGCCATAAGTTCTAAATCTTCATTTAAAAATTGAACAACACATTTAGGAGACTTCAAGAGTTCACCTTCAATAGCACAAATATCATCAATAGATACAACAATCCCAATTTCCTTCGTGGAATTATCGTCATTATCACACGCACATCTTACACAAGAGACTTCATTACCTCTCGTGGTAAACATTTTCCCTTTGTTAATCACTCTCTTTCTATCATCTTTACACATCCTGGCAAAGTGACCTATCCTCCCACACTTAATACATTCTTTACCAATGGCAGGACAATACTGAAAGGACGCTACGTGGTAAAAACTGCCACATCTATAACAAATTACATTCTTATCATTCTTCTTCCCAGGTTGAGTACATTTTCGAGAAGTATTTACAATACAAACCTCACCTACAGTTTTTTCATTTTTGGAACTAACTTCTTCAACAGTTTTCATCCATCTTTCAGACTGTTCAAATGCTTTTGCAGTAGCAATAGTATCATGCAAATTAGGATTACCCAAAACCCAGAGCTGTTCTTGAGTTGTTTTGCTTTTGACATTAACTATTATTTGATCTCTGATCATTTCATCAGATATTACTCCAAAGTTACAAGAAACGACAAGAGATCTAAGCGCATTTAAAAAAATCATCAAATGATTCAGATTCTTTTTGTGAACGTGTATAGAATTTATATCTATTAAGTGCAATACTAGTTGTGGGTTTAAATCTACATTCCATGCGAGCTAACGCTTCCTCAAATGTGCTTAATTCACCTTGGACAATAGGCAAGGTCCTAAATACCGCTTGACCTTCTGAGCCTAAACAACGTAGAAGTATATTTTTTTTCCTCTCATTACCCATTCTATCTCCATCTATGGCTTTCATGTAAATTAAACATTCCTCCTTCCATCTAGACCAGGGAATGGGTGGATCTCCTTTCGCTTGTAAAAACTTTGCAGGGGGTTCAAACTGCATTTTCACCTCTTGTAAAGTAGTCACTGATGTACACAATATAAAACTAGTGAGGTAAATAAAAAACAACATTCCAAAGTAAATTTATATATACATAGAAATGTTATAGGAATTTAAAGAAGTAAGTTACAAAGGTTCCAGATGTGCACATCAGCGTAGAAAATTTGCAAATACACAAAGTATCTAAATATCAGCTGTGCACATCAGCGTGATATGCAAAGAAGCTTGTTGTTTGATATACAGTCGTGTATATCGACGAGTGTAGATATACGTGCCAGTTATTAAGGAACAAAACACTACAAATGTTGTGTGCAGTTGTGCGCATAGACGTACAAAATTTCCCTGTGCACGTAATATGAAGAACGCAAGTGTCTCTGGTGTAGGTCAGGCAAAATGAATTAAAATGGTTGCACGTACGTTACGCTACGTGTTGACGGAGAATCTCAACGTCAGCATCAGAAGTTTTCCGACTGGAGATTCTACTGCTTCTGCGTATATAGGTTCACGCGTCTTCAGATATAGAACTCCTCTAGTTGCCACGCAGAGTTACCACGGTGTCGCGTGTCGCCATGGAGTTGTCACGGTGTCGCGTGAGTAGCTGTTGAGATATTTTTGAAAAATGCAGAGAGACAAATCCAGAGAAAGTGTTGAAATTTGATAATATTACTTCAAAAGACGGTAGAAAATCCAAAAAACAACGGTGGTGGATCGCAAAAGTCAAGGAATCCACATATAAGAATAAATCCAAGAAATTATCCAGCAGGCAGGCAATCCAGTTGAAACACCTATTAAATTTCCATCCCAAAGTAGTGGTACCGCTCCTGTGCCCAAAAAATGTAGCAGGTACTCGTAGTAAAACTCGTCGCCAGTGTTAAATCCAATAAAAATGAGGCAGAATCCAAGTATAGTAAAAAGCTGGTTTAATGAAAGGGCACAGTACACTTCTGACTCCAGGCAGCAACAGCAATGGCAAGATTCCAGTTCTGAATGGAATCTTTGCCAACATGTCAGGTGCCAGAATCAAACAAATACAAAAGGTTTAAAGGGGAAATAACATACACAATAATGAAAGCATGTAATGTAACACTTATGCATACCATTGTGGCTCTAATACTCTTGTAGTCTGCTGGTTCCTTATGCATACCATTGTGGCTCCGATACTCTTGTAGCCTGCTGGTTCCTTATGCATACCATTGTGGCTCTAATGCCCTTGGAGTCTGCTGGTTCCTAATGCATACCATTGTGGCTCTAATACCCTTGGAGTCTGCTGGTTCCTTATGCATACCATCGTGGCTCTAATACCCTTGGAGTCTGCTAGTTCCTAATGAATACCATTGTGGCTCTAATACCCTTGGAGTCTGCTGGTTCCTTATGCATACCATCGTGGCTGTAATACTCTTGGAGTCTGCTGGTTCCTTATGCATACCATCGTGGCTCTAATATCCTTGCAGTTGCTGGTTCCTAATGCATACCATCGTGGCTCTGAGCCCCTTGGAGTCTGCTGGTTCCTTATGCCTACAATTGTGGCTCTGATACTGTTGGAGTGTGCTGGTTCCTTATGCATACCATTGTGGTCTCTAATACTCTTGTAGCCTGCTGGTTCCTTATGCATACCATTGTGGCTCTGATACTCTTGTAGCCTGCTGGTTCCTTATGCATACCATCGTGGCTCTGATACTCTTGTAGTCTGCTGGTTCCTAATGCATACCATTGTGGCTCTAATACCCTTGGAGTCTGCTGGTTCCTTATGCCTACAATTGTGGCTCTGATACTGTTGGAGTGTGCTGGTTCCTTATGCATACCATTGTGGCTCTAATACTCTTGTAGTCTGCTAGTTCCTTATGCATACCATTGTGGCTCTGATACTCTTGTAGCCTGCTGGTTCCTTATGCATACCATTGTGGCTCTGATACTCTTGTAGTCTGCTGGTTCCTATTGCATACCATCATGGCTCTAATATCCTTGCAGTCCCTGGTTCCTAATGTGTACCATCATACTCAGCAGCCCCTTTCGCTCTGTATGTCTGTTGATAGCCCATGCTCTGCTGGGCTTCAATACCCTTGGTGTCTGCAAGTTCTAAATACTGCATTGCTATTGGGCATCTGCTTATTCCTATTCCCAATACATAGCAGTGCATTGGGAATGTCTGCTTATTCCTAATACTCTGCTGTCCATAACACACTTGGAGGCATATTTACGCGGGCATTGGGCCACCGGAGCGTCAGTTTTCAGATGCTCCGGTGGCGCTGTTCCCTGCTCCAGATTTACAAGGCGGCGCTAGACCCTCCTCGATGCAGTTTTCTGCGGTAAAGGGGCTTCCAATGGGTATTGCTGTAGGAGTTCCCATGCAACACCCATTGCTTTTTGATGCTGCCCCGATTTACGAGTCTCTTTCAAATGGAGGAGTTAATGTGGCGTAAAGAGGAGAAATACTTTTTATTTCTCCTCGTTTTTTGCTCTTTCTGTGTGTGCTGCATTCTGCAGCACACATAGAAGGAGCAAAACGCCATTAATTATTGCTTTTTTGCAGGAAGGATTCCCTTCCTGCACAAACACAATCATCCCTGCAACGCAGGCACCCTGCACCATGGTGCAAGGGTGCCTGCGCTGATGTTAGGCAGTTTTTTTAGCGCTGGCGCAGGGGAGAGCACAGGGGTGCGCTATACTCTTGTTAACACACCGCATCTCAGCGATTTTTAAATGACGCAGCTAAATTGCTTGCAGTGCTGCACTGTGTCATTTCATTGTAAATATACCCCTGGGTGTATAGTGGTCTGGTCTCCAATGCTATCTTGGCACAGTGCCTTGGATGTCTGCTGATTCCCAACACTATATTTGCCCCAATAAGCTGTGTGCTTGCTGGTTGCCAGTACTTTCCTGATTTCAATAGCTTGGGTGTCTGCTGTTTCCTAACACTGTCCTGGCCTCAATACTTTGTGTTTCTGGTGGGTCCCAGTACTACCTTAATCCCAATAGCTTGGGTGTCTGCTGGTTCCTAATACTGCCCTGGCCTCAATAACTGTGCATCTGTTTATGAACAATACTCTGCTGACTCTAATGCCATGAGATTTTGCTGGTTCCCAGTATTGTCCTTGGGTATTTGTTGTTCCCAACAGTTTGCTGAACCAAACAATGCTCTGGATGTCTGCTTGTCCGCAATACTTTCTTGGTATGAATGCCCTGTGTACCTGATCATTCCCAATACTCTGCTAACTCTAGGTGTCTGCTGATTCCTAACACTGTCCTGGCCCCAATTCTTTGGGTGTTGTTGGCACTCCCCATTCCTATACTGACCAAATAAGTCCTGGGTGTTTGCTGGTTCCTAATACTACCCAGGCCCTAATAGTTTGGGTGTTTGCTTGTTGCCAGTACTCTGCTGACTCTAATACTCTGGATGTCTGCTGCTTCCTAATACTGTTCTGGCCCCAATGCTTTGGGTGTTTGCTGATTCCCGTTCCTCTACTGGCCCAAATAAAGGGCTTGGATGTCTGCTGGTTTCTAATAATATTCTGCCCCATTACATTGTGTGTGTGTCACTTGTACCCATTCCTTTACTGATGCAAATTATGCCCTGGATGTCTGCTGGTTGCACAGTCTCCAGTGTTCCCAATATCCAGGGTGGTGCCAATGCTCTGCTGGTCCTTATATTTTGCCAGGACTCTTCAATAGCCCATTCATTCTTAGACAGTCCACCCCGCTTTCCCGCACCTACAACCTGTGCTTGTTATTCTGTTGTTAACCTTGGACTGTGATGTCCGAGTCCAAAGAACCATGGATGTCCAGGCCGCCTGAACCCATAGGAGGAAATGCCTTGTAGGACTCTACTCCCTGAACCCCCTAATCTGAAAACACAAAACCAAGGATTTCTTTTCTTCTCTAGGGCCTGATTCAGAGGTGGATGGTCATGGAATATTTACTTGAAAGTGGTTTTTAACTCTGTTCAATTTTTGAAAATCTCAATAAAATTTACTTGAACAAAAAAAAGAAAGTGGGTGACCGTCGACAGAATATTAGGAGCTGGCCCCAGGAGGTAAGATCGTGCCCATAGACATGTGTCCATCTCTGCTATCAGGTCCATCAAAGTCCGGTGGCCACTGTGCCGGTAATGGTGGAAGAGCAGGCACCAAACATAACGTGAGTGGTCGCGATTGCCAAGAGTTAAATACATGAAAGACTACCATGGAAAGAGTGCACCAACAGGTGGGTAAAGAGACACTACCATGCTGGGAAACAGCATTCAGGAGAGTAGTAGACATGTGGGGACTTATAATATCCCCTGTTATTGGGAGTACATTTCAGTGCCCACATCTACTAGCAGACATTAGACCACTTAACAATAGCTGTGGTAGAATTTCTACCAGACTGTTCATCACCAAAGTCGCTCCTCTTATGGCAGATCCCGCCTCTCTCATAAAGAGACCTCCACCAGCATGGCAGGGAACTCAAAATACAGCAGAATTTACAGCACCAGTGGGATGGAGGAAGCGGATTAGTCACACTGGTAGACGCAAAAATCCACAAGCAGAATACTAGCCCAGTCTAACAAAGCTTAGTACTGGATCTCGAACACTGGCCTAGTTTAATAATGCTTAGTATTGGATCTCGAATACTAGCCCAGTCTAACAGTACTTAGTACTGGATCTCGAATACTAGCCCAGTCTAACAAAGCTTAGCACTGGATCTCGAATAATAGCCCAGTCTAACAATACTTAGTACTGGATCCCGAATGCTAGCCCAGTCTAACAATGCTTAGAACTAGATCTCAAATACTAGCCCAGTCGAACAATGCTTAGAACTGGGTCTCGAATACTAGCCCAGACTAACAAACCTTAATACTGGATCTTGAATAATTGTTCAGTCCAACAATGCTTAGTATTGGATCTCGAATACTAGCCCAGTCTAACAAAGCTTAGCACTGGATCTCGAATAATAGCCCAGTCTAACAATACTTAGTACTGGATCCCGAATGCTAGCCTAGTCTAACAATGCTTAGAACTAGATCTCAAATACTAGCCCAGTCGAACAATGCTTAGAACTAGATCTCAAATACTAGCCCAGTTGAACAATGCTTAGAACTGGGTCTCGAATACTAGCCCAGACTAACAAACCTTAATACTGGATCTTGAATAATTGTTCAGTCCAACAATGCTTAGTATTGGATCTCGAATACAAGCCCAGTCTAACAATACTTAGTACTAGATCTCGAATAGTAGCCCAGTCTAACAATGCTTAGTACTGGGTCTCGCAACACTAGCCTAGTCTAACAAACCTTAATACTGGATCTTGAATAATTGTTCAGTCCAACAATGCTTAGTATTGGATCTCGAATACAAGCCCAGTCTAACAATACTTAGTACTAGATCTCGAATAGTAGCCCAGTCTAACAATGCTTAGTACTGGGTCTCGCAATACTAGCCTAGTCTAACAAACCTTAGTACTGGATCTCGAATACTAGCACAGTCTAATAATGGTTAGTACTTGATCTCGAACACTAGCCGCGTCTAACTATACTGAGTACTGGATCTCGAATACTAGCCCAGTCTGACAATGCTTAGTGCTGAATCTTGAATACAAGCCCAGCCTAACAATGCTTAGTACTAGATCTCGATCAAATACAAGCCCAGCATAATAGTATTTGGGCCTGATTTAGAGTTCAGCGGATGGGTACTCAATCACAAATGTGACAGATATCCCATTCGCCCTAATACAAAAACCATTGGATATAATGCACTTGTAATGCAGCAGACGGGATATCCGTCATGTTTGTGATGGAACTCTAAATCATGGGCTAAATACTGGACCCTGAATACTAACCCAGCTTAACAGTGCTTAGCACTGGATCTTGGTCGACTTCTTTGCACTCCCAGTTTGGCTGAAAAGTAAACTGTAGTGAGACGTTTTTAGGGATAGTTATTTGGGGGTTAGCAGTGTTTCTCCTTATTCTCTCCTAAATTTCTTTGTCCGGAGGGCCCATTGGGTGAAGTAGTGTAGCTGCTTCTCACGAAATTTTGTGAAGTTCCATGGAAATCTCACAAAATTACGTTTTTGTATCTAAATGTGGTTTTCCAGCACAAGACTGGTTTGATCAGAAAATGGCTCATGGCGAGACATTTTTTGTGCGAACCAGTCCCCCACTGGTATCTCGTAAGACATTTTTATGCGAGCTGCGTGCTCAGGTAAAGCAGTTATGCAAAAATTTGAAAATGTTGAGAATTTTGCTGGCGTAATTAAAATGTTGCTCATACCCTGACTCCTGATGCCTACGGTTGGGGCACCACCTGACATAATAACTAGAGCGGTCTGATGGTTGATGGGACTTCGCTCTCAGTATGGGTGCCTTTTGACGAATTATATTCTATCTGCCAAACAGTAAAAACTGCAATAAAAGGGACGCACCTTTATTTCTATATACGCCAAGAATACCAAATGCTTGTAAGTGCATCAAACTTTGGTGTACTGTACTGGGGATAGGTGTGAGGTAATAAGGGGTCTGGAAAGGGGGCATCTGCCTGTGGGGTTACTGCATTCTCTCCCATGGCTGTTCCTCAGAATATCGCTGCTGTTTGGAGAGGCAGCGCCCGGGTCACCGTTTGCCAGCCACAACCTTTTCAGATACGTTATGACTGCATCGCTGCCCTCCTAAAATAGGAATCGTGGGTGTTTTTTGGACAGCATCACAGAAGCTGAGAGCCAGTGATAACATTCCTGGGATCTGAGCTGGAAATGTCTTGGCACTCACAGCATCTATGGCAGTCTGAGTGTACTATCACAGGAGGCAGAGGAGGAGGCGGGAGCAGAGGAGAGAGAACAAAACAAATACAAAGGATGAAAGCAGGAGAACAAGGTGGAGGAAAGGAAAGAACGAGAAAGGAGGGGGAAGAGGCAGAGATGGACGTGGAGGGGGAAAGAAACATGCATAGGCAAAGCCAAAAGATCTCACCTTACTGGCCTGTTGACTTTGCCAGTGTATTGTGTGAATGCTGTATAGTATGGGTACTCACAAACATTTTCCCGGGGGCCGCAAAGTTTGGTCTTTGGTGAGACCAAAGGCCGCACTGATGCCGGGAGGAGGGGTGTAAAGTGGGTGTACGGGAAGCGAAGCATGGATATCTACTGGCTGAACTGAATTGCACAAAGTGAAACCAGAAAACCTGGGATGAATCCCGCCTTCTCCACTTGACCAAATTGTGTGACCCTGGGCAATTGTTTTATTTCAATTTCCTTCCTTTTTCATCATTATCACATATAAAAGGACCTCAAAATACATTACTTCAGGATGCGTGCTGTACAAAACCATCTCCTGTGCTTGGATGTAATCACTAATGGCATTGTTGTCAGGGAGGGGGTGGGAAGCATGAACGCTTCTAAATTCATGTTTGAAACCATCACTTTAAAAAAATACTTCTGAATGCACTGCTATAATTTGATTTACTAAGGTGAAATGGTTCTACGGGTCAATGAAATACACTTTGAGTTTTGAAAAGGCTATCATATTTTTACATGTTTGCTGTCTTTAACAAGCATTTGCAATGCAATAGGTCTCGCATTTGCAAGAGTTTGAGCTATTGGCATGGTAAATGACAATGTCTTTTATTTATGTGTTTTGAAAACCTGGAAGCAGTGTGTAAACATGCACTTAAACACATAAATAAAAGGTATTGTCATTTATAGTGCCAATAGCTTAAATTCTCGCAAATGCGAGACCTATTGTATTGCAAATGGTTGTTTTAATGGCTATAAGTAGGAAATTCTGATGGCTTCTACATTTCCAAATGTGGTGCGCAGAGATTAACTCTTCCTATTTTGACGAGATACCACCACCACGGACCACTGATGATACTCAGGTAGCTGACTGATGGAGTGTACAATTCAACTTAAACTCTGTCCGTGATACCCAACAACACTTGCAACAAAAACTTCAGGTAAGATGGCAGAATGGGGTGGGGGGGGGAGTTAGAGGTGCTGAGGTTACTGGATTGTAGAAGTGAATATTGAGGAGTGTCGGCCCTTGGGGGTAGCGATGTTGAACAAGTGTGGTAGATGTAGTGCTTTTATTGTGGAAGTACTAGGCATAAAGGGCAACATGCATGGAGGGCGGGTGTCATGTACCAGGGGGCAGTACAGTCTTTGTGCTATGATGGCTGTGGAGAGTGTGTGAACAACGATGCATTGGCCCCCGAGGGGCGGCCGCCGCCGTGGGGGAGGAAGCTTAGCACTGCTGCGAGAGTCAAAGCTGCAAGCAACAGAGTTACCTCCCCCCCCCTCCCTTTTGGGTATGTGTCTGTGTGGAGCAAAAGAGGAGCAAATCTGAGGTGCCCACTGAGCCTGGTGCATGGATTTCAATGACAGCGGCCTTAGGGAGCAAAGTAAAAGGGGTCCAAGAGCGAGCAGTGCATGTGCTGCAACGCTAGGCTCGACCTAAAAACAGTGAGGGGTAGAAGTGGGCAGAGAGAGGGAGGGAGAGTGCTTGAGATGGGGGGGGGGGGTGCTTCGATGGGGGGGAAGGGGGAGAGTTGCTCACTTAACCCATGCCTTAAAATGTCTCTTATGACACTGATGACATCGGATACATAGCGCTCTTCTATTGGTCTGTAAAAAGCATCCTCACCTCCTTTTAGGCACAAAGTCTGCGCGAGCAGCTTCTTCCGGGTTTGTAGACACGGAAGTCTTGCACACAGCGCCACATGCAAAGGGAGTGTCTCTGTTCCAATCCCTGCACCAGAATACCCCCACCCTGCCAGCAGTATACCCACACCCTGCCAGGGCCTGTGGGCGCTGGCCCCTTATACAAAAGAATTTCAGTTGTGCTGCGAACTCAATACACGCCTGGTGCTCTGAACGCCAAGAAGTGATTCCCCTCCCGTGGAGCGCTACGAGAAAGGTGTGCGCATATATGATAACTTATGGTTGTTCATGTGTCACCACACATGCGTGCGCCTATGGAATGACGCGGCCACAATTTAATTTTGTTTTATTTGCCGATCCAAGATGGGAAACGCCACTAGGATCAGTAAATAAAAATAACTAGCTTTTACTTGTACGAAAGTACTTTATAACATGCGGAGTGGCCGTGAAGCAAAACGTAGCTGCAAGGTCCTCCAAAAAAAGTAAACATTAAATTTTTGTAAGTACTGTGAGGAATGGGGAGCAATAAAAGAGCAGGTGGGTGAATAGATGGACAAAGGAAGGGAGCGGTGGGGTGGGGTGGGGGGCAGTGTTACAATTAAGGCACTTGAGGCTGGCAGACAAAAGAATAAAAAAGAATAAGGAAAAGTCAGGGAGAGGCAGGGAAAGCAATGCACAAGTTTGCAAGGGGATGGGGAAGCAACACAAACTGTGCGCGAGGGTATTTGGTGTTTGTAAGGGGGAAACAGCACACAAAGGAAAGAGCCAGAAACACATACACTCTCATGGAGTGCTGAAAGAAAGAAAAGTAGTTCCCTGAATGTGAGCTGTAGAAGCAGACAAGCCAGCCAATCAAAGGAACGGTAAAGAGGCTATGCTGCTGACAAGGGACAAACACTAGAAGAAGAGGGCAAGTTATCAATTAAGAAGCAAGCAAATGAAAGTGACAGTAGTACCAACAAATGAAAGACAAAGGGCGGGCTCTAAGCCCACTGAAAGGTTTTGGAATGGTCCACAAGAGTGCTTTCGTAACCAGACAGCAAAAAGCTCTTTTAAGGCGAGACCTAGAAACGGAGAAAGAGCGGGTAAAAAAGAGGTGGGGAAAAACTCACTGACCTTGGAGAACGAGGAAGGTGGACGATGGGGAAATCACAAGGGACAGAAAAGAGAGAAGAAGATTGAGAAAGCGAACAACAGCAAGCGGTTGAAGAGAATGTGAAAGACAGGAGCGAGGATGGTAATTATGAGTGGATGAAGCAGAGGGGGAAAGTGTGAGAAAAAGAGAGGAAAAAGAGGTGGCTATAACAGGACAAGAAAGTCAGACACGGGCAGGCAGATAGAGGGGGATAGTGTGAGATTATTGGGTGAGGGAAAGTGACAGGGAAAGAGGGAGATGAATATATATATGGCGTGGACAAAACTAATAATTCCCGCCTTTCAGTGTCATTACCTGACCTTTTAGCTTTGCCCATGCTTGTCTGGCAATGCGGAATAGCACTGGCAAAAAAGAAAAAAAAGGACACTGCGACATGATGACATATATGTATGCATGCATCGCCACGCCTGTGCACGTATATGAACATATGCATCATTTGCAGCAGCTTTTTTTCTGGGGCTTTTTTGGAACTTTAAAGTTACCATTGCCAGATGACGGACACCAATCTTGTAGTGGTAAATTAAAAAAATAAGTACGAAAGCATATCAAAGAGAAAGAAGTGGCCCAGTAGTGAAACTGCGCCTGTGAGGCTTGTCAAAAAGGGAATAAAGTTCACTTTTTTTAGAGCCATATACAATCGGGAGGGGTTGGGGAGCAACGGAGGAGCGGGTGGGGCGTAATTGGGCAACAAGTCAATACCATCAAGCAGTGGGGCCCAGGGCTAGACTGGGAACCCAAAGCAGCCCTGGCAAACTTTGTCAGATCAGCCACATACAGTGTATAGCGAGCGAGCCTGACCACTACAAGGATTTTTAGGGGGGTTCTCCTCCCAAGAAAATTTGGGAAAAAATTGCAAAAATGGTGCATTCTACAACACATTTTTCATTATCTATTCAATTGTATTAGTTTTTAAAGAATAGTAATTGATGACCTTACTATGCACCAGGATACGGCAATCTTTATTGGGGCTCTGCAATGATTCCTTCACTATCATCCTCCAACAGTGCCCCCATATCTCCATAGGCCCTCCCTCACACATATTTCATTTGTTTTATAGCACCTCTCATACCAGTGTGAAGTGTTGGAGCATTGTACTTCACACACACATACAGAGACAATGAATCATACCTGTGTAAATCAGTGTATAGAAAATGCTACATAAGTCAAAGGGGACTACAAGGGGTAGGATTCATGTCATCCATATGGTAGGCATTTTTAAGAGTTCTTGGTCTGGGGAAGCACACACTTAGGATTCAGAACATAACAGTGGTTAGGGTTGACTTTACTAATAAGAATGTATTTCTACCCAAATAAACCCTTTTTAGCAACATTAGAATAAGGAAAGACTGGGACAAAAAATATATAACTTTCTAGCCTAGATGATGATTGTTACTTATGAACTGCACAGTAACAAAATGACCTCTGTGACAAAAGCAGTAACCCACTGAGATATGCACATAAAATACTGTTCTTTGATCTGCATAGTAAACACTCTTTGCAGCAGGCATATTAACCCTCTGCACTCCCTTACATGAGTCAAAACTGCCACATGACAAAACTCAGTTCTCTCTCCAGCAGGTACATTAATCACCAGAGGTATCTTGGCACTTTTATTGTTGCCTGAAAACTGTTGGATATACAAGAATCTCTGCAGCACTTTTAAAACTGCTGCACTGCTAAAAAACTGGCCCCCAGTAACAAAAGCGACCCGACCACCATTCGAGCCACCTGGGGAAACGCCCGATGCCCGATATGGGCAGTACAGCCGTGGTGGGCCCAGAAAGCAAATGAGGAGTCGGAGTTCGGAAATGTAAAAAACAATGTACAAAAAAAAGCAAAAAGCAGATGAAGAGCGGTGAAGGAAGCAATGGATGAGCTGGGGCGAGAGGGGTAAGAACACCAAGAGTGCAAGGGTTTGTGTTTGAGGGGGAAGCAGCAGAAAAGAGAAAGAAAACTCATTCACTCCCATTAAGCGCTAAAAATAAAATAATGAATTCGTTCTGGAAATGAAAGCAGAGAAAGAATACAAGTCATCCAATTAAAAGGATGGTGAATGTGCTATGGTCCAAGGGAGAGACAAACACAACAAGATGAAGGAAAGCCATTGAATAAGAAGTAGGAAAATGAGATTGAAAACACTTACCAATAGTAAGTAATGGGCTGACCCAATGCTCACTCAATTATTGTTTTTTGAAAAGATAACTAAAAACTGTCTTCAGGCAAAACCTAAAAAGTTGCAGTTCCAGAAAAAAAGGAGAATAAGGAAGGGAAAGAAAGCGACTAGAGAAAGGCTGGGGTATGTTGTTTCCGCAGCTCGTTGTACGGAGCACCTAAACTTTTAAAAGGCGATACTACAAGCTCGCCCTCCGAGTCAAGGATACTGGATAGCAGGTGTGAGGACGAAGATCTCCAAGTGCCCATATGAGGAGGCTGTATTACTTTGATCTTTTTAATTTAGCCTTTTCTTCGTGGGTGACCCTCAGAAGTAACCAAGGAACCAGGGTGAATACCAGCAGAGCTCAAGGCAGCTAGCAGCTAATTGGACAACAAATATGTTCTTTGGGTACAACCTTTTTACTTTACCCATGAAATGAGGTCCAGCACCCTCTCCTATGTAAAACCCATATAAGTGTCCCACAATTGCCCCCATCCTTTTGTGCCCCGCTAGGTAAGCTGTAACATGGCAGTAATGAATGGTTGAGACCCATGCTTGAGAGATGCAGGGTATGAATAGCTTTCTTGATCTGCGGGTCCCTTATAGGACGATTGTATCAATCACTTATCCATTGTGTCATGAGCGGTTGTGTATGGTTTGTAGTGATTGTTTGTTTTATTTGTTAAAAGCCTATATATGTCTGTATGCATGTATATGGTACTTCTATAGTGCAAGCCTATCCAAAAGGCAGCGAATCTCTGCACAGGGCCAAAAACAAGCAAAAAGTAAAGGAGTGATAGGAGAGGTAGCTGGTATGTGGGTATTCTGCATCTATTCCGCGACCAGCGCCAGACATGCTGCCCATTTTGATGCAGATTCTGTCTCAAAATACAGTTTTTCTGCTCAGTCGTTAGCCAGTCTCAGGCCTTACGGCACCTGTACGGGTAAGCTTTCGGTGTCGACTTCCCTTGGCTCATTATCTTGTAGGCACTGTTTAGTCTCACGGCCCATTGTGCCTCTACTCTCTGGCAGGGTCGTGGGGAGAGGGAGCAGGACGCAATCCAAATTTTGCTCATAAACAAATTAAAGCTGCTCTGATTAATGTTCTCTCTCTGCATAAATACGCTCTCTATATTAATAACCTCCTCAGTGAGTATCAGCTGGATATTCTTTTTATGACCGAAACATGGATGAGCGAGGTGTCGTCACTAGTAGCGGCCCATGCAGGTAAAAGCGGTGGGGCGGGGTGGGGGCGGGGTTCGACAGACAACGATGAGGGAAAATTAATTATTTATGTCATTTTCCCTCGTGGTCGTCTGTTGAATCCCCCCCCCAACCCGGCCCCACCGCTCTTACCTGCACGGGCCGCTGCTGGTCGTCACCCGACATTGAGCTGATGTTCCCAGGATAACATGCCTGTGTTCATTTGGACAGAGCAGGAAAAAGAGGAAGGGGGATGCTATTGATTTTAAACAGAGTTTTAAATGTACTACCTTCACTCTAGAGGACTTTAAAGGGGCAGAAGTCTTGGGGTTTTGCATTCAGGTCTCCCCTCAGTTCATCAACTTGCTAGATGAAGCCCTTGCCTAGCTGACAATATTCCAATTTCACTTTGTTAGGGGATTTTAACCTACATATTGACAACTTCAATGATCCTCTTTGCTGCTGCTTTGTTTGAGAAACTGGTATCATTCAATTTACTTTAAGGGGTCTCTGCCCCTTACACACCTTGCGGGGCACACTACTAATCTTACATTTTTCATCGCTGCAATATCAATAGAGAACCCACTTGCTTTAAAATGGTTCAACCACTTACTTATCCCTTTCTCGTGGCTCGGCGAGGGCAATTCTTGGCAGAAAACCTTAAATGAATCAGCTTCTTTAGTGCCTGGAATAAAATTAAGCCCTCAGACTTGGGTAATCTGCTTTCCAACTCTGTGCCAGATCTCACGGGGGATTTAGTGAGGAATGGACCTCATGGGGGACATAGTGAGGGATGGATCTCATGGGGGGCATAGTGAGGGATGGATCACATGGGGACATAGTGAGGGATGAATCTCATGAGGGACATAGTGAGGGATGGATCTCATTGGGGACATAGTGAGGGATGGATCTCATGGGGGACATAGTGAGGGATGTAAAGAATGAATGAATGAATATCAGGATTTTTAAACCGCGCTGCTACTCGAAAGAGTGTCTCGGCGCTGAAACAGAAAGTATGAAAACAGAGGCTGAAAAAGTTACATAGTGAAAAAACATGTCTTGAGATGTTTTCTGAAAGGCCTGTCATTAGCAATATGACATAGTCCAAGAGGAAGTCTGTTCCAGGCTTGAGGGCCTAGAAGAGAAAAGGACTTACCTCCTTTTTTTGTCAGCCTCACTCGCGGTACTTTAGCCAAATAGCCCAGGGAGGAATGAAGAGTTCTAAGGGGAGAGTAGAAGTGAGCCCTTGAAGACAGGTACTCAAGGCCAGAATGGTTCAGGACTCTGTGAATGATGACAAGAGTCCTAACAAAATCATTTAATCACCAGGGAGCCAGTGCAGGTTCTTCAGGTGTAACGAGACTGAAGTTCGTATAGGTAGGTTGCGAGCCAGGCGGGCCGCGGCGTTCTGAACCACCTGCAGTTTCTTCAATAGATATTGTGGAAGGCCTGCATACAAGGCATTGGCGTAATCCAGCCTGGATACAATCAAGGCCAGGATCACAGTTGTTCTCACAGGGAAGGAGAGGAACTGTAAAGGCAGTTAACAACTGGCTCCAGTTCGCTCCCAGCGAACTAGCCCCGTTCAAATTGGGAACCAAGTATAAACATCCCCTCTCAGCACCCTGGTTCTCCACTTCACTTGCCACTGAAAAAATAAGCTGCAAGAAACTCTAAAGAACATGAAGGAGGCATTATTCGCCAACAGTTGCCCTAATAAAATATCATGCCGCAATCAAAAGAGCGCAAACCTTCTATTCCGAGAGCAAAATCACTGCTGCCTCAAAGACCCCTCAGGAATTTTTTTTACATTGCTAAGAATTTCCTGCATCCCAGGGCATGCTTGCAGTCTATCACCGCTTCCTCAGAATTGTGTAACAGGCTGCCATATTTTTTTTAAGAGAAAATCATTAAAAATTCAGTTCAATCTACAGACCATTTCATAGACTCCCGTGGCTGAGACCACTTTGGCTGTCTCAATTTTGTTAGGGGCATGTGCCTCACAGTTCAACTCCATTTCCCTTGAGTTGTAAGTCACAGCCCCCAGTCGACTCTTGTCCACCTTCGACCCTGGCAATGGCCTTCAAGGTGGCCAATCCAAGGGCAGATTTACGAGAAAGTGACTCAGTGCATTCCGCAAGCCATTTGGCTGCGCCGCACTGAGTCACTTTTAGAGCACAGGAATGCGACATATTTACAATGATATGTCGTATTCCTGTGCTCTCCCCTGCGCTGGCGCACAAACAGATGCCATGCGCCGGCGCAGGCACCCTTGCACCATGGTGCAAGGATGCCTGCATCATGGGGAGATTGTTTTTGTGCAGGAAAACAATCACTACAGGCATTTTCCTCTTTCAATGCATGCTGTAGAATGCAGCACGCATTGAAAGAGGAAAAAACAAGGAGAAATTAAAACATTTCTCCTCGTTGCGCCTCGCTACGCCTCCCCTGGGGAGGCGTAGCATTCACACGCATTTCCAGATGTACGATTCCTCGTAAATCTGGAAATGTGTCTGGTTCCATGGGTGTTGTGTGGGAACACCCACAGCAACCCCCATGGAACACCCCTTTCACGCAAAGTGCTGCGTGTAAAGGGGCCATATTTACAAGGACAGGAAAAGCCACGCAGGGTGGCTTTTCCTGTCCTTGTAAATATGGAGCAGTGAAATACGCCACCAGTACGTCACAAAAAGTGACGTACTGGTGGCGCAGGGACTTGTAAATCTGCCCCTCAGTCTTTAACCATTTTTTCAACACCTCTCTACAGATGGCGCAGGTTCCAGCAAGCTAAAAACAGGCGAAAGAAATCACTCTTTTAGAAAATACCTATGTCAGATTGTGCCCTGTTTTCTAACTTTAGACCGATTTCACTTTTGACTGCAGCCTTCACAATGTTGATTAATTAACAATTATCAGGGGCGTAGCTTCAGGGGGGTGTTTGGGGTGTGGTACTCCCCAAATAAATACATTCTTGGCTTGGTAGTTGTGTCTGGGAGCCTTGAGTTGGGTCTGCTATGCCTGTGTCGGTTTTCCTCATCGTGCGCCAAAAACAGAAGCCAAACCAGTGACCTTCGATGTAAAACAGGAAAGAGAGAGACAGAAATATGCATCTGGTGACTGACTTTCAAAATGTGAAACCAGACAACCTGGAATCAATACCGGCTTCCTTGCTTGTCCAAATTGTGTGATCCTAAGCAAATACTTTATTTCACAGAGCCACCATTTTCTTTATTACCATATATGAGAGCACTTATTATTTGTGTTCAAGGAATGTGCTATACAAGCCCATCTTATGTTTGATATAACAGACTATAATGTTGCTTCATCTACAATAGAAATCCTGGCTACGTTTAGGGTTTACATGACTAATGATTTGCCTTATAGTTCACTAATGGCATTTTTATTGAGGGACCAGCCATTACTGTTTCTAAATTCATGTTTAAAAACTTTTAATCACTTTTAGTAAATGTCTGTCTAGGAAGTGATATAATCTGATGTACTAAAGTGAAATGTTTTCACGTGTTAAATAAATAGTTTTTTGAATTTTGAAGCAACAATATCATATTTTTACATTATGTTTGTGGCACGATATACATGCCAAACATTTTCATGGCTTGGCTCACACACAGACTCCTAGAGCCAAGCCTGACCCTTGGATCAGCTCTCGCTCGGCTTAAATTGATGGCGCACCCACCTCTATTTACAACTCAAGCTTTGTACATGGACCAACAATCCCTTGATAAAATGATTTGTAAAAGGTGATGACTGGAACATGGAGCCCTGACTACATGCACCGATTTGACAACTCTACAATCAAGGAACCTTGTAGCAGAGACAAAGAAGTGTGTATGCAGTGAAAATGCATATAAAATAAGTTATCCCAAGGCCATTGGACTGTATGTGACTAGTCATGGGTTCCCAGGGAGAACTACTAGGCCCAGGTGGGATGGGCAAGAGCGTAGCTTTAGGGGGATGTTTGGTGTGTGACACCCCCTGCCCCCCAAAATGCATTCTTGGCTTGTTCGTCGGATTTGAGGGCCGTGAGTCTGGTCTGCTATGTCTTCATCTATTTTTCTTATTGTTCCCATTTCATTAAGAGTTTTCAATTTTTGGGAGCAGATGCCTAAATAAATATAGTGACTGGTTTACCAAGAAAATAGTAGATCTACACCAATAGAAGTACTCCTTGAATGGGTGCAAATGTACTACTTTTTGGAATTCACAAACATTAGCAGTAGGAGGCTTGGAAAGCTGTGCCAGTCTCAGCTTTCCAGGCATACTACTGGCAATCAAATATCCAAAAGGTGAGGGGGAAAATGTTTGCAAATAGTCTAACCAGAGGCAATCTCTAGGGGTAGCATTACAACCCACTGTGCTACTCAAGACAGAGAGCTACCTAATGCAGATCAGTATTTATCCAGTTCGTCCTGGAAACGGTCCATTCCAAACTTTGGTCATCTCACCCCGCCACCCTGTAGCCACTGCATTTTTAGTTGGGAAATTTGAGATTCACCTCCCCCCTCCCCTCCCTCAAATCTCACTGACAACTATCAGAGCATATGGAGCAATTTAGGTTATTGCATTCTTCCCAGTCAGGCTTTTGGCCCCATCACAGTACCGAAACGGCACTCTTGGAGGTTGTTGATTCTATCAAGTTGACATTAGATCAAGGGGAAAATGCCACCTTGATTATATTAGATCTCTCTACGGCATTTGATATGGTCTCCCACCCCTTCCTTCTGGAGTTGGCGGGGTCAAGCACTCGAGTGAATTTGCACTTTTCTGGAAAACAACCTTATTCATGCACTACTGAGTCCCTTAGCCATGGGGTGCCACAGAGGTAATCTTTGAGCCCTACTGTTGCATAAGTTACGACTTTGGTGTAACTCTACAAGGTTTGCTTTCCCACTCAAGGGTGTCACGGGTGAACTTGGTTCAACTCACCAGCGATTAATGTGAAAGACAAGTTATTGTAGCCCTGCAAAACACTATTCAATGTGTAATTGATATAGAAATATTGCTTTTGGGTTACTAACAATTCAAAAAAGAGGTCAGGGGCACCGTGAAAACAGCAACAACCTTATTTTGTTATTCACAGTATCACACACACTGTACTAAGAAGAATTGACACTTTTAAGTTAAAATTATTTATTAGTATAGGAATAATCTGTTTCTTAGCACATCTAAAACAACTACACAGACTATTATAAAAACAACAACAAGGCGCATTATAAATAACGAGAATAAAATGAACATTTCCAGCATTGTTATGTCATTTAAAGTGTTATCTAGAACCTAACACCCTAATGCCTATTTTAATGTGCTATACTATGAGAGCATGAAGGGCAAAGCAACTTGCAATCTAGAGTTTCTTAGGAAGAAGAGACGCGCTACACCGCTTGTTGACAGCAAAGGCTGTCTTGATCAGCAGAGGCGTAAAGAAAGTGTACTCCGTAAAGGGCAAACACCCACTGCAGTAGCAGTCAGTCAGTCTTCCTCCGGGACTTGGCTTTATCAGCTTCAGTCTTCAGGCGATATGTATCATCTGTGAAGTGTGAAGTGTTCTGGCAGCAGGTGAGTCCGTCTCTGGCAGAATCTCGGGCGATAATCTGGGCACAGGACCTGTCCTGACAAGTGGTCAAGTGGTAGTCCTTATATTCTAAATCTTGTCAGAAACTGGAATTTCTGACATAACTTTAGGAATGTCTGACATAGATTATGCACATCAAGGTATGCATTCCAGACGTTTCCTTACAAACATATAAAGCAAAAGACGTCAATTCAGACTACATTGTTTTGGTTATATGTCTGTATGTGTTCTTATTTTACCTTAACATAGTGAGAAGTAGACATTTTACCCAGACAAATGTTTCATTAGATGCTGTATGTATGTCATTAATCGAAGAGCTTGGCGCTATCATAGTTCCTAATAAGATAAGGTCTGGCGAAATCTGCTTTTCAAGTGAGACATGGCAATGATTCTGCATAAATCAGGGATTTTGGTGCCTTCCGTTGTCTAAGTTAAGGAAGATGGCGGCCTCCGTGAACTAAGATGGAGTCGGGACCTATAGAAGATGGAGTCAGACCTAAGGGACTTTACGTCACTACTTTATTTAATATCTATAGGTTCGCATTGGCCCCCTTGGTGGAGTCATTTGGGGTTAAGAACATTTCTTATGCAGATGACACACGGTTGTTCCTCTCATTTGAGAATAGGTCCTCGGCTGCTCCGGAGTCCTTAAAAGCCTGGCTTGTGTTGGCATTAATGGGATGCACATTGGTAACCTTCAATGTAACTCTGGTAAGAAAGAAATTCTTCTCTTTGGATCTTCTACTTCCCTGTGGTGGGAGAACTGCTAGTCAGTTACCCTGCTACTCCGCCTCCCCCACCTGCTACAGTGGCTAGGAATTTAGGAGTAAGGTTTGACACGCACATCCCATTCCAGCCCCAGGTGGCTGCCATAGTCGGCTCATGTTTGGCACTGTTGCAGGCTCTGAATAAATTTCTCTTTCTTTTATCACCTCACTCCCGGAAAACAGTGGTTCATGCTTTTATCACTTTGAGACTGCACTACGCCAATGTCTTGTACTTGGGTTTGCAGAGTTGTTTAATTAAGCGGTTGCAGGTGGCACAGAATGCGGCAGGATGCCTTCTGTTAAAAATTCCCCACTGTGTCTCTATCTCTTGTCATGTCATCTTATGGCCCTGCACTGACTATTGATTAAGAAAAGGATGCTGTTTAAAACCTTAGTGCTGGCTCATCGAGCCTTTTATGGCTTTGTGCCCCTGTACCTTCCTGATAGATTTATTCATTACAAGCCTCCTAGAGCACTTTGCTCTGCAGATGCACTTCTGGCAGTAATTCCTAAAATTAGACGCACACAAAAAGGTGGCTCTTCTGTCCCTTTCCTGGCTATGCATGCATGGAATCAGCTTCTGTTCAAACTTTGTATCACCAACAACGAATTACATTTTCGCCTCAGTATAATGGATCATGGTTCACTATTTCCGTCTGTCTTTTAGCACTGGGACACTCCTTGGAGTAGCTATGCATGTTACAAATATTTTAATTCATTCATTCATGGATTGACTTTGCCATTTCCTCATTGAACCGGATGGTTATTTGACCACTGCCTGGTCAGAGCAGTTTGTTTTCTGGTTTTCATGTTCAGCATCATGGTCCAACACACTTGCACCACCACTAGACCAACCTGCCGAAACGGGAGCAGCATCACTGGCAAGAACTGGAACGCTGTTCTCAACACCTACCGACTGAAACACAGCAACAGCCTCGCCAAAGCCATTAACAATTGGATCACCACCTGCCCTGACTCCCCGGTCCCCCTCAAACACAGCAATACAACAAGATCCAGATCTCAGGTCAGTTGGTACACGGAGGAATTCAGACTGATGAAACGCCACTGCAAACAACTGGAGCACAAATGGAGAATGAGCCAGGACAATGCAGACAGGAGCACGTTCAAATTCACCCTAAGACACTACCACCAAATGATCCAGGCCACCAAAACGCGCCACTCTGATGACCGCTTCCATGCCAGTACCAACAAAAGCAAAGAAATCTTTGCCATTGTAAAAGACTTCACCTCACCATCAGCCGCCTCCAACTCGATCACCCTCTCGCATGATCTCTACAATAATCTCTCTCAATTCTTTAGCAACAAAATGACCGCCATTCACAGCAATTTCAGCCCACAACTGGACCCAACAGACCTCACCAAAACAGACCTCACCAAACACCTCCCGATCTTATCCAAAGAACCAATTCTAACCACATGGCCCATCATCAACCCAGAAGATGACCCCACCAGCAGGGAAGGTGGGGAGATTGGACTAGAGCAGCAGATGGCCGCTGCCTCTGCGCTTCGTGGCGCATTTAGTGGGACTATACCACGAGGTGTGGCGGTGGCCCCCATGCGCTGGGCAGCAGGCACGAACTTGAAATACGCCTGATCCTTTCCGGGGTGCCGGGGGCGGACATCACCCCGAGGGGCTGGCTACCTGCGTAGTGCTGGGTGTCTCATGGGGCTGGGCCTCGGTGCTGGAGCGCTCCTTGCGGACCCTGTCTACCTGCCGGGACCGGGGAGGTACCCGTAAACCCCGAGACGGAGCCTGTGTGGAGTTGGGCTGCAACCACGTGCCTGACCCGGGGTGCGGCCGGGGCAGTGCCTGGACGGTCTGTGGGGCATTACCGGGATTATAGCGAGGCGACAGAGGCAGCCCAAAGTGATAACACGCCGGATCGCCTGGTGGGGTGCACCACGGGAGACACTGAGACGGGGAATCCAGTGCACTGGCGGAGCCTGTAGACTGGGGGACCGCACCGACCACGACTCGCTTGGGCAAGGATATCCCAGTGGGGCCTGAGTGGGGCTGTTGGCCTCAAGGAGGAGCGGCATACGGGGCCCGCGCCGCGTGGCAGGACCACCGGGGAAGTGTGGAGGTGGCCCGGGCAGCCTGGCCTGGAGGCCCGCAGCGAAGACTGAACTGAGGTGAAAAAGGCCTAGGTTCCTTGCTGGCCCTCGTCTGCAGGGCGCCCTGAACCCACTACACACCGTCAGGCGGAGGCATTGCCTTGGACTAGTGAGACCCCGGCGTCATGGGCAAACCTAGAGGCCGCCAGACCGGGCCCTTCAAGATCCGGAGGACAGTGCCCAGGAACAGTCGCAAACTACCCCGGAAGACCCGGTACAACAACAACTCAGTAAAATACTGGAGGCCATAGCGGACACAAAGGCTACCCTCCATCAAGATATCAGCACTGTTGCGGTGGGGCTTGGCCTGCTGCGGAAAGAACATAAGAAATTGTCGGAGAGGGTTAAAGAGACTGAGTCTAATGTTGCGGAACTGGCGCCGGCGCAAAAGGTACTGGAGCAGCAGATGGGGGCCCTTACGAACAGGGTGTGTTTGCTGGAACGCAGGGCTGAAGATGCCGAAGGATGCAAAAGTAGGAACAATATCAGAGTCCTGGGCCTGCCGGAAGGAACGGAAGGAGGCGATATGGTGTCTTTCTTGGAACGTTGGCTCAGGAGTGTGATGGCACCAGAAGGTCTGTCCACCTTTTACACACTGGAGAGGGCCCATTTGGTGCCTGCCAGGCCGTTGGCCCCGGGGAGGCCTCCGAGACCCGTGGTGGCCCGCCTGCTTCACTTCCGGGACAGAGACCTCCTCCTGCAAAAGGCGAGAGCAGAGGGCCCCTTCACTGTAGACAACAGCAAGGTCTCTCTTTTTCCGGACTATACGTTGGAGGTGCAGAGGAAGCGGGCCTCCTACCTGGAGGTCAAGAAGGCAATGAGAGAAGAGGGGCTCCAATACTCTCTGATGTTCCCGGCTCGACTGCGTATAATATTGGAGGGGAACATTCACTACTTTGATTGTCCCAAAGATGCCTGGGTCAGGCTGGAGACCTACAAGGGTGAGACACCACGGGACAGGGGTCCTGGAGTCATCGGGCGGAAGGCCACATACCCTGGGAAACGCCTGAGACGACGACCTTGTAGGGGGACCTCGAAGAAACCATCCTCATCTCAGACGGAGAAGGAGAGAGCTGAGGCGCTGCAGGCTGTGGCGGCATTGATGCAGGGTCGGAGCCCTGCCCCGGAGGCAGAGGCCGGCTCTTCAAGAGAGACAGAGGGCAACGAAACAGACACTTCCCACAGTGATAGTGTGAAGATGCCAGTGGTGACGCCAAATACCGTGGATGATATTATTTGATACACGTAGTAAGCTAAGGTGACTATGACAATTAGAGGGGCACTGACCTGCAGGTGGCTGTTCTAGGCCCCGAGCTGCTTCTCTACATATGGGGCTGGTGCGCTCTACTTGGTGGGAGCGTCTTTCTCTAACTTTGCTTGGCCAACCCCCTTTGAGTGCCGTACTAAGTTAGGGCCTCATTTAGTACTAAATTGTTTCACATGATGTTTGGGCGGCCGACCGTTGTCGGACTGCCCTGGGGTCGGGGAGTTGACCACCACATGGGTCCTTTTGTTGGTTTTTTGGTTTTCAATGCTTGCAGAGGGGTGGGAAGGTACGAGATTGGGGGGGAGGGCCCCTCTTTGCAATGTTGTTTGGTGACATCCAACATGAATGGTAGAGGCTCGTAGTGTTATTCGGTTCCTAACATGGAACATCAGGGGAATGGGGTCTATTGCAAAACGCCATAACATATATTCGTACCTGAGGCGTAGGGACATCCACATAGCGTTCCTTCAGGAAACCCACTTGAATAGTGAGGAAGCTGGGAAGCTGAAACGACGATGGAGGGGCCAGGTTTTCGCGACCACCTGCTCGGCCTTTGCCAGAGGGGTGCTGATCTGGGTCAAGCCGGGAGTCCCCTTTGCCATTGAGCAGACGCGGCTGGATGCAGGAGGCCGATACGTACTGGTTACAGGGAGGCTGGCGGGTCAGGAGGTCACCCTAGGTAACATTTATGCTCCTAACCAGGACCAGGTTGACTTTTTGGACTCCTTCTCTGCTGTATTGGCTGACAGCCTGAGGGGCAACCTGATTCTTGGAGGGGATTTCAACTGTGTTGCGGACGTTGTCGCTGACCGGTCACACCCTCCCTTAGTGGGGTCTCAGCCACGCTGCACAGCCTTGGGGTTCCGTGCATGGATCACACACTGGGGCCTCGAAGACACTTGGAGGTTACAACACAACAATCACAGGGAGTTCTCCTTCTTCTCGCCGGTACACAAAGTGCATACACGACTGGATACATTCCTGTGCTCCCCCGCCTTTAACAGCTCTATCAAGCACACCGAATATTTAGGACGCACATTGTCGGATCACAGCCCGTTGGTAATGACACCTCAACCCTTGGGTCGGTGTCCCCCAATCCCCACATGGAAACTTAACCCGGCGTTGCTTGAGGACGATCCCTTTCGCACATCACTGCATACACTCCTAGACACTTACTTCCCCATCAACGTCAACACAGCATCCTCCTCCCAAGTGGAGTGGGAGGCATTTAAGGTGGTAGTGCGGGGCCATTGTATGGGACAGGCAACAGGAGCATATAGGGAGCTCCGTCAGGAAATCTTAAATCTGGAGGGGAGCATTCGCAGCTTAGATAACGCTCAGGGCACTGGCGACGCTGCCCGAGTGGCTTAGCAGGAGGCACGGGCAAAATATAATGACGCTCTGGGCGGCTGCGCTGTTATAATCACAAGGACTACTTAGACAAAGTGCAGAGGGAGGAAGGAAAAGCGGGCCGTCTTTTAGCGGGGTTTATCAGACCTGAATTAGGGGGATCTCCCATCACACAACTGGGCCTAGATACCGGGGAGATGGTGTATGACACAGATGCGATTAACGATTCCTTTCTAACATACTAGGAACACCTATACACAGCCCCGAACGCAGCTCCCCGGTCTGTTGTGAGAGACTATCTGGAGCCTCTGCCCCTCCGTGTGCTAGAGGAGGAGGTCCGGGAAGAACTGGGGGAACCTATAAACCTGCAGGAAATCAAAACCGCCATCCATGCATTGGCGCCTGGCAAGTCGCCGGGATCGGACGGCCTCCTGGCGGAATTTTATCAACGGTTCGCGGATACGTTAGCGCCGCACCTAGTCAGGTTGTATGTTGACGCGTATGAGGCTGGGGAGCTGCCCAGCTCCACCCAGATCCCCCTCCCGAACACTAAGAAGCCGGAGGCAGGTGTTAAGGACTACAGACCCCTCTCCATGCTTAACATGGATTTTAAGATCCTAAGTAAGGTGTTGGCCGGTAGGTTAGTCCAGCACATGACGACTTTGATACATCCTGATCAGAATGGGTTTATCCCTTCACGCAACACCTCTTATAATCTTCGCAGGCTCTACTCTATTCTCTACCACGCGGAGGCCCCGACCCGTCACCAGGCCACGGTGCTCTCTGTCAATCTAGAAAAAGCTTTTGACACGGTGGGGTGGGAATACTTATTTGAGGTGATGCTGCGCCTGGGCCTGGGAGAGGAATGGGTGCGGTGGGTGCGGCTCTTGTACGCTACACCTACTGCAAGGGTCAGAACAGGCAGAACAATCTCCAGAGATAGGGTATCTCGGGGGACTAGACAGGGGTGTCCCCTTTCCCCCCTTCTATTTGCCCTGGAAATCGAGCCCCTTGCGGAGAGACTTCGCCAGGGAGGAGATGGGATCGGGTTGGCTATCGAGGGGCGAATGCACCATGTTTCCCTGTACGCGTACGACTTACTGTTATATTTGTCAGATGCAGTAGTGGGCACCGAACTGCTATACAAATTTTAGACGAATTTGCGGGCCTCTCGGGACTATGAGTCAACAAAACAAAGACGTATCTGTTCCCGGTAGCAGGCCCTACACCCAGGCCGGATGCCCTGTTGGTCGACACGTTCAAATACTTGGGCATACATATATTCCACTCACTTGATGATCTGGAGGAAGGCAACCTGGGTAGAGCGCTGCGCTCGTTACGTTTATGTGTCCACTTCTGGCGTACACTGCAGTTGCCTGTCATGGCCCGGGTCTCCCTATCCAAAATGGTCATGCTCCTACGCTTATTGTATTTTTTTGTCAATCTCCCGGTCCTCATGCCCAGCGGTTGGTTTCGTCCCTTGAATGCCTTGCTGCGGGACCTGGTGTGGGGGGACGGGTGCCCCAGGGTGTCTCTTAAAACGTTGCAGCGCCCTGTGTCAAAGGGTGGGCTGGGTGTACCGAATTTTGAATACTATATGTTTGCTGCTCAGTTGCAGTGGCTGGCGCAATGGGTGGAGGAGGTGAACGAAGATGGAGCATTCCTGTCGTGTTCAGACTCCCATCCTAGTCTAGAAATGGCGAAATTATTGATACCGACGACGCCTACCCCGTACTGCTCCGTGTTGCAGCGCACAGCTTTTCAAGCCTGGAGGCGATGTCAAGGCGGAGAGCGGCGACTCGCCAAGTACTCCCCTATGTTGCCCCTCATGGGACTGCCGCATGGCGATCCACAGACTATATTTACAAGTGAGCAATTGGCCCGCTGGACAGAGGCAGGCCTAGATAATGTTGGGGATTGTTTCTTGGATAAATCCCTGCTCCCGTTTGACGGGCTAATGGAGGACTGTGGTCTGCCTCCGGGCCAGTTCCTGCGATATGAGGCCCTGACACGTACGTTTGCGCAGTTATGGAATAAAAGGAGGGATGAACCGGAGACACATCCAGTATTGCATGCCCTGTTCACGCTTGGGACGGCAGGGCACCTAGTGAAATGGCTTTATGTGGCTCTGCAATTGGCGTCCGTACGTCCCCTAAGCGGGCTACGGGCAAAATGGGATAAGACTGGGGGCAGAGTCCTTGCAGACGCGGAGTGGCGAAGGGTCCTGCACTACCCTAAGAGGATCTCTCGAAATACGCGCCTCAAATACATACAATTCAACTACACACACATGGCTTACATGACACCTCACCGCCTCAATGTGACCTATGGGGGGGAGGTCCGTCCATGCCCCAGATGCATGCACCCAGATGCGGACTTTGGACACATGACTTGGGACTGTCAGGGCCTGCGGCCCTTCTGGGAGGCTGTGCTTGGCAAACTTAAAGAAGTGTTGGGTAGAGTGCTACCCCCTACAGCGCAGATTTGCCTACTAGGTCTCTTCCCCAGGCCGCCAAAGCGTAAAGTTGGGAATAGGCTAATAGATCTCGCGCTGGGGCTGGCTAAAAGGCGCATTGCACTGGAATGGAAATCCCCAAGAGGACCCCCAATTCGAGGCCTGGAACAGGGATTTTATCATGTGGGCTGGGGCGGAAGGTAGAGCGCTGAGCTGGGAGGAATCTAAGGGTTTGAGAAAGCATCCAATAGCCGGACAATGGAGGGAAGTGATGGTGACATGGGAGAACCCTGAGGGGCTAACGACTTGTCCCTGACAGGTTCGGATCCAGGTCTAGGGCCCCGTCCCGAAGGTTCATGATCCACGGATCCTACTGAAGCCTTTAGGTCACAGTGGGCGCCGCTTTGAATGGTACTGATAGTGGGGTAATGAACAATGAAAACTTTCGGCCCGATGTGGCAGCCTTGACAATGATTGAGGGCCTCTCCCCCTGCCCTTCCGAACACCCTTGGGAAGCTTCATTACGGTGTGCTTCCCCTAAATGCAGGCTATGTTAGCTACGATTTATTTCACCCCTCTGCATAAGGCTTATTTACTTCTTTATTAGTTATGTTGCGTTGTTCTTTTTTCTTATTAGGATTGCCTTTTAATAAATGAAGTAGCATTTTGATAAACACGTATGTTATAGTCGTATCCAGGACCGCTGGTGGAAATTCTCACATGTAATTTATAGCGAACAAACTCTGGTGAAACATGTACTAAGAGTTATGGTCAACACTTGAAGGTGGCAGTTCCATGATAGATAATAGTTGGAACGCAACTCCCTACGCACATGGACTGCGTGACGCATAACCGGCCCACTTCCCTGGTTATGTTATGGAACATTGAACTGCGTACCTCTGCAATGTGTTATTACTGCCACTGAGTAACTTGTTTTTAATCGTGATGTTGTCTAATATACAATGTGTATGTTGAACATTTAAAAATGCCAATAAAAATACTTTTAAAAAAAATTAAAAAAAGTTTGACTATGAGATCACTCTCTATGCCAGGCTCAACAAAAAACTCACCAGAAGGCTTCAGACCATTTAGAATTCAGTGGCCAGAATCACGCTGAACCTCCCATGCCGCACTCACATCACATCATACCTGAAGGAACTCCGCTGGTTCCCCCTTCACAGGTGAGCACAATTCAAACTCCTCACCCACACTTTCAAGGCATAATATAACACTGGCCGAGAATATCTCAATAATCGCATCTGCTTTCACAAACCCTCCACTTGTCCGGACTCCACTTACACAAATCCCATGCATACGGAAAACTAAATCTGGTGGTCGAGCCTTCCCCTATATTGCTCATAAAGCATGCAACGACCTGCACATAAGAGCCTCCTAGCTTTACATTGTGTTGTGAGGAGGAGGAGTCCTTCCGGATCCGGATCGGAGGACGAGCTAGGTCCGAGCTCCAGGGCTAGTCCCAGGCCGCAGTTCCTGAAAAGGCAGGGTGGGTGGCTCTGAGCCTAGCGGGAGGTGCCCATGCCTGACCGGAACCTTCAGCAAGTCCCCACCTCTAAGAGCGAGCCTGGGCCAGGGGTTTTTGTCAGCTGTCGGCTTGCAGCTCACGGCCTGTTAGCTGGTCAGCTCGTGGCTCCATGGAGCATGGAGGTGCTGCGTTGAGGTGAACATGGAAAAGACAGCTAATTATGGTACCTACCTACTCTCTGTTTTTAAAAAAATCAGCAGTTTGAGCATGTGTCACCACCACCATAGCACCACAGCAATTCAGGGCCTCATTGCAGATTTTATTGTAATGTATCCGTATCATTGTACCAGCCTACCCATCATCATAATTTTTTGCCTGAGATCAATTGCTGCCTTACTGCCCTATTTCCCACTCCCAGCTATACTCAATTACACCAGAACAGAGCTGGAGCCCAACGGGGGCAACAGGAGAGCTCCAGCCAGCCGGCTGGCTCCACGGTGGAGGAAATAAGAGCCCAAAAGTGCAAGGGGCAATTCGAGCGTTGAGCTATAGAGCACTTAAAGGACTTGAAGTCAGATTAGAGGCAGGGGCACCAAGGCACACTAAGGCGCAGTCGTGGGCAGAGGAACAGAGATTGTTTGAGCTTAGGGATGTACTCAGCCCTGGTATGTGTGAGCCCGGCAGCCCCCAGAAGCGTCCAGCTATTCTGGGTGTGGCTGGGGGGCAGCCGTTGCACTTCTGCTCAATTCATTCAGTCATTCAGCATAATTTAACAAGCAGTTCAAGCTGCAGTGACCTGAGTGCTAAACCATCGAGCCTTGTGTTGTTCGGGTGTTCGGTCCTATTCTGTGGAGGGCGCAGTCACAATTACGAGCAGAAAGCTACAAGCAGCAAGACGCCGTTGGAGACATCATGTCCCCGCACTCTTTGGACATTATGACAGTAAAAAAGTTACGTTCGGGAGACTACTCTCTACAAGATGCTGCCAAAAGACTAAAGCGAACCCGCTAAGTAACAATGCTTTACACCTGGGCAGCTTAAGAGGGAGATCAACTGTCCTGGTGAAGGAAGTGACCCGATTAGGGCCACCCTGGTCACTCGCGACCAGCTCTCAGCCTTCCATCCAAATGAAGAGTCAGTCAGACAGTAGAGAATACAAACCAAGTATATGTTTATTCAGATACACTCGAGCAGAGCCCCGTCTGCCAGTCGCTTAGGGGTGCTGCAGAGAGGACTGACATCAGAAAACATGGTGATACATTATGTACGATTCAGAGCCAAAGAAGGCATGCCCAGACTGGAAATTTCCAGATGGAGGCAGCTACACAAAGGAGGTACAGAAGGATAAGTTTCAATATTGAGTACCGGCACACACTATCTCTATACCAAGGTCGTTCTGCCTGCGCCCATCGCTGGACTAGTGGGAGCAGGCCTCTATCTAGTGGGAAAGGTATGCGCTAATAAGAACAGTGTATTCATTAGTACAGTAGGGCCCAACCTTGGAGAAAAGGAAAATTACCAAAGCTGCTTCTCGGAGGGGCAGAGAGAGAGATTAGTTTCGTTCATGGATCAAAATGGCGGCCAAACATAAAAATTGTGCCGCGAATGCTAACTTATGCAGAACAATATATATATAAACAACACAGCTAAGACATTTTTATTCTAACACTGGTATATTTTATGAGACCTCGCGAAGAGCACCCTAAAGCAGGAATGGATTCATTAACTGTGAAAGAGGTGCCAAAAATGAATTCACGTTTGGAGGCCTCTGTGGAGGATGCTGGGAGGACTATTAACGATGTGTTATGCAGCGAGAAAACCTCTGAAATGCCTTTGTTTGGTCTTGATGATGCAGGTATCATCAACATCAAGCATTCTATACAATGTTCTTGTGGTCCACCTCCTTCGGTGTGTTACGGTAAGGCCAATCAAAGAATCCCTTGGGTTGATCCAGTCCCAGGGGCGAGCCCCATTAAGGCCAATCAGAGAACCCCATGAGCTGACCATTCTAGAGACCACTCTAGAGATACTTCGTTAGTGGATGAATGTACGCTCCCGCAGATCCCCCGTCTAAGCCTGCTTCATCGTTCTCAATTAAAACCATCCCAGGGAGAGTCATGCCATTATCACATAATAAGAGAAGGCCATTGGAGCTCTTCTGTAGTACACCTAGTGTTAATGTCTCATTGGGGTTAAATCTTTCTGTGGCATCGGAATTACTGCTTAATCCTTCAGTGAATCTCCCTGGTGAATATGTCTACTTCTCCAAAACGCTAGAATGTCTTGAGAGAATCTTTTCTTCTATTATGAACCTTCTGAAAAAAACTACGGGCAGATCAGATCATATCTTGGACATACTATCAGAAATTCTGAAAGAACTCCCTGTGAAATCTGAGGGGGTGTGGGTACCATTGTCCAAAAAAATATGATCCAAAAGAAGGACGTCGGTCTACAAGTTTGCTGTCCCACCTCAAAAATGCCAACACATAAGCAGAAACCAATTTTATAGGCAGATTTATCCTCACTGGAGCTTCTGTTTACGGAAAAAGATACGTCCCTCCAAGTTTCTGCAAAGGATGCTCTGGCTAAGCATTGTCTTTCTTCAACACTATCCGTGGAAACTGATGTCTTTTCAATTTTTAAAAGGAAGGAAAAAAGGGAAGGCCAGTAGAAATGTCTCTGGCCCCAGTTTTGATACCTAAAAAAATGAAAGAACATAAAAAAGAAAAAAGAAAGCTGAGAAGGTTAAACAAAAAGGGGTTAGAAAAGTAAAATGTCCTACGAAAACTCATACTATTTTGAAAACAGTAGACCCAGGAGATGGGGATTAAACTGTTGCCACTGAGATCCTGCAACCAACAGATGCTCATGAGAATCCCGGTGTTCTAACACCATCAAAGGAACCGGGGCTAGCGATCAATAAAAAAATGTCTTCTTTATTTAATCAGGCTGAAAAGATGTCAGCTGGTCTGAAGAGCTCTGCAACAAATGTTCATTCATCTTCGGACTGAAATGGCCTAGAAAAAGAAAAAGTAGCCTCTTCGGTAATGTTGAACTCGATCGCTTCCAACTTTGTGCCTCAGCGATGGTTCAATGGCTTGAAAAATTGTCCCCAACAGCCCAAAACTTACGAACCAAAGATGCAAAGGAGGATATCACATGGCTGGATTTTATTGCCTTATTTGAGGATGACCCATTCTCTTTAAACTGATCTCTTTTGTTAAATCTTCTGGTTCAGGTTGATCAACTCAAGTTGGTAAGCAGTAGTGACCTGGAATTGGTGAAACTTTTAGACTCACAAGTAGAAAAGAAAACTAGGGTTACATTTAAGTCACCAATTATTGCAAATTTGATATTGAACAACTGTGAGTTCTTTATAGCACAAGGATTTGATATTGTACCCTCCCCTCTTAAAAATAGGGGGTTTCTTGTAGGTGGGAATAATTATTTGGTAAATCTTTGCTCTGTTGATGAATGTACCCTGTCACAGGAAGAGATGACCAGTAATGCAAAACTAACAGTAGTCTCTTTAAAGCTCGTACCAGGATGGTCTCTTGTAACAATTCCAAGTCTGGCATGATGCGAAAAAATGATGATGTTTCTCAATGGGCATGATTATCGGGTTGGTTAAATAGTGGAGAAGCGGCTGCACCAAACGGGTTAAAGTGAGGTTTATTTTATACGTTTTATATAGCGCTCGCTAGACCCATGGGTATCAGAGCGCTTTACATACAAGAAAGAAAAATAGCATGGTGTAGCATGATATAAGGATGCATAAAGAGATAAGCATAACATTTTAAGACAGCATAAATTAAAGAGGTGTATGATAACTTAGATAGTTGAAACAATCAAATAACCACCTATAATTGATGGTCTAGTTATGAGGAGAGTCAGCTATTGAAGCCTAGATCAGTTGGCTTGGGCGGTAAAGTATTTGTTGAGAAGGAGTTTCAGGTCCCTTTTAAAGCAGGAGAAGGAGGGGTTGCATCTGAGGTCACTAGGGAGTAAATGCCACATCCTGGGTACATTTCCAGAAAAAGATCGGGACTCGGTGGTTTTCCTTTTCAATTTCGGAGGAATGAGAAGAAGTGAGTTTGAGCTTCTCAGAGTTTTGGATCTTCCTGCTTTCACAAGTTTGCTGTTTAGGTAGTTGGGGAAATGTGTGTGAAGGGTTTTGTGTGTGATGCATGTAAACTTGTAAATACATCTACTTTCAATGGGAAGCCAGCTGAGAGATTTGAGGGCTGGCGTGATGTGTTCAAACCGTTTAACACCTGTTATGAGCCAGGCTGCCATGTTTAGGACTGACCTTAGTGGGGCTAGGTGAGGTTTTGGCATCCCTGCGAGGATGGCGTTCCCATAGTCCAGTTTAGAGAGATCTAGGGATTGTACTATTGTCTTGAAATCATCATGGGGGATGAAAGGTTTAATTTTCTTGAGGTGTTTTAGTGAGTAAAGCGCTCCTTTGGCAGAGTTTTTGATATAATCCTTCATTGGCAAGTTCTTGTCCAGGGTAATTCCTAGGGACTTTAGTAATGTGATCTATTCCATTAATATTGTGTCTTGAAAAATAGCTGAGTGTTGGAATAATCTGTGGAAAATCCGAAACTTGGATGCTATAAATCCAGAGGTAGTTTGTTTGCAAGAAACATGGGCCCCCAACGCTTTTGGGGTTGAAAACTACTATTTGATTAGCTATCCTGCTACCAAATCAAATAGAGGCCATGCTAGTGGTGGTTAAGCAATATTATTGTCTACATATTTTCATTGGACGTATCAGATGTATTGTCATCATCAAACTTACTACAGTGTATTGCATTCCCACAGCAGACTGCAGGTTATTGTTCTATTTTCCCTTTTATTTTGGTAATCTTTATATTCTACCTGACCAAGAAAGTAACTACTTGCTAAGCAAGTTTTTTTCATTATATTAACATAATTATGCGGAAAGTAGGCATCGTAAAGGTTCTAATAGTTGGGGACTATAATGCTACTATGTCTAACTATTTGCTAGCTTTATTTGTGGATAAAGAACATGAAGAGGCTGTTAATATACCGGCATCTGTGTTTCCTGCCTACTCTACAGCAAAAAAAGAGGAACGCTTCTTCTCGAGGCATTTAGGGAACATGATTTAATTATATTTAACGGAAGATTACAGGGCGATATTCCAGCTCATCCCACCAACGTTTCAGCAACATCCTCTACGACAACTGGCTACGCTATTGGCTCATATACGTTCTTCCTCTGTCTTTTGGATTGGAAGGAAGTCAATAATATCTGGAGTGATCACAATATTTTAACCCTTACGATTAATGGGAAAGCTGATGATGTGCATCCATTGCAGATCCCTGATAGTGACAACGTGTTACCTAGTACTGTGAATGGGAAGGTTTTATGGACTAAGGAAGATAAGCTGTCGCTGGCAGTAGAATTAAGGAAAATTGTTGATACCCTACTTCGTCAGATTGGCTACCAGTTAATGTGTATGAGGAGCACATGGGAAAACTTGTAAGGGTAACTCCAAGTATGGCAGGTAGCCACAACTTCAAAGCAGTCTCATAACTTTAATAGATTGTTTGTGTTTAATAAGCTTATTAATCACCTTCAAAGAAGACAGTAGACCTTATACTCCAAAGAACGTAAAAGGTGGATTTCTGTTTGAAAAGAAGAAAAACTAGGTGGGTGACAATTCAAAAAAGATCTATATCTGATAACATCTGGGTCAAAATGACAGAAGTGGTGAAGTATAAAAGTCATAAAGCCTTCTGGAAAATTATAGGGGAGAACAGTGGCTTGTTCTCTAAACCTAAGATTAATAATATCACCAGCATGGATTGGCAAAAATATATAACTTCTCTGTCTGCACAAATTAATCAGAAGGGCTATGAGAATGACATTGAGTTCCCATGTGAGTTATCGGAGAGTAAAATGTCTCCGTTTTCTCCTTCGACTAGACAGGAGGTGTTGAATTATCTTAAGGTGCTAGGAAAACAGGTGTAAGAAAACCATATCAATTACCCATTACTATTATGAAATTGGATCTGGATCTATGGGCCTCTTACCTAGTGGCACTCTTTTGCTACTGCTCTACACAGAAGTGGTCCCTAGCTTTAGGAGGGGCAGAGCTATTCTGCCGCTACATAAAAAAGGCCCTTTAAAATCACCTAGCAATTACAGGCAGACTACCCTGTTGCAGGCTACAGGAAAGATTTTCTCTAAAAGTTTATTAGTTAACCTCTTAGAATGGGCAGTAGAAAAGTGTATCGTACCACTGGAGCAGGCAGGATTTAGAAAAGGTCATTCGACTTTGGACAATATAACTGCAATTCATCTTATTTTGGAGAAATATGCGAAGCAAAGGGGGAGGAAGTTGAGCCCTATGGGAATACCAGAGGACCTTTGAAATGTATTATTTTCCTTCACACTGAAACTTGGTGCTATGTTATGATAGGAGGGAGGCAGGGTATGACTCAGAGAATCCCTACCAGAAATGGTTTGAAACAAGGATGCCTCTTGGTCCCCTTCCTCTTTTCGCTGTACATGGCGGATTTGCCAAATGTGCTGAGTAAGGCAGCTGGCGATGCCCCAAAATTAGGTTTGTATCCTTTAGGCACACTACTTTATGCGGATCGATATTGTTTTTCTGGACCTGACCCACAAAGGTCTTCAGAGATGTCTTTATACCTTGTCATCATATTCAGACGCTCAATTCCTGAAGGTAAATATAAATAAAACATAAGGTCATGAGGTTTTGCCCAAAGGGGTGTTGGATAAATATAAAGTATAATTGGTCGCTTAATAATTCCGTCTTAGAATTGGTAACATCCTACACTTATCTTGGCAGAATAATGTTGGCAAACTTGAGTGACACTGACCATATTGCACATATATCAAATAAGGCGTTGCCCCATGGAAATGCACTAAAGATAATTTATGGAGCATCAGGGCATAGACATTTTAATCACCTTTTAACTGTATATAAAATGAAGATTCCCCCATCACTTTTATATGCTTTAGAGACAATAACGAACGACCAATGGCATTTTATGCATAAGGTAGTGGGGAACATTCTTCATACTACCTGCACCTTAAATTCCATGGTCCTGATAGAAGACTTAAGGTTGGAATTAGGACTGGAGAGCACTTTTGTAAGAGGGCTAGCTGCTATATTATGGTGGTATCATTGTTTACTACATGCCAGAGAAAAGTCCTTAAGGAATATTCCAGATTCAGAATGTTTTGCATCTACCATGGGGACTGGATCATTTTTAATTCATATTTTAACTGCACTCTGGTACTTGTCTATAACTAAATCAGATATTCCAAATAGGAGTTATGTTCATCTTAATAATCATTTAAAACATGCTATGAAAAACTGCTCCATGGAAAAAGACATAGAGGTATGTAGAGTAAAACGTCGATTTAAAACATATTTCAATCATTTCGGGCAGCAGTTCCTCAAAAGTATCTGACTTGGAATTTGGAACACAAAGTGAGAGGCTGTATAATGCTGTGTAGACTGAATTGTTTACTGGCGGAAGCATGGCAGAAGGTAAGCTAGGAGGGGAGAATATGCACCTTATGCTATAATGATGTACAGACTATTGAACACGTCTTATTTGCTTGCCCTGCTTTGAAAATTTATCAACAGAGATTTTTTAAACCACTTTTTATAAAAAATGGTATTGCAATGGCAAGTGCTGCAATGGAGATGATAAACTGTTGAGTTAATGAATTAATGTGCTGTAAAACTTATACATTGTTTTAGCTCTTTTTTAATTTTGTATTAATGAATGTATTTTGTATACTGTAGATCTCATTGTAAGATCTAAATCTTTAATAAACTTGAATAAGATCCGCATCCTCACTTCTTGAATTCAACAAGAAGCCGAAGACCTGGAATTTTGAGTAGTCCAACTAGGCCCTAGATGTGCCTAGACTCACATCTGCTCAGTGCCAAGATACCCTACAGCAGTGGTCTTCAAACTTTTTGATGCCGAGACCTCCCATCAAAAATTTTTAGGCGTAAGGACCCTCTCCTCGACAAAAATTTCTACAACCTGGTAGTCCTTATCATTGACAACCAAAAGTGTTCTCCAGAGAAATGGTCAATTAGTACCAGTTTAACACCCAAATATAGCAATAAGCAACAAAACATGACCAGTACAGCTTTACAAAGGGCCTTCTACAGAGCGGCAACACCTGTTGCTGCCTTTTAGTAACTTTTAAACCTTTTGAGTAAATAATTTTTTTTTGTTAAAATCAACAAATTATGCGGCAGATGATGGATTATGTGGCAAATGCAGCAAATCTATAACTATGCTAAAATCGCTGCTGCCACACAATCACAAACTTCCAGTGGCCCTTGGTATAATAGCTGTAATGCATGGGCTGCAACTTTATTGCACAACATTAGAGTAAAATCATACTATATTTCATGGGATGCTGACAGCTTGGCATTTACACCTGCATGTCACTGGAGGTAGCTGAACATCATTCATCATAATTAAAACATACGTACGTTTTTAAGACTTTCACCGTCAGGTATCTACATATAAAATAACGGACAGCTTCAATGAATAATGAATACATTTTGAAAAGTTGTTACTCAGTGGGAAATGCACTATAATAAAATATGAAACCTCTATTAGTTAATGCACTGCAAAGGTCTGTGTGAAACTAGAGAGCCACAGAATTAAATCGTGGTTGGTGCAGTGGAGAATAGTGACTTGTGTATTTTTATTGCTATGAGGTCACAGCCTGTGAAAAGAAAGCACTGGGAATATGCAAGTCATTATTTTATACTTGCATTACACACAGTATAAGATAGGTCGCTACAAAATACGCAAAATGTTTTACGATAAAATGGTGCTTCCAAAATATACGTGGCTGCTTCCAAAATATAGGGGCTTATTTATAAGCCCTTTGCGCTGCCGCGGCGCAGAGAGCAGACCCATATCTACTTGGCCATGCAGAGCCACTTTGCATGGCTTTTAATGGCCTCCTAGATATGGTGTAAGGCAACACAGCACAAGTCGGTGCATTGCTTTACACTGCATAAGGGGCGCATTCCAGGGCGTTGCAGTGGTTTTCCCATGGGTTTTGGACACATTCCCAGATTTACAAGGATCTGTAAACCTGAGGATGCGTCAAAACTGTGCGCTGCCCCAGGGGATGCGTAACGAGGAGAAATATCTTTATTTCTCTCTCATTGTTTTCTCTTTCTATGTGTAGCACACATAGAAAGAGGAAAGGCCTCCATGGGTTGTCTTTGCGCAGGAAGGCGTGCCTACCTGCACAAAAACAATCCTGCTCAACAATGCAGACACCCTTGCACCGTGGTGCAAGGGTGCCTGCGTTGGCGCTAGGCACCAAATTGTGCACTGGCAGAAAGGACAGGAGTGCACTGTATCTTATAAATACAGTCCATTCCTGCCCTTTTGAATTGGCATAGGGCAGCGCAGCAAAAATACTTGCGGAGCCGCGGCACACCATTTCATTGTAAATGAGACCCATAGATTTTAGTAAAATCCAGACCCTATGTAATGCATTTTGTTTTACATAACTTCCCTTCAACACATTCTCCAGGGATAGTAAGCGTTATGTAAATACAACAATTAAAAGCAAGCACTTCACAGCTAAGTTAACTGTGCACTACCACTCAAAAAGCTTAAAGTGATTTGATCAAGTAACTGCAACAGCACTCTCCTGAGAAATCAAAGCCTGGCAGACAGCTAAATACACCTTTCTGCCATTGTGCTGTTGGACTGAAAGAAATGCAAATGTGCACAGCAGGTTAATCTGCAAATCTTTACATTTGCAGATTAACTTGTTGTGCACATTTGCATTTCTTTCAGACCAGCAACACACTAGTAGAAAGGTGTGTTTAGCTGTCTGTCTGGCTGGCTTCCATTTCCCAGCACCAGAGAGTCCCTGAATAACACCCCAGGGAAAGCATTTTAACTACTGGTGACCGTCTGGAATGTTTTCTTTTACAAAATGAAGAGCGCGACCCCTTCCCATGCCTCCACGGCCCCCCTGGGGGTCGCGCCCCACAGATTGAAGACCTCTGCCCTACAGGGTGATAGTGCGCTCTACAAATCTGCATAACGTAACATAACATAACATGCAAGGAATACGGTTATGGTGCATTGTGGGGGTCAAGTGTGGCATGTTTAAGCTAACTTTATTGAAATGGTTCGAAGATGTCTGCTGGTCTGATGAGAGAAAATTGATGGTGAGTTGGAAGCACCTTGTTACCTATATTGCTTTAGTGCTATGTAGCGCTCATGAGAGTGTTGGCTCTCTGTCTAGCATGTCCTGAATGAGCAAGGTGCTATATAGTGAAAATTGTTATTGGCTGTCTGATGTTGGGAAATTACGATACCTTGCAAGTGTGTTGAGTGTGTGTAGCTTGTTCTGTCTACTATGCACTGATTTGTGTGGCGTACGCAAAACAGTTGTAGATCACTATTTTCCAAAACTATGCTGTTGTGTTAAGTAAGGCCTATTGAAATCTAATTTGTCCTCCAAAGGAGAAAAAAGGTAAGGCAAAAGTTCAGGTTATAATAATCAGTAGCAAAATGAAAAGCACACTCAAGGGTTTGGAGACATAAGTACAGTGCAGTGTTGGAACTGTATAAGACGTTTTGTCCAGTAAGTTCTGTTGGGTCATGTTGTGGGAGAAAGCATACAGAAAGGCAGCTCAAACTTTTAATTATAGATATATTGATTTCAATATAAATCATTCAATTAGTATCAAAGGAGAAATTACTTCTAGTCAACCCTCTCACAAGAGGAAGGGGCTGATGATGAAGGTCATCCAGTGTCTCACTGTAGACTTGCCCTAAGAAGCAAGGTCTCATCTTCCTCCTCTCTTCCTGAATTAAATATCTGTTGCTTCTGATTGTGGCTACACTAGAACATGTGACGGGCTCTGGTACCTTTCCCCTCCTTCGAGAAAGATTCGCTAAACGTTTTCAAGGCGTGGAGCAATCTTCTAAACCCAGACCTCACAAGCACGGCGTAGAGGCAGGAACAGATGGAAGCATCAAGTTCCGGTTAGGTTGGGTGACTTAAAAGTCTAACTGAGGTCAGATGAGTAGGAGGTTTGGGCAGGAGAGAAGAAACAGATGACGATTACCAATGTCATCAAGGTGGCCAAAGACAGGAGGGAATAGGTCCAACAACCAGGGTTAACTCCACAGTAGAGGTTAAAGACAGATCCCAGGGGTGCAAGCCTTAGGTAGGGCCAGGAGAGAGATGGCGGGGTAGGACAGGTCAACCAAGGTCAGGCACAACAGGACTGTGGAGAGCAATAGAATGGGGAGAGGATCCCAAAGGTGGGAGCGATTAGCATGAGATGTGGTTCATCAAGATATGGAAAGGGAATACGGACCTTACCCAGCTACCACCCTATAAGATTCTAGGTAGATCCTAGGAAAACCCCAACAGATAACTCAGTAACTCATAGATGAATCAGCTCCAAGCTAGAAGATCCTCTGGATCCTCTTTGTGCCCCATCTCACATAACCCATCAGACGGACCACCGACCCATCCTCAGTGGACCCTGACCACCGCAGCCTGCGTGCCACAGATGAAGAGTACAGTGCATTATCCGAGCTATGTGACAACTGTGTTGAAACTGCCGGGGGCTGCAGAGCTGCAGCGAGGTGAGATGGTCTGGCTTTGGTGTGTGAGAGTTTCAGTACCTGAATAGCAGCAGGTGAAATGTCCTGACAGAGCAATTTGTGAATGTAACGCTTTGATTAGTGAACACCCTGATGTTACCAATCAATGTGAGGGAAACAAGATCGCTGCCTTCTGAATTTTTTTTAGAGGGTTTCTAGTTAATCACTCACTGTGATATTCACAAGCATTGGGAACCTTCGGCCAATCAGAATGCTTCTTATATATAGGCTCAAATTTCACTAGTACAAAACCATAGAAATTCAGCAGTTATAGTTACCTGAGCTAACTATAACTAACGCCCCCGCTATGCACTGCTTATGACCTCACATATTACATCACTTATGACATGGCCAGTGACATCACTGATGACATCTCAAATGACATTACTGATGACATCACCAAGTGAGTGTAAGTGCTTTTAAGAGTTTATGGATGCTAAACATACCTACTACAAAAATTAGATTAGTATACTAGTTGTACTACTAATGAGCGATACACTCTCTAACATGTGTGATCTGAATGGGTGTGTGAGTGTCTGTATCAGTGTGTGAGTGGCTGTATGGGTGTGTGAGTGCATGCATGAGTGACTGGGTGAGAGAGTGGATTTCTGACTAGGCCTGTAGGTGTTTGAGTGGTTGTGTCAGTGGTTATATGGGTTTGTGAGTGGGTATCTGAGTGGTTGTATGGGTGTGTGAATGGATGTATGAATGTGTGAGTGGCTGTGTGAGTGGTTGCATGAGTGCATAAGTAGGTATATGAGTAGCTGTATGGGTGAGTGAGTAGGTGTGTGAGTGACTATGTTGCTGAGTGAGTGAGTGAATGTGTCAGTGTCTGTATGGGTGAGTGAGTGGCTATGTGAGAGACTGTATGGGTGAGTGAGTGGGTGTCTGAATGACTGTATGAGTAAGTGACTGGGTGTGTGAGTGGCTATATGGGTGTGTGTGGCTGTTCAGTGAGTGTTTGGTAAAGTGTGTTGGTGTGTGAATGGTTGTATTGAAGTGTGAGTGTCTGTGTGATTGACTGTATGGGTGAGTAAGCAGATATGAGAGTGCTTGTATGGATGTGTGAATGGGTATGTAAGTGGTTGTGTGAGTAAGTGTGTGAGTGCTTGTATTTCTGTGTGAGTGGCTGTGTTGAGAGGCTGTATGGGTGTGTGAGTGGTGTATAGGTGAATAAGTCTGTGTGTGATTAGCTGTATGGGTGAGTGTATGGGTGTGTGAGTGGCTGTGAGAGTGAGTGACTGGTTAAATAAGAGTGGCTGTATGGAGTAGCGAGGGGGTGTGTGATTATTGCTATGGGTATGTGAGTGGTTGTATGAGTGTGTAAGTGAGCATACAAGAGGTTGTATGGGGTGTGAGTGGGTGTGTGAGTGGTTCTGTGGATGATGTCATCAGTGATATCATTTGAGATGTCATCAGTGATATCATCAGTGATGTCACTGACCATGTCATGAGTGATGTTACATGTGAGGCCATAAGCAGTGCATTGCGGGGGCATAAGTTATAGTTAGCTCAGGTAACTTTAACTGCTGAATTTCTATGGTTTTGTACGAGTGAAATCTAAGCCTAACTATAACGTCCCTGTAACCTTTCTTTTTTTCAGTGAATTTCTATGTTTTTTAATTCTATTTCCTAACTATAACGTCCCTGTAACCTTTGGTTTTTTAAGTGAATTTCTATGGGTTTTTTTAACTAGTAGTCGCATTTGAAGAGTGGTGGAGAAAGGGGGCAGGGTCTCTGACCAGCTCTCAGCAATCCCACTGTGTGGGACTTACTGGAGGTAACAGGAGGAGTTCTTGGCCCCCAAGGACCCTCAGCATCCAAAGGTACTTCATCCCCCAACCAGAAGTGCACCAGGAGGCGCGTTTGCAGACTGGTGGAGAAAGGGGAAGGGGCCTCTTAACACCTCCCAGCAATCCTGCTGTGTGGGACATACTGGAGGTTACAGGAGGGGCTCCTGGCCCCCAAGGACCCTTAGCATCCAAGGGGACTTCATCCCCCAACCAGTAGTGCACCAGGAGGTGCGTTTTTACAGACTGGTGGAGAAAGGGGGCGGGCCTCCGATGACCTCTCAGAAATCCAGCTGTGTGGGTCTTACTGGAGGTAACAGGTGGGGTTGCTGGCCCCCATGGACCCTCAGGAGCCAAGGGTACTTCATCCCCAACTAGTAATGCAACAGGAGGTGCGTTTGCAGAGTGGTGGAAAAAGGGGGTGGGGCCTCCAACAACCTCTCAGCAATCCCACTGTGTGGGACATACTGGAGGCAACAGGAGGGGTTGTTGGCCCCAAAGGACCCTCACCAGCCAAGAGGACTTCATCCCCCAACAGGATGTGTGCCAGGAGGCCCCTTTGCAGAGTGGTTGAGAAAGGGGGCGGGGCCTCAGGCGACTTTCTCCGGGCCGGCCTTTTTTAAAAAAAATCTATAATTACGGTTGGGGGATGATGTGGCCCCTCTTCCCCGGGTCGATTTCGGCCACAGGGACCCCATCCCCCGGGGCCAGGCCTTTTTTGTAATGGTGGAGGGGGTGGCACGGCCCCCCTCCCTGGGCCAATTTTGGCCCCAGGGTCCCCATCCCCCAGGGCCCGGCCTACTTGCAATAGCGGTGGGGGGCATGCGGCCCCCCTCCATGGGCCGATTTCAGCGCTGGGGACCCCAAATCCCGGGTCCTGGCCTTTTTTTCATTCTTTAAATACTACTGGGGAGGAGGGTCGCGCGACCCCATCCCTGGGCCGATTTCGGCCCCGGGGACCCCATCCCCTGGGGTCCGGCTATTACAAATGGGGGCTGCGCGGCCCCCCTCCCCAGGCCGAATTCGGACCCAGGGACCCCATCCCCCTGGGCCTTGCGATCTTTCTGTGGGTGCCCACCGGGACCGCGGGCGAGCCTGGGATCCTGCGGTCCCTGCCTATTGCGGGAGTCGGCATTGCTTTCAGACATAGGGAGCTGCTAAACATGCAGCTCCCTGTGTTTGAAAGCAATTCTACTCTGCTTCCAACAAGCGAGAGCATTTTCAATACGCTCGTTTCTTGGAAGCGGAGCATTTGCTGTGACTTAGCGGGAGCGCTAAAGCTGCTGCCAAGCCACAGCAAACAGTTATGTTCTGGGGGTGCGCTTCCCAGGACATAGCAGGAGCCGGCTCTAAGGGAGGGGGGGCGGTCCCCAGGCCCATTATTGGCTCCAGGAAGTGGGCAGCGCAGCCCCCCTTCTGTCTTCTATTACGGCCTGCCCGGGGAGGTGGCAGTCCCTGGGGCCGAAAACAGCCTGGGAGGGGGGGCTGCGGGCCCCCCATCCCATTTTATAAAATTGATTTTGGTCCCGGGGAGGGGGTGGTCACAAGGGTCGTGAGGCCCCCCATTTCAAAATTAATCAACCCCAGGGAGGTGGTGTTCCCTGGGGGTCCATGAGCCCCGCCCCCCCAATTTATTTGGTATTAGCCCTGGGGAGGTGGCTGTCCCTGGGGCTGCTGGGGAGGCTGTATGGGCCTCCCCCACATTAATTTCATAAATATCCCCTGGGAGGTGGCAGTCCCCGAGGCACGGTGGGTCAGCGAGACTCCCCCATTTGTTTTCAATAATAAAGGCTGTATGCCCCCAGGACCTGGCACACCCGGGGGTTGTCTGTCTGTTTTCCTTATTGCCTGTTTAAATGTTGTAAAGTGCTCTGATACCCACAGGTCCTGCCAGCACTATATAAAACTCTCTAAATAAATAAAATAAAAATAAAAAAAATAAAAAATAAATAAAATAAAAGAGAAGCCCGGGAGCCCGCGCCTCTCTTTTTTAAAAATGTTGGCGGGAGCTGCGGCCCCAGCGCATCTCCTGACAAACCTTTTTTTTCTTTAAAAAAAAGGTTTTTGGGTCTGGCAGGGTCCCTGTGGGACCCCCCCGCACCCCCTCCCCCCCAAGATGCCTAGAGGGTCAGGGTATTCATAACCTGCCCCCTTCTCTTATATTTTAATGTTTTTTCTAGAACTTGGCTCAAGCAGAGTCCCAAGATGGCTGCCAACACTTCCTGTTGAAGTGTTTCCAACCAATCAGATTTGGACCTATAAGAGGGAGGTTCCTAACTACAACTACTAACTTATTTGGATAAAAAGCCTATTTATTGGTATATTGACTTTTGTATTTGAATTCATTGAATTTTCCAGGAGCAAAAAATGGGCACTTCCAAACTGCAAAAACAGTGCAGTCATCTCGACCCACATTACTGACTAGCATGGTTGTATATCACAGTTTCAATGACAGATTTACTGACTTTAAAATATCAGCTCTACTCTATCATCAAGGTAAGCATATGTAGGGAAGTATATATTTACAATTAAGATTCAACAGTCACTTAACATACCGAAATAGTGGAGGTCGATAATGAGTCGATATATATGTGTAGGTCGATATTAAAAACTCAATATTTTGGTACCACATCAGCAGCTGCATCCACCTTCTCTACTTCAGTTTGGGATGCAGGGATGTCTGCAGACCTCATTGGTTCCTCTGCTCCTGTGATGCTGCACAGCCATTCTTTGCCTGTTTTTATTGTGCTGCCATCAATACCACAGTCCTTCTGGCTCTCTGTCATTCCTGTGTAGATTCCATGGATACCCACACAAGCAAAACATCACTTTATTTATTTATTGGGGGCATATTATCAACGGCCAGCGATAATTATCGCTGGCCGTGCTTAGCGATAGATTTCTTATCGCTGGCTATCTCTGGAAATTATCGCCCTGGTAGCGCGTTATTAACAACACGCTTCTCCAGGGCGATAAAAATTCCAGAGATAGCGAGGTTATCGCTCGTTTTGCAGGGAACATCGCTGGTTTTCCAGCGATGTTCCCTGAAAACGGCGATAACCTTGCTGATACGACCTCTGTGGTCGTATCAGCAGAATCCACCCCTATGTTAGGGATGGTTAAGTCAGGATTTTAGCAGACGTTAGATTTTGGCGAAACGGCCGCTTTTGCCAAAAATCTAACCTCTGCTAAAATCATGTGGGCTGCCTTGTAAATATCGCGATGTGAACATCAGCGATATTTGCAACGTAGTCCATCCTGGGTACGCCTAGTAACGCCCACTTTGCATCTCATTAGAGATGCAAAGATGGGCGTTGGGGGAAAGAGGCGATAATGCAAGGATTCACGCGATAGCGTGACCTATGCTGATTAGGCGATAAAATTATCGCCGCTTTCCGAAAACGGACGCAAAAGCGGCGATAATTGATTATCGCCTTGTTGATAATATGCCCCTTATTTATTTATTTATTTGAAGAGTTTTATATAGCGCTGGCTAGACCCGGAGGTATCAGCGCGCTTTACATGAGAACAGTTGTACAGAAGTTACATCAGTTACAAAAACATAAAATAAAAACAGATATGTCACTTGAAGCATGGGGTAGGCGGGGGGATTGAGACAAGGGGGTAGGAGGAAAACAAACAAAGTCAGGCAGGGCAGGGAGAGGGAGGCAGCCACAGGATCACGGAGGGAGGTGGCATGGGAGGAAAGGAAACACAGCAGAGACGAGGAAAACATTGTCCAAGGTCCGGATGGGTAGGTGATGGCCAAGGGGTGAAACCAAAGCCAATCTCCTCTATAGCTGCCTAAACAGCTCCACCGGGCATCGGCCATGGTTGCTCGGGCTCAGCAGTCAGTACAAACAAATAGTTTCCGCTCGGGGGCATCGTCATATTTAAGTCAGCGGCATTAATCCCGGTGATACTGGTAAGGGTCGCCCGCATCAACCTCCATCACTCTGGCAGTCGTCTCTCCTCAGCAGGTCTAGGTTCACTTAGAGTGAAGAGTATGCAGACTCTGGTCCATGTTTAGGGGCGGAACACCACTCAGGAGGCTGAAAAAAGGGTTCACCAAGGAGCATCAGCTCCGAGCGGCCATGATGGGGACTGGCTACTCCTCCACTTGCCCCCCATTTTGCTCCCCTCATCCTTGCTTATTTTCATGCACTGCTTGGGCACAGAGGCCGCCATCTTAAGGTCAGGCAGCTGGGATCTGGTCAGCCCGTGCAGCATCCCCCAGAGTCAGGCTATCTCGAGAGGCACACACTCTCAAAGTCAGGGGGGGGCCCTCAGCGTCAGTGAAAGTCCCGAACCACCAACATCAGAAGTCTCTTACCGATGCGCCCCGCCGGGCGGATGACGGAAGCTGCCCTCAGTCTTGCAGCTGGGCACCTCGTCTCTTCCTCCATTTACAATCGGCCTCCGTTTCTCGCATATTGCCGCCACAGCCTCGGGGTCTTATTAGTCGATGTTGCCGCCATCCACCGTCACCTGCTTTGGCCCCGTTAGAGCTGCACCCAGGTCCCAACAGGCGCTCAGTCGGGTGCTCGGCAGGCCCAGCCCAGTAGTGCAGCCTCACCTTCAGCGTGAGGCTGACTTTAAATGAAAGTGCATGCTCTCTGGCTCTCACTCCTCTTACTACCATTACACGCTCAGATGTAGCAACACTTGTGTCAAGGTAAGAGCATCGCTCTGGTCACTCATGCACAACACCACAGCACTTCACACATAATGCACACTGCAATGCAAGACTTCCATTCAAGCACTCCCCGGTCTGCTCAGGGATATAGGGTTATGAAGTACTATTAAAATGCAACTCAAGATATACATACTACTCTAGATTATGACATCAATTCTACTACTTGCTTTATATGGTATTGTCCTTTCTGATCTAGTGGTTATAACATTGAAGGGCCACAACCCTCATGTGGGGTGTTGCCTTATACTGTATTGTTCGCATTGTTCTATTTTTTTTTACATGAGTCATTGTATTATTCTATCCTGTCTAACTATTGTAAAGCGCTCTCATACCTGCGAGGGTCATGTTTGCGCTATATAAAACTTTTATATATATATATATATATATATATATATATATATATATATATATATATATATATATATATATAATTTCCACTACCTCGTAGAAGCCGGGACTCTCAGTAACGGTGCGCGCAGAGGGTACGAGGACACCCTGTATTCCATAAACTTCACACAGCAGTAGCAAAGCTACAAACGCACACTCCTTCCGTAAATAAGATGTTCAATCCGTAAGGTGCATGGGGTGGTTTATTCAAAGTTCCAAAAGCCGGAAACGCAACGCGTTTCTTCGTTTACACGCCTTGATCACGGGTAAAGGAAACAAAGTTTTCCGACAGTATTTCAATTCAATTACGAACAACGTGAAAAAACGTGAACACAGTGAAAATAGAAAGCGGACTGATTGAAGTCCCACCAAGTTCTTACAATAAGTCGGCCATTTTGTAATAGCAATATCTATCATAATGTAATGCCTCATAGTGTAGCGTGGAGAAATAATTAAGCACTTAGATGTCATAATAATCATACATTTCATAAATGCCAAATGTGTGAAAACAATTGTATATAAAAATACAGAGATATGTATAAATGTGAATAGGATTCTATAAATGAACACATATATATTCTCTATTTGACATCTGTAACATATAAAGAGCGCTTCAATTCAGTCTCAATAACAAAGCAAAAAGACAGGATGCGCACCGGACAGTTGCCACCACGATGCGCAACCAATACAATCCAGACCCTGTCCCTACGTCCAGGTCACCAATACCCACATATGCTCGAGACTATGTCTGCCAACATGTTCACATCAGGGTTGTACCTCGGACCGCTACTGAATCCATCCTTAAAGATGTATCTTATGCGTAGGAACATGCCTAATGCTAACAGCAAATATTGCTCATACAGGTGTGCAGTCAGTTGATATCTATAACATGATATATAACATAATGTGAATACATGCAACATACGTTTAAAGGAATATATCCAAGACAATCCTGCCCAAGTGGGCTTTCCTATAGCATGTATTACCAAACATCTGATAAATACTTAAATACGTAAATACCACTATTGTTTCCTAAATGATATAATTTAATTTCACTTCTCGGAAAAAACAAGGAAAATAGAGTTGGAGCTACTACAAGTCACCCCAAATCTGTTACCTAAGAAACTTCCCGCAGGATCAGAGGAGTTGGCAGAAGCCTCAACAGTATCCCCGCCTTTGGGCTGCGCGCTCAAAAACAACGCCTCATGGAATTCTTTTCTCCTCCCAGATCACACGGAGCTCCTTCACAATATGGCATCCCTTAAACCCTCCAATCATTTCGGTGATCCTTTACCCGCTAAGCTATATAAAGATTTAAACTCTGCCATTCTCCCTCTTTGGTCCAGGATCATTCATGAATCCCTCTTACAGGGAAGGATTCCGGACTGCCTAAAGGTTGGGCAAGTTACTCCCATTGCTAAGAAGCCCAATGCGGACCTATCAGACCCAAACAACTTCCGACCTATAACCAACATTATGACTCTAGCTAAATTGCTTGAAAAATGCGTCCATTCGCAGCTATGCAACCACATTGAGAAATATCAACTCCTTGACCCCCATCAGTCAGGTTTCAGATCAGGGCACAGTACTGAAACTGCACTAACGCACATTGTTGATGACGCCTTGAGAGCCCTTGACCAAAATGTCCCGTGTCTCCTGATCCTTTTGGACCTGTCCTCAGCCTTCGATACCATCAAACATGGAAACCTAATTGATCTTCTTCAACACAGGATGGGTCTCTCGGGCCCAAATTGGTTTGCCTCCTTCCTGCGTAACTGCACGCAAAGGATCAAAGTTAAAACACTCCCTTGCTTACAGTACTCCTGTCATGATTGGAGTCCCCCAAGGATCAGCGCTCTCGCCCACCCTCTTCAACCTTTTTATGGAGCCACTTGCTGTCATTCTGAAACGAGCGAACATTCAGTACCACATGTATGTGGATGACACGCAACTGTACCTGAAGATCTCATCTCAAGAGGACATAAAAACATTAAATGCTGCACTTGCACAAACCCAGCAATGGTTAGCTCAGAACCATCTCCTACTAAAGACTCTCAAAACTGAATTTCTTTTGATCTCCCCACCCAATCACTCGGCTCCTCCCCCTTGACAGGATTAAACATCTCACTGCCCTAAACTGCACCCCTCATGTTGTAGACTCTGCCAAATCATTAGGTATCACCCTGGATAAACCCTTAAACATGCACGCGCACATCAGTGCTACTACTAGGGGAGCCAATTTCCAGCTTAACACACTTAAGAAAATCAAACCTTTCCTCCCCCCCCAAAGACCTCAGACCGTCGGTTCAATCACTGATTATCCCTAGATTGGAATATGGGCTGGTGACCCTTGCTGGACTTCCTAAAGCTAGCTTGGCTCCACTCAGAGCTACCCTGGACGCATCGGCTAGACTCATAACGGGCTCGAGAAAGTTTGATCACATTTCCCCAGACCTTCTGCAACTAAATTGGCTATCTATTGAAGACAGAATCAGACTCAAGATAGCTTTCCTGACTCATAAAGCCATACACTATAACACCCCGTACTACCTTTCAAATAAGCTTGAACTATCGGACTCCAGCCGGAACCTTAGAAGTATGTCCACCCTTCTCTTGAAACCTCCAAGATTCAAAAAGAAAAGATCTTACAACCGTGCTTTCACTGGTCTTGCTCCGAGAATTTGGAACTCCCTGCCATCTGAGATCAGATCCAATCCTTCCAAGACATCCTTTAAAAGACTGGTCAAACAACTACTCCTGAATGAACGCTAACACCTTCATCCTGTGATCATGCTCTGGCTTTTATTAATACCCAATTTGGTTGTACTACACTGATGCGTTTTTATTGTATGCTTCTACGTTTTTTTTTTATCTAGTCCTCTATGGCTCCTTAATTGCATTAACTTGTGATCTGGCTCTTACTTTTGTTAAAATTTCCTTGATACATATTGCACTTCTCTGGTGCATGTTATTTTATGATGTTTTGCTCTTCGTGTTCTAGGGCACCGTTTATACCCCCAACTCGTAACCTGAACGTTTTCCATTATGTTGTAACTTCACCTGCTTTCACATTGCATTTGTACCCTTGTATGAGCCAACGCTGTACAGCGATCTGATACCCCTTTGGGTCTTGTTCGCGCTATTTAAAACTATTCAAATAAATAAATAAATACATTTGCAATGTACAATATACACCTTCAAGTGGCATATTTCATCGTCTCATAGATAACTTTCACTAAAAGTGCTCTTGTACACGATCAGCTCCACGATTGAACCTATAAAAAACATACACAATGACAAAAAATCACCATTGGTGCCAACAGTCCAAGTGAAAAAATAATACAAAAGTAAACACTAAAAATCAATCAAGTTGATATGTTAAAAACCTCTCAGCAGAAGACTCCTGTTACTTCATATAGAGCCAGCACTATAAACATAACTGTTAAAATATAACAGCCAAGGAAATACATATGTACATACCCATGTGACTCATTCCCCCAAGTGCCATGCCAATTCCTTTTCAAAGTTGAGGTATTCTAGTATCTAATTCCATTATATACTTGGATTCCAGTTGTCTCAACTTACGGATCCGATCTCCCCCCCTGACATTCTGAGGGATACGATCAATTACATAGAAACGCAAAAGGTTTTTATTGCTCTTGTGTTCTTCCTCAAAATGACGTGCCACAGGATAAGCCTTATCTTTATTCTGAATGGCACGCATATGTTCGAGGATCCGTTTTTGCAGGAAACATGGTACTGCCAACATAACTTTTGGAACATGGACATGTCAAAACGTAAACGCAAAAATCTGATAAGCATGTAAGATGTTTTTGAATCTCTCTCTCAGTGTTCATAACCGAGAAAAAGACTCTCTTGACATTAGTACTATACTTGCAAGCTTTGCAACACATGCAGGTATAAAACCCTTGTATTTTAGAGCCTATTTGTTTGGCACCTGATATATCACTAACACAATTTATCTCTCAAGGAGTTCCCCTTCCTATAAGAGATATTGGGATAATCCGCTAAAACAACAATCTATGTAGGTTCAGTTTTTAAAATCCCCCAATGCTTTGTAAGACATTTTTTGAAGTCTTGTGAGGTGGTATTGTACGTTGAAATATATCTGATAACATTCTCATTAGAGATAGCATCCTTCATTTTGGGAGCAAGCACACTCTCACGACTAAGATTGGTGGCCTTTAGACAAGCTTTCTGAATAATATTTTCAGTATAGCCCCGATCTTTAAATCTGGCAGTCATACGATCACATTCCTCCTGAAAGTCTGGATCAGAACTGCAGTTCCTCCGAGCCCGGAGGAACTCACCATACGGAATACTGTTTATCAGATTCCTCAGGTGGCTACTTTCTGCATGAAGCAGAGTATTGCCAGCAGTTTTCTTGCGAAACAGTCTAGAGATGACTTGCTTGTTCATCACAGTGATCTGAGTATCTAAAAATCTATACAATTGTCACTGATGTTCCCCTCAAATTTCAGATTATACTCGTTGATATTGAGTAAAGAAACAAAATTGATGGCCTCTTCTTGACTTCCTTGCCATATAATAAAAAGGTCATCAATATAGTGTAACCAAAGTTTTACATGGTCGCCATACTGCTTGAAGACCTTGGGCACCTGCTGCTCCCACCAGCCAATAAGAAGGTTGGCATAACTGGGAGCAAAGCTGGTGCCCATGGCAGTCCCTTGTTTCTGTCTGAAAAATGTGTCATTGAAGATGAAAAAATTATTCTCCAAACAAAACCCAATCATGGATATTAACATTTCTGTATGCTGCAGAAAAGAGATGGAACGCGATTTTAAGAAATGTCTGTAGGCCTGGTTGCCATCCAAATTTTTCATGGAGGTTTACAAGCTGCACACGTCCAAAGTTATCAGAAGAAAGTTGTCCTCCCACTTTACACCCTTGATCTTATTAAGAAATTCCTTGCTGTCCTGTATGTAGGATGGTAACTTCTCTACATAAGGACGTAAGAAATAGTCGATATATTTCGAGGTGTGTTCCAACAATGATCCCATGGAGGACACTATAGGTCTCCCTGGTGGTCTAAGTGGATCCTTGTGGAGTTTGGGTAGAAGATATAATAAAGCTATTTTTGGAGACCTGTTCAACAGATAAGCATACTCATCCCACTCTAAAAGACCATTTTTGTGCCATGTTTTCAACATTTCGAAGTACAATGTATTAGAACTCTCAATTTTCAGGTCTCGCCTAGCATCGCAGCGCATGCGCTGCTCGCTCTGCAAGATCTATTGTTGTCGGGTTGCTTTCGGAAGTGGTGTGGAAGCTCCGCCTCTGCTTTTCATTGGCGCGCGTCATACTTTATGTTAAACTCTCGCATTTCATTTGGAGTGAGGCTTTTTGGTTCCCTCCCTGTCTCCTTTCCTGCTCGCCCACCCGGACTGGATATTTTGCTCGCGCACGGCATCTGTTTTGCTCGCGCACGGCGTCTCTTCCGCATTGTTTTAGTTTCTCCTAGGTCGTGCTTCGCTTACATTGAGCGGACACGCCCGCTTTCACTTTCGGCACAGAAGGGACAATGGCTGCCGTTTGTTTATAATGCACTGTTAAATTGTCAACCTCGTTGCAATTGCTTGATTTATTGTTCCAGTGCTTCTGTGACTGAAGGGCTTCCTGACATACGAGTTTAACCAGGAGGGTCCGACGAGATAAACGTGACGCGCACAAGCGTTTTCGGGATAACTCTCCAGACGCTTCTCAATTGGAAGTTTCTTAGGTCTGAGGGTCAAAGCCAGGGAGCTAACAGACTGGGAGTGGAGAGGCATGGGCTGCGCCATACGAGTCACTTTCGTCCGCGCGCATCATAAGAATAGTACAGCTGTGGTATCGGGCAGACTCAACCTCATGGACAGGACCGCAGTGGTTGCTAGATCCCAGAGCTCAGCACGATACAGCTCTCCTGCTTGAAGTTTCATGCCCGGGCGGCGCTTGTTTGCTGCGGGAGTTGTTGTGGGAACGAGGCGGCACAGGGCCCGTACCAAATTGCAGCTGCTCGCCTCTCAAAGTAAGTCAGTGGAGTGAGGTCTCTACTAATAAAAAATGTGGTTTAAATTCTAATAGCGCACAGGCTATCTTCACCTGCGTAGGGCCCTGCCTGTGTTACAGCTGAAGTCTTTGTCTGGTGATCACTGCATTTTCAGCTGCGACATACAGCTGAACAAAACTCCAATTGGGCTGGTAGGGGTAAGCCACTGTGACAGTCTAAGGTGGCAGTCCCAGTCCAATTACTTTCAGGACAGCGGTGTTAGAGCCTGGTGTGTCTCTGTGACAGCCCTGCTGGCGTGATGATCTGGGCCGCTGTCTGCGGGGCTGGGCAGATAGCGGCACGCTGACCGGGGCCAACCGCTCAGGGTAATGATTTTGATAGGGTGGGCTGTGTGTTGACTCCTAATTAGGCAGCTCATCTGTGCCACGCTGGTGGCTGCGCACCGACCGGGACGGACCGCATCGCTTGGGGTGAATGATTTTTAGGGTTGAGTTGAGTCATATTTGAAATAAAGATTACCATAGCATGCACTCTGGCTGTTACCTATGTTTTGTGCCTCAGCCTCAGGCTTCAATGCCCGGCTGTGGAGTCCGCAAGTCAGCTGTTTGTTCACTCTTTAATTTTAATTTACTTAGGCAGCTGTCTGACGATCCATGTAGTTGGGGCCTCACATCCTGTTTGGCCCGGGTCCCACGTGGGACAGAGCAGCCTTCAGTCCACATTTGCTCTGCATCTCATTGACTGCCAGGGAGAAGCCAGAGGGGCACAGTGGGCAAAGGCTGGCTAAAGCAGGAAATGCTAACTGTTTGTCTGCCAGCCCGCCTGGTGCTGAGGCACACCTGTCCGTTCACGCTGTGACCAGGGGCCTGAGTCCTGTCTTGGGCTGACTGGACTGAGCTCTGCACCAGACACCAACGTTGAATGCAGGCTGTCAGCAGTCTGTGCTGTGCACTCTGACTCCTCCGCCCCACGGTCAAGAGAGCCTCTCCCTGTAGCAGCTATCCAGCACCACTGAGGCACTAACTTGGGAAAAACTGGACTGATGCCTACCTTGCGGCTGGTCGACTTGCAACTGCCCTGTGCCCCGAGAGAGAGCCCCTTCCGGTGCCCCTGCCTTGCTATGGACGCCAGCAGCACTGAATTGAGACAACATGGAGAGCAGCACTGGAGCCATTCTGGCACCTTCAGCGTTTCCCACTCACTGGTAAGGTTGCTAAATAATGCCCATTTGTTCATGCTTGACAAAATTATAAAAAATTGTCTTCATAAAGTTTATACATTTTACAATGGACTTTGTCTTTATTTACTTTAATTATGAGACAGTTATCTTTAACTTCGCAGCTTCAGAACACTGCAAAGTGTTCTTCTTATTTTTACTGTTTAAAGTATGTATGCACTGATGAGGGGAAAAATCTCGGCTTTCGGTGCGTTTCACAATTTTTGTACGAGCCAGGACAATAAAATACTGATCCTGATAATGCCAGTAAAAACAACAGACTGGTGGTAACCCTATAGGTAAGTGACTGGTACAGTAGGACCTACCTGGGATCTGCTGCAGTATCAGTGAGCAATAGTGAAGGCAATAATCCAAATAGGCCAATCCAACCCTGGTCAGGCTCAGGTTCTTCTTAATGGCAGGAGGGTGAATGTGCACACTGAGCAGCATTTGCTGCTGCTTGTGGACCAGTCCAGGCCTGATTGGAGCTTCTTATTATTGTGGTGGAGAGAAGGCTTTATATGACATATTTGTCAGTGGGTGACTCTGAGTGTCACTTAACAGCAAGTGTGGTAATGTGGCCCATCAGCTTTTAAAAAAAAGTTTAATGGCGAGCGCAGCGCCTGCTTCAGGAACACCGTGCTCTCTGTGAAATAATAGGTTTTACTTTTTCAAAACTTTGACCTATTGGTATTATAAATGGCAATGCCTCTTATTATTATAAAAGGCATTGCCATTTACAATGCCAATAGCTCAAAATCACGCAATTGCGAGACCTATTGCATTGCAAATGCTTGTTTCTTTGGGAATTCTCTCATAACATTCAACATTGTTTAGTTGACGCATACCCTCCTTCACGTTTTTTCACGTTGTCCGTAATTGAATTGAAATAATGTCGGAAAACTTTGTTTCCTTTACCCGCGTTGGGTTTCCGGCTTTTGGAACTTTGAATAAACCACCCCATGCACCTTACGGATTGAACCTCTTATTTACGGAAAGAGTGTGCGTTTGTAGCTTTGCTACTGCTTTGTGAAGTTTATATATATATATATTCACTGAAAAAACAAAGGTTAAATTAACGTTACGGTTAGGTGAAATGTTCAGTAACAACGTAACATTTCAAATTTAAAAAAAAAAAAACACAGAAATTTACCAGTCACAGTTAGAGTTATCTCAAGTATCTATAACTTGCGCCCCCGCCACAAACAGTTTTGTCATCAATAATTTAATTGCAAATGTTGCAGTGATATTATCAATGATGTCACAGAAGATGTCATCAGTGATGTAATATGTGGGATAATTAGCAATGCATGGCGATTTATTTTTAAATTTTATTTTAGACCCGGGGGCGTCCCAACAGGGCCCAAGTGGCAGAGTATCTCTACCCTGCCCCCTTATGTTAATTTTTTTTACATAAGGTCCCAGAGTCCTGTAGGGGCTGGCAGCCACATTTTATCATGCTGCTGGCAGTCAATCAGCATGTTCGCTTTTGCAGGAGTCTGACTCCCACAGGAGATAATTGGCCCAAAGGAAAAAAGTACCCTGGACCAATCAGAAGGCTCTATTTTTAAAATTAGGTTTGAGGGACTCTCCCGAGACTTCCTCAAACCCCACGTTCCAGATATACAAATATTTTTTAACCTTAATTCCTCCGAAACTACTGAACCGATTTACACCAAATCACAAAAAGCACAATCTGTGAACCAAGATCCAGCTTCCTACCAAATTTGGTGTAATTCCGTTCAACAGTTTTTGCGGTAGCGCTGCCTAAAGAAATCTATAGAAAATGCATGGGGATTTTGGGACCCCCTTTTATTCTCAGCCTCTACTTGATGAATCAGACTGAAACTTTCCATGCACAAAGTAGGCAAAAAAGAGCCCTTTTTTGGAAAGTTCCGTGAAGATTCATCAAACAGTGTCAAAGTTATAACGAAAACAAAAAAGAAATTTCAATAGATACTCTAATCAAACTATAACTAGCCAGTGACAAACACCACTGGGGAATATATGTTTATGTCACAAAACAGAAACTTACTGAGAAAAATTCAGCATATATTTGTCATTGTGCAAGCAAATAAAAATATGCAAAACGTGAACGTACAGTCAAAAATTTGCACACATTTTGCATCTTGGCTGGGTTTCAATAGAGTGAAAATGAACTTGCAATGCCGTGATAATTATCTTGCAATTCGTTGTAAATTTTGCATGGTTGAAGGTAAACTTAAACTGGGAAACTTTACAAACAATGTGAATGGTGAAAATAGGGAACATTGCAAAATATTGCTGGTGGAAAAAACTACCTAAAGACAAATAAAAAAAGTTGCGCCTAAAAAAAATGATCAGCTTAAGGCATCCATGCTCCAGGGGAGGGACAAACACACAAACAGGAAAGAAGACTATGGCAGCTGACAACTACGAAGAAAGGAAATGAGAGTGACAATGAAGACAACCAGTGGTAACCAATGGGCGGGCTACAAGCCCACTGTTAGAAAACAAAAGGTCTTGCAGAGACAGCGCATGCTCTGTCTAGGCGAGACCTAAAAATGAGACACCTAGCAATGTTGTTCCAGTGGGCTCATAAGGTTTACTTTCCATCTACCCGCAAAAACTCACAAGCCATACTACTAAAGATTGGGATAATCATGGGAAAAGAAACAACATAAGTAGGTCACCGGCTTGCCATGGTTCATATAGCCAAACGTGGCTGAGAGGAGCATGCAGGGGTGGAAATTCCACCATATACTGCTTCCAGGGCATCCAGGGTCATTACTATCTCACATGACAGGTACACATCTCACCAGTAGAACAGCCGCTCAAGTGTACATGAAAATCAAAAAATGGAAGTGGTACAAGCAGGGTCCCGGATTGTCTCACATGAGTTTTCTCCGAACTAATAACATTGACCTCAGTGTTGACAAAGTTTGACTTCAGCCAGTGGCGTTCCACCCAGAGGCATTGAAAAGCTAGGGGAACAAACACGGTAGGGCGTGGGGGTAGGGGAGGGTGTTGTAATGGCACCCAGGCCGGTGTGCAGTAGAGAGAGATAAGGGCACTTGGCACAATAGGGCTTCATTTGTATTGATGTAAAGTACAGCCACTGTCTACAAGGCCCCTGTGTGACAGGAACGCTGTCCTGGACAGGAATGCCTTTAAATTAAACTCTAGTAGTGCAAAGGAGCATGTACATCCAGCAAAGATCAAAACCAGATAGTCATTCCCACTGCAACGGCGAGGTGCAAATGGCCTCATAGCACATCTGGGGGGGACGGGGTCGTTCTCAAGAAGACAAACGGATCTATTCGCCTGGATGTTTTCTTGGACAGGACACCCTGCAAATTGAATTGCTTCTCAGCACTTCCAAAATGGTGGCAAACACGAGGAATTGAGCCACAGGGACATACGGTCAGATGTATGACCCGCCAATTTGCGAGTCGCAAATTGCGACTCGCAAATTGGTATGCACAACAGTGTCTGAGACACTGTTTGCGATTCCCAATGGGGTCGCAAATTGCGAGTCTCATGAATATTCATGAGCCACTCGCAATTTGCGTACCCATTGGTAATGGCGGGCACTCCCAGGGATGGTGGCCTGCTGGGCTCAGCAGACCTTCATGTCTGGGACTGCTTTTAAATAAAGCAGTTTTTTTTTAATGCAGCCCGTTTTCCTTAAAGGAAAAGGGGATGTATTTAAAAAAAAAATTAAATGAAACGTTTTCGTTTCATTTTTTAAGGGCAGGTAGTGGTCCCTGGGACCACTGCCTGCCCTTAAAAAATATTTTTGGGGCCAGTCACAAAGGGGAAGGGGTCCTCTGGGGACCCCTTCCCATTTGCGACTCCATTACCACCCTCTTGAAGAGGGTGGTAATTTGCGAGTGTTAAAACATTCATACATGGCTATGCGGTCGCTATTAGGAAGGGAACGCCCCTTCCTAATAGCGACTCGCAATTCCTAAATAGTGAGTCGCAAATAAATTGCGACTCGCTATTTAGGGATTGTACATGGCCCTGTGTACTTTTGCATGCGCAAACCCGTTTGCTCATGCAAATAGGGTCGTACATCTGGCCCATAGTCATTTGCCGACGATCACAGAATTTGAGTCAGCGAGCAAGTTGTGATTGAAATCTCAGGGCCAGATGTACGACGCGCAAAATAGCGCCTTGCAAATTGCGAGTTTTTTGCGACTCGCAATTTGCGAGGCGTTATTTTGGATGTACAACAGTGTGTATCACACTGTTTGCGATTCCCAATGGGGTCGCAAATTGAGAGGCTCATGAATATTAATGAGCCTCTCGCAATTTGCGACCCCATTAGGAATGGCAGGCCCTCCCAGGTATTTATGGTGGCCTGCTGGGCTCAGCAGACCACCATGTCTGGGACTGCTTTTAAATAAAGCAGTTTTTTTTTAAATGCAGCCCTTTTTCCTTAAAGGGAAACGGGATGCATTTAAAAAAGAAAAAAATGAAACGTTTTCGTTTCATTTATTAAGGGCAGGTAGTGGTCCCCTGGGACCACTGCCTGCCCTTCAAAAATATTTTCCCCTGCATTTGCAAAGGGGAAGGGGTTCCCTTGGGACCCCTTCCCTTTTGCGAGTGCATTACCACCCTCTTGAAGAGGGTGGTAATTTGCGAGTGTTTTGCGACCGCAATTGCGGTTGCCAAACATTCATACATGGGCTTGCGCTCGCTATTTGGAAGGGAACGCCCCTTCCTAATAGCGAGTCGCGAAACCTATTTAGCGAGTCGCAAATAAATTGCGACTCGCTAAATAGGCTTTGTACATGGCCCATGCTGTTTTTGCATGCGCAAACGGGTTCGCAAGCCCGTTTGCGCATGCAAAAACGTTCATACATCTGGCCCTAAGTCTCCTTGTGCTATAGAATGTAACGTTACCACTAAACATCAGGGAAGGAAGAAGGGAACATCTGGAGGACACCAAAGGGCTCATTCCATGACTTGGGGGCACGTTCCCCTCAACTCCTCCAGTTGTGGCGCCTATGGGTACTGTGACAAGGCACCAGTTAGGACAGGCAGCGGGGAAATGGGGCACGAGTAGACCCTGCAACAGTCGCCAATCAGAACCTCAGACAAGGTGCCAATGAGAGCCTGCGGCAAGGCATGGGTCAGAGACTGCAGCAAGGCACCGATCACAGCGTATGACATTGCACTGATCAATGAAAGCCTGCGACAGTCACCAATCAGAACCTCAGGCAACGTACCAGCGAGAGCCTGCAACATGGCATGGGTCAGAGACTATGACAAGGCACCCGCAGCGTCGGATTGGTAACGCGGGCAATCGGGCAATGCCCGAGGGGCCTGTATCCGAATTCCAGCTGTGGGCTGTAGGAGAGTAGCCCCTGGAGCTCTCAAGTTTGCCCAGCCACTGGAGCTCTCAAGTTTGCCCGGCCTCTTCACTGTCAGCTTCTATCACGTACCGGCAATCCCTGCCGGACTTCACGAACCACTTGATATTATCTACATCCTATTCATACAGGCTCCTTTTTATCACAAGATGATTTGATTTATGCATATGCTAAGTAGCCTTGTCCTGTTTGGCCTGCCATCTACAGATTTTTAATGATCTCGTTTCCTCCTCCTATATTTCGAATTAGCTTTGTGCGCTGGCCTGTTACATACCCAGAATATCGTTTGATGTGCCCACGCTCAGGCCTTCATGCTCTTTTAAACTGCTTAATATGCCAATTCTTCGCATAGTTGGAATACTCTTTGAACATCAGGCACTCCCTACCGTCTCTCTTTTTGTGTCTCTAACTTGGATGCCCTGGGGAAGGTGAAGCCCAATTTCGGGCAAACACCGAAACGCGTGTCGGCGCAGGGTTCCAATTGTTGGAATAACATGAGACACCAGATAGTCTTTTTCATCGATTACATGTATTTAACTCTATGTTGGGCATACTCTTGATGCTGACTCTGTTAACCAAATATCCCTGATGTATATATTTTTATGTATTTGGTTCTAGACATATGAGACACTTTATTTGTCACTTCATATTATTGTTTTTGTTGTGTATGAATGGATTATATGGACTAGATGTGTGAGAATGTGTATATATGAATTGGTATGTTTGAAGTTTGCATGAGTGGCCGGTGGGATGTGTTTTTTGCAATTTTTTGACTTATTGTGATATTATATATTTAATCAGTATATCTATTAAATAAACTTTTTTGATACTTTTCTAACTATATTTCTGGTTCACTTGTATTTCTTATTCTTTGCACTGACTTGTCTGTGGTTACATCATTGACACACTGCATAACTCAAATTGAATAGGTAGAGAATTCTCCTTGTCGAGTTTTTTATGGTCTGTAGGAGAGTAGGATCTGCTTTTTATAGTTACCCCACTTTTTGCTGATGTTTCACTGTTTTCGACTTAGTCTGACTGGGATCCTGCTATTCAGGACCCCAGTCTATCTGCTTTCTCCTCTAAATTGATTGCATGTACTTTAGGTACACTCCAGATTGGATTCTGGGGTACCCTTATAAGTCCCTAGTATATGGTATACTATGTACCCAGGGCATAGGTACCCCAGAGGCCTCCCAGGGGCTGCAGCATGTATTATGCCACCCCTGAGAGACCATTTAAAATGACACCACAGGTCTGTTACTGCAGCCTGTGTAAGGTGGTGCATGCACCCCTTACTTAGATATAGGCTCACTATACCTATCCTAATCACTGTACATATAAACCTATCAGTCACCCCTATGGCAGGCCTTATCAATCCTGAAGGCAGGGTGCTGGGTTTTATGTGAGAGGGGGCCCATGCATGAGCAGAGCCCCTCTGCAGCCTTCGGAACCAATTCTCCGGGGTTGTTTGTGATGCAGCCAACCATATATACTTAAGTGCATTATAACCTCGCGGTAAATGCTAACTTTAATATGGCTGCATGGAAACATGTCGTGTTTGGTGTCAAACACCTTGGAATCATACCTCCACACCAGTAACTGGTGTGGGAGGTATGATTCCACCCTCCTAGAGGGAGAAATATGACAACACCGGTACACCCGGTACCAGCTTCACAGAACCCTGGCATCACAAAATGGATGCTGCCAGCCACAGACACGAGTCTGCCCTCCTGCCCTCCTGCTGCTGGACTGACTCTCCATCGCTTGGGGAGTCCCCAGGACCTTGCTGGTCCTCACAGAAGCATCTTTCCTCTGACCGCGTGGGTTGCAGTTGCCAAGGCTTGTTGGTGATCAATCCGGACACTGACCCCCCAGCACTCGACATCCTTTGTGGGACAGCTCGAATCCGGACTGTGGTCGTCGCACACGTCTCCTGGTCCCCGTGATTGCAGAGTCAAGCTTCACCTCTTCGAACCTGAAGCACCCGACATCGATGGGCATTCGATTGCTCCGCTCCTGGTCACGTGAAGTGACCCATACTTTGTCCTCTCTGCTTTCAGGTTCTTCACATCTCCGATCCAGGCTTAGATCACACCGGACACTTTTCTTCTCCACGGCAGCATTTCCTTTATTCTCTTTTTTTCTACTTCAATATGTTTTATGGGTTTGTCGACAAGAGATTTGTATATTTTTGGTAAATGCTCTTTCCCACCTAATTATTTTTGATTTGCCCACTACCCCTCTTCTTTGAAATTCGATCGATTGAATTAGAATATGTTAAACAATGCTTTTTAAATTGTTTATTATATACATGTTACTGTTTTGTCTTTTGTCCATTGTTGAGGGATTTGTTTTGTTTTTCATTGTTATATTGTGTTTTCTTTGTGGCCATCTGTCTTAGTAATGTTGTGTATTTTTGACAGATTGTGTATATTTATAGTATGTATTATATGTGTATTTATGTGAGTTTTTATAACTGTTACAGCCCTGACGAAGTTCCCGTGGCACTAGGGAACGAAACGCGTTGGCTGTGTGCCGGTTTTAAACCAAGATTAAATAAAAAGAAGAACTATTTTGGACTACAAGTGTTTCGCCTGTTTGACTTCTATCAAGTGCACCTTCCTTTTTGAAGACTTAGCCTGAAGGCTGCTCTCCACAGCTACCACTAGGATAGCTTTCTATAAAGGTTGTCTTTAACCTAATCATCAATAAGGGTCGTTTGGACTGGTGCAAGGTGCCCACTTTAATTAGTGGACAGCATATACCAGGCCAACTTCTCACATGGGCTGCTTTATTGAGCAGCCTGGGGGGCTGATTTGGCCGGTCTCTGCGTTGTTCAATGCCGCCAGAGGCCCAGTGGGTGCCTGAGTGGCCTTTCTGGAGGTAGATGGGCGTCCATTACCTCCCTTTTATCAATGGCAGAGGTGTCACTCCCTTTCTCTCGCTGGGCCGGCCCATTTATGCATATTGAGCTGCGGCAGGGGGTCTTAGCAAAAGTGGCCTCACTTGTTTTCAGGTGTGTTTCACCAGTGTAAACTAATCCGTGCATTTTTTTAACGCCACCCCCCCCCCCCCCCTTTTTTTATAAAATTTTGCCGAAGCAGTGTTTTGCGGAAAGACAATATGCAAATGTGGGCCACTTTTTTTTAGCGTGCCCGGGACGATTTTTAATCCCAATCCAACCCTGGGCACCCGTCACAGCGTATGACAGGGCGCTGGTCAGAGCGTGCAACAGGGCGCCGATCTGAACCTCAGACATGCGACCAATGAGAGCCTGCAAAAGGGCATGGGTCCGGCCCTCCGGCATAGCAAGGGTCAGAACCAACGGCAGGGCAGAGGTCAAAGCCTGACACAGAGACCCAGGCATTGCATGTGCTAGGATATAGGTGAGAGCCTGTGAAAAGGCACCGGTCAGAATATGCAACAGGGCACTTGTCAGACACTGGTCAGGACATGCAATAGGGCACGGGTCAATGCCAACAAAATGCCACCAGACAGAGCCCGTGACAGGGCACTAGTCAGGACAAACAATGGGCACCTGCGAGAGCCTGTAACAGGGCACCAATATGTCGGATGGCACCGGTAAGAACCTGTGACAGGGTAAGGGTCAGGATCTGAGACAGGGCAACAGGGCTTTGGTCAGACCCAGCAACAAAGCACCGGTCAGAGCCAGCAACAGGGCACCGGCCAGAGCCAGCAACCGGCACTGGTGAGACCCAGCAACGGGGCACCGGTCAGACCAAACAATAGGGCACTCGTCAGACCCAGCAACGGGGCACCGGTCAGAGCCAGCAAAAGGGCACCAGTCAGAACCAGCAAAAGGGCACCGGTCAGAGCCAGCAAAAGGGCATCGGTCAGAGCCAGCAACGGGGCACCGGTGAAAGCCGGCGACAGGGCACCGCTCAGAACTGTGATAGGGCACCAGTCAGAACCTGCGACGGGGCACCGTCCAGAGAATGAGACAGGACGCGGGTCAGACCCTGCGACAAAGAACAAGTCAGGTCCTGTGAGAGGGCGCACGTCAGAGCCTTCAACTGGTGACTGCTCGGATCCTTGGCACCCTTAACAGCCGGTAACAGGGCACCGGTGAGACTGCCTCAGATAGGGACCGGTCACAGCTTACGCTAGGGCACCCATGAGGGCCTGCGACCCGGCACTGGACAATACAGACAACAGAGCGCCAGCCCGGGTTGCGACAGGCAGTGAAGGGATCTCTGTGACTGGATATCATGGGTTATGGTCTGCGACAAATCAATGGACGGACACAGGCAGAGGGCACCGACCGCCCATACCATGTGACACAGCACAGGTTATGCCTTACAATAGGGCATCAATGACAGGCTCCGCACTGCCCGTGGTCAGTGAACGGTCAGACCCGTGAGAGGGCAGCACACAAGCCCCATAGGTTGGCACCGGCAGGGCCTAAAATACGACCAGTCTCTGTCACGGTGCATCTCATGATGGCAACACCAGACCCTGGGATGGGGGTGTCTCTCGGGCCTTCAGAGTTAATGCTGTCAGGCCCAGTGGCAGGGGAACGCTCATGCCCTGTAAGATGGCATCGCTAAACCCTGTTGCTGGGCACCGCTCACGCCCCTGTCTCCTACAGGGGAGCGGGAGCAATGTCTGAGGGAAAGGTTTACACTGCCCTGGAGGCGGCAGACACCGTGTGAGCTGGGACGAGTAAGAGAGCGCTGCAGCCTATGTAGGCCCCCTGCTGGCCGCGCGGTGCCAGTGCAGCCTGCCGAACACTGCTTTCAAGGAGAATGCTGTTCTGTCCCAGTCAATGGCAAGGTCACCTCTCTCTTTACCGGGCTCTCAGCGGCAGAACACTATCGTGGCCCACCTGTGACCACCAGGTGTGCCTACCAAGTGTCTGCGCCACTACATGCAACAGTACAGAATGAAGGGCTGGGGAGGTTAGTTCATTCTAAAATACACTGCCGCCGATTTTAATTTTGCCAAAGTGAATGCTCTTTGAAAGGTGCTTAGTGTGTACAGGTGTGTCTCCATCATCATCCAGCCGAACGCAGCTCTGGCAAGGTACACAGGTGAATGAGCAGCAGGTGCAGAGGGGTCTCATGCATTACCTCTTCGTCCGTCTTCCCCGCTACAGTTTTTACCCACGAGAGATTCTATCTCCGTCCCACAGAACCTGTTCCCCAGCTGACATACAAACAAATTCATCCAATATGGCCGCCATTCCTATGTGGCAGTAGAAAAGGGGAGGAGTAATGACATTACATCCTGTATAAATGCAAGCAAGTTAGAACAATCCCCTGTTACTTTATCAATCCTACACCCATGGGTGGGCGGGTGGAAAAAAATAGGACTGTATCAGGGAAGACCTGGACTCGGAGTAATGAAGATTGACGGTAAGTAACCGGGCCATTATTGTGTTGCCAGTAAGAAAATGGTTCTCTACCCTTGTGTCTATCAAGATGCTGGCCAATAACACACTGTAGAATCCATAGAAGACCCCCTACTACAGTCATGGCGGGCGTTCGCCATGATGATGCTGATAGCCATTTATAGAGCGCAACAGCTGCTTCAATCGAAGCGTCCCAGGGCCAGCCAGTAGTTGACAAACAGATTCTGAAACGTTTTCTGATATGGGCGTCCAACATCAGCAACAGAATGATTTTATGGACTTCTTTCGAGCATGGGCAGTGCGGACAGCTGCCCAGGGTCTGTCTGTCACAGTACTTACTACTCCTGCTCCCCTCATGTCGGTTCCTAAGTTGTTCATGAGGCGTGACACTCGCACCACACTGTAGCAGGGCATGGTGGGATTACGAGGCTCGGGGGAGGGGTGGGTCTAAACAGGCATACTGTCAATAGTGCAGCAGGTGTAGGGTGCATTTGTGGCCAAACACACCCAAGTTATACTGTATTTTACTGTCCAACCTGTGAAAAGAATTGTGCACTTCTCTTGCCTGCATCAGAGCCCACTGAGCCATTTCTACATTCTGGATTGCCACCCATGAGCCAGTGCTGCAAGGCCCAGGAGAGATTGCCCTGCCCTGGGTCTTGTATCCATGGCTGAATGCTGCGAAGCCCTGGGTAAGGGACCTCTGTCAGAGGTGTAGCTAACAACAGTGCAGTGGCTCATGCACCCTATTTTTTTTGTTCTTTATTTATATCGATGCAGCATAGTCCAATAAATATATAAATATTCAGAAATGGTATACAGAGTTAAAAAAGAAAGTAAATAAATAAACTAAGCATATCATATATATACAAAACGAAGCGAAATGTCCCCAGAATACTTTCATCTCCCCCTCACATTCTATTCTCAACCCCCATGTAGTTTTTTTTTCCGATGCAAAACTCATTTATTTCCTTCCAGTTTTCCAAATTTTTAACTATTTTTTGTAGGGACCCTGTACGTTTTCCGTACAGCACTTTGTAAGTGTATACTATATGCATCTTATTCATCCACTGTGAAAATGCAGGGACCTTATCAGATTTCCAGTTAGCTAGAATCAATGATATAGCCACCAGCATAGAGATAAAAATTAACTGTTGTTGTCTAATAGATAAGTCTCCTTCGTGGACTACTAGCCCAAAGAGGGCTCCATGTGCATCTGGTGGGATAGTGACCCAATTTTCGAACTAATTTCAGAGAAAATATCTTGTCAAAATTCCCTTACATGGCTGCAAGTTAATATAATATGGAGCTAGTCCCCATTCCTGTTGTTGCATCTGAAGCATTTCGTCTCCAGGGCAAAAAGGAATGCAATTTAGCTGGAGTATGATACAGCAGCCATTTGCTATAAAATGACATTCTTTTTAAATTAGCGGCTCGCAACGCCTTGGCGCTGATACGATTAAAAAACTTCCATTGTACAATATCATCTTTACACCCGGTAGAGGATTCAATCAAATGTAGTATCTCTAATACCATAATATCCTTGCCTTTAGAATGCAACAGTTTATACCAATTTCCTATACCCGCTAATTTAGACAAAAAGTAGGGCGAACTAAGGGGTTCTGTAGAGACCCCCACCTCCATTGTAGAACCTTCCCAAAATGTTTTTATTAAAATAAAACTAAAACAGAGCGAAGGACTAATATCAGGATTCAGATTAGACAATCGCTGCCAGGTCATAAATAATTGTTACAAAAAAAATCTCGGATCCTCCTGTACCCCATCTTATACCACTTACAACACATACCGGTGGATAGTTGCAATCCTATTAACCTGCATTCGGCTATTTTCAACAGAGGATTTTCCAGCTTTCCCATATCCTGTTAAATCTCTCGATAATGATATGTGGTGTCTTAAACCTTGATTTTTTCGGAAGTCTTGGCATTAGTAGGAAGGGGGGGGGATTGATTTCTGATACTTTCACCATTTGTTCTAGATAAAAATTAGCATCACTAGGAACATTGGAGGTAGACCTCACTAGCCAGTTCATGAATGCTGCCTGGTAATAACACTTTATATTAGGCAATGCCAGCCCTCCGTCCTTATATTCCAACTGAACAGCGTCTAGTTTTAATCTTGTTTTTTTGCCCTGCCAAATAAAATATCGGATGGCCGAATCGAGTGACCTAAAAAAGGACTGAGGGACTTTGGTCAGAATATTAGTAAACACAAATAATAGCAATGATAAGATACTCATTTTCACCAAGGCCACTTACCCCATGATTGTCATAGAAGCATTCTGCCATCTGCCCAGCAGCCTACAAATCTTGTCTAGGGTAGATATATAATTTAGCTCAAACAAGTCCCCTGTATTGGCAGTGGCATATATCCCAAAATATCTTATGGGCCTATCCAGAGAATAATGCGATTGCATAGTAAAAGGTAAAACATCTACAGTGCAATTAAAAAGGAGAGCTCTGGATTTTGCGTGGTTTATCTTGTAGCTTCCCAATTTAGAAAATTCTCCTATTTTTTTCATTGCATTCGAAACATTTGCTTTATCAGCCTTTAAATACAGCACCATATCGTCTGCAAACAGCTTTAATTTTGAGGCCTCGAGTAGGGGGGCCATAATAATGGGGTCCTGGCGTATGGCACGTGAGTGGTTCAATGAACAGCGCATAAAGGATTTGTGACAGGGCACAATCCTGGCGCGTCCCACACCTTATAGTAATATTTCCTGCTGTTTTTCCATTGATAATTATACTAGCCTTTGCTCCTGGGTATACATTTCTCACAATCAGAATGAATGCGGCAGGGAAAGCAAATCTTTCCAGAATTGTGCACAAGACATTCCACTGGACGTGGTCGTATGTTTTCTCTGAGTCCAGCATTATCACTGCCGCTTTGATGTTCTGTGTGGAATAGTAATCTGCTGCCTGTGTTAAATAATGTGTGTTATCTGCCATCTGTCTGGCCAAGATAAAGCCACTTTGGTCCCCATGATGAATTGTCAGTGCAACTAAAGCCAAACGATTGGCCAAAATATTTGCAAATAATTTGTAATCGTGATTTAAGAGGCTAATTGGACGATATGAATTTACATCCTATTCTGGTTTACCCTTTTTGATGAAACTAACAATAACTGCTTCAGTGAAAGAGGTTGGAATAACCACTCCCTTCATAATACTGTTGAATAATCTCACAAAAAATGTGTTAAGTTGGGGAGCAAATAATTTATAGACTTCAGCAGGGATCCCGTCGTTACCACAGGCTTTCGCATTCTGGGCAAGGTTAACTGTCTGCGTAACCTCTTCTAGGGTAATTGGAGTGAGAAGTGCTTCTACCTGTTCTTGTGCTAAGGTCGGTATATTAAACTCTTCTAACCAGCCAGTCGCTGCTTGTGGGGGTGTATCGTATGAGTCTGAATATATATTTTCATTGGGCTGAAGGAACACCTCTGCTATCGCTTGTGTTTGTGTTATTATACTGTCCTGATTGGGATCTTGTATCTTTTTAATACAATTGATATTTGTCCTCCGCTTCACCTCCCATGCCAAGTATTTCCCAATATGTTCCTTTTCTTCATATCTTTGTTGTAAAATTGTATTATGATTTAGAATCTCTCTAGACCAAAAATAATCATTTAACTGATTCCGTGCCTCTACTGCTAGGAGCTTGGTTTGCCTTGAAGGGGCGGCTATGAAGTCTGCTGTGACCTGATTAAAGCTTGTTTATAATTGCTGAATCCTTTCCTTTCTGCCCTTTTCAGCTCTATCATAAATGTTGTCACTTTGCCCCTAAAAAAGGCTTTTAGAGCCCCCCATATTGAAAAATCAGTCGCTGTTTCCAGATTCCGTTCTAGGACCTGACTCAATGTTTGATACATTTGGTCCACCCACATCGTGTATGCTATAAGGGATTTATCAAACATCCATCTTCGTTTTTCTAAGCCCGGATCTGCTGCTAAAAAACTCAGTGAAACCACAAAATGATCCGAAACTGGGTTAGTGATAATTTCCGATTTCATTCTATTGAATGAATGAGAAGCTAAAAAAAATCCATACAAGATGAAGAATTAAACCTTTTTGAGTGACACGTATAGAGCCTCTCCTTAGGGTGGATACTACGCCATGGATCAATCAGAGCAAAATCCTTCATTAAGTGATTTAAAAACGTAACCGTTCTTGGCTTATTCTGAATTCTATTGGGGCGGGATGCATCCAATGCAATGTCGGGGACCACTTTAAAATCGCCCTCGATTATCCAATCGCCCTGTTCCCCTTTTGCCATATCGTACAATATGTCTAGCCCCCCCAGGGAATCTTCTATAGGACAATAATAACTCACTAGGTTGGTCAATTGATTCGCCACTCTAATCTGTACCCGGGCCCATTGCACGCCTGGGTCCCTGTATACTTTCACTACTTCACAGGGAAATTCTCTGGTAATTAAAATTGCAACTCCCTTTATGGCAGCGTTTGCAGATGCATATACCACATGCTGATAGTACACCAAATTAATAGATAAAACAGCTTCATTCTTTAGGTGCGTTTCTTGAAAGAAGATAATATTTGCCTGTAGTGATTTAAACCAGACTAGCATTGCTCTTGCCTTAGCCTTGTTATTTAAACCATTGGCATTACAAGATCACATGAGCTCCCGTCATGCTCCATGGCTGAGTCAGTTCCAGGAAGAAGTCTGCAAGATGGACGGCGGTCAGCATTAGCGGTGTGTGCTGCCTGATTGACCGAGACCGAGAAAGGCTATCTGAGAGACTACTCGAGATGACTACAGCACCGTCCTCGGGAAACGAAGAATGAGAAGCTGTCTTTTCGTGAACAGACTCTACTGACCTGCTTCCGCCTGAAGGAAGTGACCCGAATTGGGCCACCCGGGTCACTCGCGACCACCTCTTTGCCTTCCAAGAAATGAAGAGTCGATCAGACAGTAGAGAATACAAACCAAAGCATTTATTAATATTTCGCTGCAGCGGAGCCCAGTCTGACCAGTCTCCTGAGATGACTGCCGAGGGACTGCCTTTCCCCAGCATAAAGGTAACAATTATACATTCCTACAACTAGGCAGTGACACGCCCACTCTGTAACTTTCAACAGGGACACAGCTTAAACAAAGGGGCACACAAAGATGAGCTAAGAGTCTGAGACCGGGCACACACTATCTCTCTGGCAAGGTCATTCAGTCTGTGCTTGCAGCTGGAATAGTGGGAGGGAACCTCTATCTAAAGGGAAAGGTATGCGTTAACGAGCGACTTTCTCATACTTCAGTGAGGCCTAACCTTGGAGATGCAAATGCATCCCAGCAGCTTTCTGCTGAGGCAAGCAACATGAGACAGAAGCTTAGTTTCAATCATAGAGCAAAATGGCGGCTATTAAATAAAATGGCATCATGAATGCTAACTTAACACAGCATAAAATACAAGCAATAGGGGAATAACGTTTTCAATTCTAACAGGCCCTCCTTTTAGCATTCATAGCTAATTTTATTACTGCCATCAGGTAGGGTCTTTACAATTCTAAAAGGAAAAGAGGGGGACAAGAAATGCTAAAAAATAGGCAACATTTAGTAACTCATTTGGCTACCGGTAAAGGCTGAACATCCTGTAACAGACACCTTTCAAAGCAAGACATACTTAATTAATATTCAAAAATACTCTCGTCAATGCGCATCATATCCTGAACATTCTGCATCATCATAGCCGTGTTCCTAGGATCATGTTCTGAGTGTTTGGAGCGGGGAGTCAACATGTGTACGCAACAGGTACAACAGGCAGGAAGGCAGTGTATTAACATACAACATGTCAAAATGATGTCAGCTATAGCAACTAGGAAAATGATAATCTTTCAACTCCAAGACGCGAATAGGCTCCGAAACCACCCGTGAGTGACCACGTCATTTTCTTGGTGTATGTCAGATGCAAGCCTATCCCTTCAATATCTTTCTGAAGCATAATCTTATATTTTGTATCATATGGATATCCTTGCTTAGGGGACAGGGTATTCACACAGCAGGCAAACGAACTGGGAGACAGTGTATGCAGAAGCAGCATGGAAAAAATAGAATCAGCAGTTATGACTAAACCAAGAAGTATCTTCCATCCCTATGTCACAAACAAAATCCCAACCCATCCCGATAATGTCCATGTACCTCTTCCTTCGTATATTTCAGCTGATAGAAAACATTCTCAATATAGGACAATATATGCGTGGCCTTATGCAGGGCCTACATCACAAAAACATGTTCAGGCAGTGAGGGTGTTGCACCAACCAAATGATGAACAGACTATTTTCTCTTTTTGGACCAGCCCCGCTCTAGACGCGGTGCTGCAAATGGCTGTTCTTCTTCAATAATGGGGCGATCAAAAGGATACATGATGATTGTGAGAGAAATGCAATATAATGGAATTGGTGACCAGGGAACAAGAGAATGGGCAAAACTCTTCTTTCCAGTGTCCTTCAGAGAGCCGTCACTGGCAGGCTCTTATTGTTCATCAGGTGTAGGCGCTGTTGAGCACCGGCGGTGGAGCTGTTCGTCTAGCTCGGATCTAGATCCCACGTTGCAGGGTAAGGTATTTCTTTCTTTAGAGTCACAGTCCATTTGCCCTGTTCGTTGACTGTCCAAACAATGCACCAATCTCCCTTTCCCTAAGCTATTGTTGGTACCATGGGCAGGGTACGTTCGTCCTATTCTTCAGCAATGCAGTCCATCCCTACTAATCTGACTTTCCCTTTGGTGCACTGTTCCTCCGTCGGGGCGTATATTGTACCTTGTCACTCCAGGCACAGAGGGGTCAGGGAAAAAGGGGATCAGACTCAAGGGGACCAGTGGGCAGAGGCTCAAACACAGGTGAGCCCACAGGCTGGGGCTCAATGGATAGCTCCTCTCTCTTTTGTTTTTCGGTGGTACTGCCTCATTCAGCACTTTATTATTCTGCAGATTCGTTTTAGTCTTATTTTCTTCAAATTGCTCATAACAAGCAGCCAGGCTGGGCATCGCGTCCGGGCCCCTCTGATGTGACTGCAGGGCGTCACGGACTTATGAGCGAATAGAATACAAACTTTCAGTTAACTGGCAAAGAGTAGTGGTGTAAGCCTTAATCCATTCACTAACCTCTTAAAGAACAATCAGGACATACTTCGAATCATTGCATCTGTCTATTCCTATATTATTCATCTGACGAACCTCAAAAAGGAAAAGTGTGTGTTGCGAAATTATCGGGGGGCATTCAGGTACCCTTTCCAGAATTGTGCATCACACGCACCATACAGTGCACGGGCTGGGCAATGGGGCATCATAACCTACGGGAAATACATATGCATCTGGCAACATTCTTCTTTCTTCCCTGGCCTATCAATTCACCATCCCTCGTCCTTTCAATTGTGCCGTACTTTCAACATAAACATTGTGACTTCCGGTACCCACCCAGCAGGGCCTGCTACAGACATTCTTTTCATTTCAGTTTGATCATTTTCCTTAGTTGTCTGATCTGCAAACATATTATCCCTTCCCACATCATCAATTACTTTCTGGTGGGCACTACACTTATGATTCATAAGCTCTAATAAAAACGGCCTGTTTAGTTACTCGAGCTAACTGATAAGGGGCTCGTGATGTCTCTGTGACTGTATGTAGTGTTGCTGTAACATAAGCAATAGTGGTGGTGCCACCTGGGAATTTAAACAAGAGCCATCGAAATATAGTTCCCCTTGGGGATCAGATAAGGGAACATCAGTCTAGTCTACCCTTCCTTTCATCTCCTTTTCCTTTTCAATTCCATCATTTGGCAGAAGGGAGGGGCAGTAACATGGCTGACTTCAAGGTGGCACATCCTTTAATCATGATATATTTGCGAACAATGCTGATTTGTAGCCAGTTAGGGGTGCACTGGTAAGGTGCTGTGTGTCTCTTTTATTCAAGGGCGTGTTCACAGCATGGAGTACCATATCTGTGAAATCAGTGGCTAAAACAAGTCCAATCGATTGTCTTATGGAGACGGCCACCGTCATGACCGCCCCTAGACAGCTCGGGAGGGCTCTTGCGGAGCGTCAAAGACAGAAAGCACGCAACAAGCCGTCTCGTGTACTTACAACACAAAACAGCACGCAACAATTTGTACCAAGCACATGGGCCGAAGAAAGCGCAGTTTGTAAGTTGCCCAAGTGTTAGTTGCCCAAAAGACTGCTTCAAGCATTCATGCACCTCATGCACTTCTTTAATGTGTTAGTTCACCAAGGAGCTACTCTCCTACCCCCCTTCGACAGTAGGTGGCCTAAGTAGGTGACTTCCTGTCGACAATACTTACCTGTTGAAAAGCATTCTTCATGGCCATTCGAAGCTGAATGCAATAACTATTTCACTGCTCTGTCCCTACACCTTTGCCCTGTGCCTGAAACATTAGATGCTTCTGTCTTTCAGCATAGTCCTAAGAAGCGCAGCAGAGCCTATGACTCCTACCAGTCAATGTGAATCTGGACAAAGACCTTTTATTGAAATAAATAGTAACGCCAAAGAATGTATTTTAGATCAGTGATAGAAAAATATTGAGCAGCAGCAAGAATCATTAGCAGAAGCATAGCAATGGCTAGAACAGCAGGAAGTTGAAGAACCACATTTTCGTTAACTTCACACCAATCAGTCACAAAATTGTAGACACAATCAAAATAATGGGGCTATTACAATTTAACAGTTGTCTCCTCACCAACACCTTTCTCAACCAAATCCTGCATCATGCACAACAAGGCTCCCCGCCCCACCCAATGTATCTGACAGTAAGGGATACGAGGCAAGATAGCATTGCCTATAGCTTAGATCAAAACCTGGGATATCTGTAACAATCCCACCTCTGCATCGCCTGTTGCCCATAAAGTGAATGGCGCATCTGCAAAACTCAGGGGTGGGGGGGCAAACACTATTCACTACTTACATTAAGACCCATCATCATACGTTCACCTGCCGGAGAGCAATAACATAATATTGTGCTATGTTGAATACGTAACAGAAGGAGGCAATGTAGACCAAGTACTCTCAGATGTCTACAACCAGGCCGCTATTTCAGAAAACACATTAGTAACGAGTCTATGGACAAACAATCAAATACCCCTTTCAGGAGGCAACTCCTGCCCACTATAATCTAAGAACACCTTCAAGTCAAGAAAATAAACATCAGACACATTCTCATCTGTCCTCTGGCGACAAGCCGTTAACTTACCCACATCCCTTTCCTCGGCGGAATGAATGCGGCCCAGCAAAATAAGTATCCCTGTTGAGATCACACAAAATCTGCGGAGCAGCATTTTTTAAAACACTGCTCCTAGAAACCAAACAATATAGCCGTCATATTCCTAAAGACAAGCTGTTGCCCAAAAGGCTCATAATTTTTATCACATTCCACACACCTTCCACACGAACCCACTGAGCACCTTCATTAGCTATTACCCTCTTTCTTTCTTTTCCCATTTCAGATCACACGTACGAACCCATACGTTCCTCCCATTTCATCCAGTCTCTATCCTCAAATCCACATACCTGTGTCCCAGTACTCACCAATATCGGGAGATGAAAAACCATAGTGGAAGTAGCAACAGAAATAACAGACATTAGCATCGCTGCTGGCTGTGTCGCAAGTATAAGTGTTAGCGAAAAAGGATGCTGAGGCAATAGGCGTGTCAGGGGTACTAACAGTCATAATGTCATGGCTGGCCGATTAAAACCCCCTTTCAGCACACAGTTGTTTGCAAAGTGCAGGAAGTTGCTGGTTTACCACTGGAATCGGCTTCGCCGATTCACTTCTAGGTAGGAATTTTCTAGGTTAGAGTAGTACACTAATGGTGGCTGCGGTGACCGTTCCAAGTCAGGGATTAGGTGTTCTAGTGCTGGGGGCTAATTACAGGAGCCAGGTGTAGCGCGCGCGTGTACATCGCGCTGCGCACTTCAACCGTCTTTTCTCAGCGAACGGAGCGTTTCATTTCCGCTCGTTCGTTTTGTGAAATTTCCAGTCAGGGGAGTTTTATCAGCTCTTCGCATCTCCGCCTGTTTTCTCTAGCAGTTTTTGGCATCGCTGGAAGTTCCTGTGTTCACCAGCTGGTGAACGGTTAATTTTTCTGTCCAGCAAGACTTGGCGTTCGTGAGTAAAGGGAGTGAGAGAATCCCCTCTCACTTGAAGTAAGTTTGTGGCTGCTGGGAATCAATATCTACTTTACTGAGCTTGCCAGGTCGAACTTGCTCAACCACCTGTCTGGCGCTCAGTGGCCTCAGCTAGGATATTTAGCTGTCTGAGTCATTCCTTCGTCCGCACGCAGCCAATTCTGAACATTTATTTCAAGGCTGCAATTTCTTTCAACAGAACTTTTTGTTTTCTTATTATTTCAGCGCTTGACTTCCTGTGTATTTAACAGGACTGGTATTGAGTATATCGCCTCCAGAGCTTTTGAGTTTTATTCCAAGCGCTAAATCCTTGTTTTATATTTCCTAAAATTTCATACATACAAGGATTCTTTGTTGTTATTGCTGCAATGAAAGACTGAAGTTCAACTGTATATTATCATTTATGAACTACAGAATCACCTTTCTCTTTTAAAGTACTTATTGTATGTAGCAATATATATATATATATATTATACTTACCAACATATTGCTTCCATTGACATCTGCAAAGAGAAAGGAAAACAAGAGTGGATTAATTTCAATACAGCTTAAACTATCTACTACTGTTAATTATCAATAATATTTATATTCAAGAGAGTGGCTAATCACTGCGATGACGAAGGTAGGAGATGCGATTGGGTTTGCTTATACTAAGTTAGACAGTTAGTAATCAAAAAGGTTTAGAAGTGTATTAACGCTTTCATTTGTGCTTTCAGGTGCCGGGCAATAGCTAGAATTCCTGAGAGGAAGAGGCACAGCAGTGGAGTCTCTCTCTGTCCCATCCCGCTTTCCCCCTCTCTACTGACAGTGGATTTTTAGTCCACTTGTAGTGGAGTTAGGGATTGGAGGAATAGTCATCTGCTCCTGTGGAAGTCCAAGTAGACCAGGTGCGTGGTACTTGACACATAATGGCCACAGGTGGTGGAGACAAAGAAAGAGCAAGATGTGCCATAGCCAGCGCAGCCTGAGCGACATAGCAGGAGCAGAAGCAGCAGAAATAGAAAGAACATTTAAGGCAATAATGAGGGATGTGTGTATTATTTTTTGTTTTTAATAAAATTTTTGTTTCCTGACTTTTTTATTCATTAGTCAAATATCAATCATGTTACAGAATTGAATATAGGACAAAATAGAATTAATACAGAACATATTATATATTGCATACAAAGCACCCCATAAAGGAAGGAAACCCTATGTCTATGGAAAGTGAGGCATAAAAGTAATTCAGGACTGTTCAGAGCATTCAGGAAATATAATGCAAGAGTTTGTTCAGCATGTAGCTAGATCAATAATTAATAATTGCAAAATCTCCCATGAAGAGAGATAAATGCATAGGACAAATTAAAACTTCACAAAGCCTGTTAGTCAAAACATAAAACGTAGACTTTTAGCATCTAAATCTGCCCTCGTTCTGCACTTGTTATCTCTGCCTGCGTCTCTGTGTCCTCTCACAGAAGCTGCGCAATCCCCCCTCCTTTTCCTGCTTCCTTTCCATGAAGAGACAGAGCAGAGACCGCGAAAGAAATTCCATTCTTATCTCAAGGCTGAATGAACAGTGAGCCTTCCAAAACAGACTAAATCACGAGCTGAGTATTTCAGCTTTTTCTCCTACACTTTAAAATGCGTTCTTATTCCGCAAAAATACATACTACCATGAAAGTTTAAAACACGTTTCCTAAATTAAATGTACATTCTATAATGAGGTCAAACCTAAATTAAACACACTCAAATCAATCATGAATTAATTACTTTAGCATTCCTTACACTACCCACCAGACTAAAAGCATCAGCATCTGAGCAGGGCTCATTCATTCTTTTTTTTTTTTTTGTACTTTTCATGCACCGAACTTCTGCATGCCACTTTTAAAATGCACTTTTATGTCTGAAGCTCAAAACAGCTTTTGTCATTTGGCAATGCCTAAAGCTAGAGGTGAAATCTGGGCGCCATCAGCGCACCCTCTTTTTCTTTACATCATGTGCTATAACTTTCTTATTTTACATTCTCCCCTTTTTGTACATTCCTTCTTCCTTTCTCAAACCAATCGTCCTATGTAAAAACAGACATATATATATATATATATATATATATATATATATATATATATATATATACTACTATATGTTTTTCTCCTGTTCAAAAGAGCCCATCAGCCATTTCAACTCGGCATTGTCCCTCATATATTTGTGCCATAGTGTCCTAAATATAATAGGGCCAAGACCATTCTTCGCGCGCATCAATATTAACAGTGCCTCCTGGAGGCGCCGGCTGATCTTCTTCCAATGGGCATCTGCAGAGCAACAACGACAACAAGAGACCAAATTAGGCTCATTCCAGGCATTTTCAAGAAAGGACCAAATTCATTATTTTGCCTGGCAAAGCAATTGCAAGTACTTTTTTTTCAAGACGGTCCTCAGACCAAACCCAATGCAACCCAAAGTGGCGCCAAGCTCACAAAGAGCCCAAACAAATTCAAGCCCTTGTTCCAAAAACAGTCCTCAGACTGCACCAAAAGTACCAAGAGTCAGTCCTCAGACTTCACCAAATAGACAAGCTCAAGCCCCAGGCATTTTCAAGAGTAAGCCAAATTCACTAAGTTGCCTGGCAGGGTATCCGCTGACACCCTGTATCTCTAAATGGTCCGCAGACCCACCAAGTTCAAAAACAAACCAAGAAATGGTCTCCAGACCACACCAAAATTATTCATGACGGCGCCATATTTACCAAGAATCAAGACAAACTCACCTGATGCACACAGGTCAAACAAAGTTATTTTCCACTGCCGACTCTTCGGACCAAACGGTCAGATCCAAGGGTTTCGCCTTTTCAGGACCCCAGCCGGGATGACCACTGGGCGAGGCCCCGCCCGATCAGACAGGCGGAGCAGCTGTGACAACTAAGCTCTATTGTGTGGGGATCCCCGATCCGCCCATCCGACTGGACGCGACCCCGTCCTCCCCACCCGTCTGCGGGAGGAAATGGGTCACCTGGTGGAGTCCCTGTTCGGGCACCAACTGAAGGAAGTGACCCGATTCGTGCCACCCGGGTCACTCGCGACCACCTCTTTGCCTTCCAAGAAATGAAGAGTCGATCAGACAGTAGAGAATACAAACCAAAGCATTTATTAATATTTCGCTGCAGCGGAGCCCAGTCTGACCAGTCTCCTGAGATGACTGCCGAGGGACTGCCTTTCCCCAGCATAAAGGTAACAATTATACATTCCTAAAACTAGGCAGTGACACGCCCACTCTGTAACTTTCCACAGGGAGACAGCTTAAACAAAGGGCCACACAAAGATGAGCTAAGAGTCTGAGACCAGGCACACACTATCTCTCTGGCAAGGTCATTCAGTCTGTGCTTGCAGCTGGAATAATGGGAGCGAACCTCTATCTAAAGGGAAAGGTATGCGTTAACGAGCGACTTTCTCATACTTCAGTGAGGCCTAACCTTGGAGATGCAAATGCATCCCAGCAGCTTTCTGCTGAGGCAAGCAACATGAGACAGAAGCTTAGTTTCAATCATAGAGCAAAATGGCGTCTATTAAATAAAATGGCATCATGAATGCTAACTTAACACAGCTTAAAATACAAGCAATAGGGGAATAACGTTTTCAATTCTAACACGCCTCAATCTCCTCGCGCCCGAAAAATGAAACAAGCGACGAGGTGGTCGACGAACAAAGGCCGATAAGCCGACAAACCGACGTGCTGCGTCTTCACTCTGGGGGGGAGGCGGAGGGGGAGAGGTTGGGAAGGAAAAAAAGAAAAGATAGCTATGTGACCCCAAGCAAAAGGGGAGAAAGTGTTTGGAGCAGTTGGAGATATTGAGCCAGTGCCAAAATCGGAGGCGGACACACTGAGCAGAACCTTGCCGGTCATCCGAGGGGGAAGAAGGCAAGCCCACCGACTCTACGTCTCCCTGTAAGCAAATCGGTGAGTAGAGGCCAACGAGAGGCAGCGCTATAAGCACTCTGCTTCAGGACTACAGGCAGCGGACTTCTCAGAGGTGAAGAAAGGAGGGGAGAAGAGAAGGGAAGAAGTAAAGAGAGGAGGAAAAGAAAGACCAGGAGAGTAAAAGAATAAGGGGTGCCATCAGAAAGTGCCAAGTGCCAGGTCGGGATCTGTTGGGGCCCGCGTGGACCACAGGGCTTATGAAAGGCGCAAAATAAGAAGCTCGCTATAATCCGGTCAAAGTACCAAGGTAGCTGGGGGTTGAAGCAGCCTGAGGTGGAACTCTAGGTCCCACCCAGGTGGAGGGGCAGTGGATGTGTGGCAGAAGCGGTCAGCGTAGCGCCGATGCGGCTCATCTATAACCTACTCTTGTGTTCCCCACATAGACTCTCATTTTCACGGAACTTGTTCCCCACAGAAATCAGGAGCCGACTCTCCCCCACTCCCCAGCCTAACAGCTGTCTCTGTAGATATCAGCATATTGTAGTGCACTGTTGTCGGACTTATAAATGAAACTTTTATCTAGGGATTCTTCAATGAAAACCCATACGCAAAGTAAGAACCCTAAAGGAGACAAGGGGAAGAACATGCAATCAAGGGATCAAACCAGTAAAACCCGAATGAAGGTAGCTCAGCAGGACACATCCCCGATAGATCAATACAGAAAACAGGATACAACGGATTCTGCCTGCACCCCGAATGTCTCCCCTCCCGTTACCACTGTTACGGCCACAGGCTTAAGCACTTCAGAAGATCGGTGGACAATGGACACATTGTCATATCCCCTCTTTACGCTGGGAGGGGTTAAGGGAGGAGTGAAAGACAGTGCGACGACTCTGGTTCAAACAAAAATGGTGCAACAGAGCAATGTGGAGGCAGTGGAGGCAGCGGATAAAGAACCAATATCAAGCCCACGCACCAGCCCACTCGAGAGTCTTGGATCTCCGCTCCAAAGTTCCTGTCAGTTAGTATCAACTCCAATTTCAATCCAGACAACTCTAAATCAGATATTACAAGAACTGCGAGAGATGAAGATATCTCAGGAGGATGCTCACCGAACTACGAACGAGCAGCTGGGGCAGATGAACGAGAACATCCAACAACTTTCCTCCCGGATGTCGCAGGTAGAATTAAAGGCCTAGGAGTTGGAGGGCACTATCACTAAACAGGATGAGACACTTTTGAGAATGCAAGCAGAGCTAGAAGATCTTCAATTTAAGATAGGAGATGTCGAAAACAGAGCCCGATGCACCAATCTGAGATTTGTAGGTATATCAGAGGATCGGGAGGCAGGACAGTTCACAACGAAATGGGTTTCGGACTTGATTTCTAAATACATGCTGCCCGATAAGCCACCAGAAGGGGGAGACTTAACCACTGCTCTGGCCCATAGGGTTCCTGCAGTGCTGCCCCCAAATGCTAGATATCCCTGCACGATTCTGGTTAATTTTGGGATGCTAGAATTAAAAAGCAGATCTTATCCCAGGCAATTAAGAAAAATACTTTTGATACAGCAGAGAACTTCTCCTTCCGAATATTACCGGACATGTCAATCCTGGCGGCGAGACGACGAAGGAAATTCGTGGGGCTGATCAACAATTTTAAACACCTTGGAGCCCTGGCGGGCATCATCCAACAGTCCAAACTCAAAGTGTTAAGCAAGGGTCGGACTCACATATTTCAATCAGTAGATCGGGCAAAGGGCTTTATGGATCTACTAAGGAAAGAGGGCGGATGCAGAGGCAGTAATGGTGGCAGATAAAGACGGGGGAAAGAGAGGAGGGAAGAGGGATAAGAGAAGGCACTTGATGTATAGTAATATGCCATCTGAATGGTAGGAGGGTGAGGGATGTCAAAATAGTAGAGTAAAACGCACAGAGCACACTGTAAGGTAAAATCCCGTCATCTTGTAGCTACTCTCTGGGAAGGGCTTAGAGAATACCATACCAAGGTACTCATGTAGGGAGAGGGGGGCAGGGGGGGACAAAGTGTGGGGGATAAGCAGGGGAGGGAGCCTAGAGACGGGGAAGGCTAAAGGAAGGGTTGGGAGGAAGGGTGCAGGGCATTGGGGGCACTGGGGGAAGGGAGGAGGGTAAGGGTGAAAACATCGTAATAAAAAAATATAGATGGCTGGAGCTACTGCGTTTCTCAATAAAAAAAAAAGATACAGCTGGAATAATGGGTACAAATTGGGACCTAATGAGGGCACTAGGAGAACATGGCAGATACACATATAAGAATTATATCCAATGCACCCAAATTATGGCTCTATTATACTGTCCAGCCAGGGGATGGGAGGGACAAATTACCTATCTTGCATTAAAGGCCATGGCGCCATTACTATGTGTTAGAAATTGGGTTCCTGGTTGACTGGGGTATGAGCCTTGGTCAAGCAGTAACCACAATCCTAGAAAGGGTAAAACACAAGCAAACCCTAAACTAACCTGTGCTCCCCCTCTGGTAGCTTGGCATAGAGCAGTCAGGCTTAACTTAGAGGCAATGTGTAAAGTATTTGTGTAACACTTCAAACAGTAAAACAGTGAAAACACCACACAAAAAGATTCCACACCATGTTAGAAAAATAGAACTTAGTTTAATAAATAAAGCAAGACCAAAATGACAAAAATCAATTAGTAGATCTTGAGCTATTGAATTTTAACGTTTATATTGGAAAATAGTGCCAAAAACACAAAGTGCTATTGGAGATATCTGGTTGCGCCGGACCGGGACAAAGTCATAAGTTCATGCCGACCACAATGGAGCGTGGCCCGGCTACAGGGACCCAGTTAGGACCGCTAAACAAAGTATCTTAAATCCTGGTTGTGGAGCATTGCGTGGCTACGCGTCGAAGATGCGTCACGCAGCAGAGGCCATGCATCGGTTCCGAGATGCGACGAGGCTGCGGTGCAAGGTCCTGTCAACATCGAGGATCCTGCTGACGGGGCTTGAGATGCGAAGGCTGGTGTTGAGGATGCGTGGTGAAGCAGAGATGATGCGTCGGTTCCGATGAGCAGTGAAACAGCGATGCAGAGTTTTTGTGGCGTCGTCAAGGCTGCCGTCAATGAGGGATGCGAGGAGCTTGCGCTGAGGAAAGCGTCGTGCAGCTGCAGTTCCGAAGGCGATGTGTCGGTCCTAAGATGTGGGAGACGGCGGCGATGCAAGTCTTATGTGATGGGTCCGATCCACGCAGTAGCTGCAATGCATTGGATCTGCTCGGGGTTGCGTCGCTCAGCAGAGTAGCTGCGTCGGTTCCGCTGGCAAGCACCTTAGGCCCACTTTCAAGGGACCAGGACTGGGGTGGCACCACTCTGCAGGGTAGACTCACAGATGGCAGAGTCCAGATGCAGGGGTTGGAAGCCTGTTATGTCCCTGAGGCTTAAGATCAGGATCCAGCCACCAAGCCCTTGGAGTCACTCTGGGTTCTGGGGTCAAGTGATGCCGGTCCAGTCCTTCTCACCCAGGCAGGATGGCAGCAGGCAGCAGATCAACACAGCAAACCAGGAGTCCAGCAGAGTGCAGTCCAGCAGAGTGGCACTACTTCAGCAGCAAAGCAGTTCTTCCTGGCAGAGTATCCTCAGGTCCAGAAGTGTACTGAAGTGGTGGTGTAAGAGGTCCAGTCCTTATGCCCAGTTGGGCCTTTGAAGTGGGGGAGACTTCAAAGACAGGCCTTTAAAGTGCACAGAGGTCCTGCCCTTCCTGTCCTGGCTCCAGACTCACTACAGGGGGGTATTAAGCCCTTTGTGTGGGAACAGGACACAGTCTATTCAGGTGTAAGTGAGTCTGGGTCCAGCTCCTTCCTCCCATCCTGCCAGGTAGGCCCACCAAGTCACACCTAAGCTCCCATTGTGTGTGACTGTCTAGTGGAAATACACTAAGCCCAGCTGTCACCCACCTCAGACATGTGATCAGAGACAGGCAGCAGGCACCAAATAGCTAAAGTAAGAAAATGCCAACTTTCTACAAGTGTGTGGACAACATGTGACAAAAGTGAAGGATGAGGGAAATACTCCTTTTCGGAACTAAAGTCCTCACACACCCAGCAAGCTAGGTGTCATGCTTCATCATATGGACTTGCTCCTCGTCGGGTCGGCGCTGCAATACCCGACGGGCACCCATAAAGGGGCTCTTTGGCGGAGATCTTCAGTTCCTTGCCGTATGGTGCTGTGGGTGTGAGGGCCCTAGAGAACAGTGTAGATGTGATGTGAGTAAGTGATTATAAAAAAGGTTGGATAATCCAAATAAACTTTTTATTAGGGTGGCTATCCACCTTATTAAAAGATAGTCCTTGAAAAAGGCCTTGGTTTTGTCCCTACCCCCAAACTTGACAAATTTAGTGAGATATGTGAAGTCCAGGAGTTTTTCAGGAAGGTGCGCCTTAAGGCCTTCTTTCAAGACAGGGTCTCGCCCGATCACGGCGACACCGGCCTGCGCAACCCTTCAACTTTTACCCCGAATAATAGCATGGTTCCACCTGAGATCTTGACTTTTGAGGGGCGGTACTCAAAGAGCTATCCGTTGCCTCCACATCTTACCCATTCCACAATCTCAGTAATGATGAAAGAAATGCGGCCATGAATTTGGCCAACGATACCAGCATTACCATCAAACAGGCCGATAAGGGTGGGGCAACTGTAATTCAGTCTACTACAGACTATGATAGAGAGTGTAGACGCCAACTTGGGAACACCAGGCATTACACACCTCTTTCGATAGACCCTACTCCTAGACTCACCTTGAAGATAGCAACTATGGTCCTCGAGGCGGAGAACAACGGCTGGATTACAAAGAAGGAGGCTGATTTCCTCATAACTAAGAATCCTAAGACACCGTATTTCTATACTCTCCCAAAGATTCATAAAAACATTACACCAGTCCCAGGGAGACCTATAGTGTCTGGGATAGGGTCCCTACTGGAACCTTTGTCTAGATTTTGCGACCACTTCCTCCAGCCCCTGGTGAAGAAGATACCATCTTACGTGCGGGACACGACTGACGTCCTACGCATCATTGACAACACCGAGACCCTAAATGGGGTCAATCTCCTAGTGACGTTGGATGTGGAAGCTTTGTATACAAACATTCCACAACAAGCAACCTTGGAAGCCGTGGAGGCTAGTCTATTGAAGGGAGAATGGGTTTCACCGACTCCGGTCTCTTTCATTATGGAGTGTGCGACCTTAGCACTTACTGAGAACTTCTTCGAATATGAGAAGCAACTATTTCATCAGACCCAGGGGACTTCCATGGGGAGTACCTTCGCCCCTAGTGTGGCTTGCCTCTATATGGCAACATTTGAGGAGGAGGTCATCATGAACCCGAACAACCCGTATAGAGCAAACTTGACACTATGGCGGAGGTTCATAGATGATATCCTTATCCTGTGGAGGGGTGACTTGACAACTTGTGAGGAGTTCTGCCATTGGGTTAACACGCAAAACATGTTCCTCCAATTCTCACATACTATATCAGACACGAGTATCCCCTTTCTAGATTTAAGGATAAGACTTACCAATGATGGATTGAGTACGACACTGTATACTAAAGCTACAGATAGGAATAGTCTCCTTCTCTACAATAGCCACCATCCAAGGGCCCTCAGGAACAACCTACCGTTTGGACAGTTCCTCCGTATTAGGAGAAACTGCAGCTCCCTGAATGACTATGTAATAGAGTCCCAACACCTACAACAGAACCTTAGGGAGAGAGGCTACCCGGCACGCCAGGTCAGGAACTCTTATAAAAGGGCTTTAAACAATCCACGTGAATCACTACTCCATGTCACCACCAAGGAACAGGCTGAGGTATTGACGTGTGTCACCTCTTTCACATCTCATTCTACACTGATTAAGAAGATCATTAACAAACACTGGGGAATAGTGAACACAGGGGATCTTGACCTCCCTAGACCTAGGTTTGCTTACAAGCGTACACAAAATCTGAAGGATATCTTAATACACACCAGGCCCAAGGCCAAGGAATTGGGGGTCCAGAGGACGCTGTGGGACTTACCTCCTGTGATCGGGCACCATCCGTGTGGTACGTGCTCAGTGTGCGAACAAACTAGCACTGTCAGAGAGATCACGCTGACTGATACGTTCACATGGAGGCTCAAGCGACACACCAACTGCAACACACCTAGGTGTATATACCTGATCACATGTCCTTGCGACAGAAAATATGTAGGGATGACGATGAGACCTGTAAAGGTACGCATTACTGAGCATAAGAGCAATGTGAGGTGTATGAGAGTAACCACTAAGATGTATACACACTGCAAAGATGTTAACCACTCTGCGGAATCTCTCAAATGGGTGGTTCTTGAGGCACACCCCAGAATTACACAGCATGCCCTCTTCAGACTTGAACAGAGATGGGTGCACCGCCTGTCTACAAACACACTTGGTCTTAATGATGACATACCTTGGGCCGCGTTGGCTAGGAGATAGCTATCTCCCGGCCTTACATCTTTATAGGGGCTCCCTGGTTTGGGCTTCTACTGGGAGATAACATTCCTGTTACACACTCTCTGGACCCTACGGGTCCCCCTTTTGATTTTTACACACTTGTTGTACTCAAACAAACTCTTGGATGATGGCGCAGTAGGGGCACTGCTCGCATGATTGGGACTCATCTGTGTATGACTCCATGGCCCCATAATCCCGGCACATAACACACGAAGGTATTTTTGCCACCTATACTACACCCATATATTGTATAGTCAGGAGATGGGCAATGGCTAGCTAAATGGTATCATCGCCCCCAAGAGTATAATTGGTAGACGATCGCATGTTGGCTATCTAGATTATACATTTTGAGCAGCCAGAACATGAATAATGCTCATGGATCACCAGGATTCACATATACTTCCCTACCCTCTTAAGATGGCCGCCTTGTTCTCATTGCCGGCTCAGCCTAGGCTACCAATACGCCCTCTGTATCACGTGACACGGTGTGACGCCGGCGCACTACGCGACTGTTTGAGAGGACGCGAGGGAGACTTATAAGCGCTACCCGGGTGGCAGCCTTGATAGTATCCGGCTTTCCAGCTCTGCGGCGGGTAGATTACCGGCATATGTCCTCCTTGGACAGGTGAGTGAACTGGTAGTTCTTTGCGGCTGTGCTATTGACGGCATTGGTTCACGGACCGAGTAGGTCCTAGTATAGGTGGTGATTGGGTCTCCTCGGCATCGTTCGGTCCCCGACCGCAGATACTTGTGTGGTCTGGGTCAAGTATGAATCCTGTGGACGCGCTCATATACGGGGTGTTTCACTGGGGGGCTACCCTGTCCGCCCCTCACGGGTGGCGGGTGGCCCCGCCGGTGTTGCCACGGACTGGGCTTGCATCACACGGGGGGTTGACCGGTCTGCATGATCTCTGTGCTAGAGGGGAGGGGAGGGGTGCTCGTTTGGGTCTCCCACTCCCCCACATTGGGACACATACTTGGGCTGTGTTCCATTACTCTGTGCGGATAACTAGTTAGGGCCATTTTTGCCTCTTCTGCTTTTTCATCTCCCCTTATTGCTATTCTCACTTCCAATTATGCAGGACACCACCACATTGGTGTCTGGAGCTGACAAGACCGAATGGAGTGAGTGTTTCCCTCCAGATAGGTGAGTTGCATTGCAGGCTATTGACTCCCTCTCTAGGTTTTGGGTTGGTTTATTATACCATTAGTCTTTCTTTCTTTGGCCGATGTTTTAATCCAGTCACTCCTTTTTATTTAATTTATGGTTTTTAAATGAGGGGTGTATTAAATTACCCCATTACATTCACTAGGTGGACAACTGGTATGAGGTTGTTGGGATGAGATGATCTGCCGACTAGGTCTATTGATCGAGTAATTATATACTGCTTCATGTCATCCTCCTTTTAGGTTACAACTAGGACTGGCGGGACTTCGTGCTCGTCTCCACGAAGAGTGGTAGGTAGGAACTCCTCCACCCACCACCAAGTGTAGATAGTTTTACACCTAGGTCCTGATGAAATGCAATGGATCAGTATTGACCGCAATGCATGAAACATGTTGACCACTTTGTAAGAGTTGAGCTCTGCTCCGCTGGACCATTGCGCCAGAGAGCAGCCACTCCATTTCTCTTTTAATAAGGTGGATAGCCACCCTAATAAAAAGTTTATTTGGATTATCCAACCTTTTTTATAATCACTTACTCACATCACATCTACACTGTTCTCTAGGGCCCTCACACCCACAGCACCATACGGCAAGGAACTGAAGATCTCCGCCAAAGAGCCCCTTTATGGGTGCCCGTCGGGTATTGCAGCGCCGACCCGACGAGGAGCAAGTCCATATGATGAAGCATGACACCTAGCTTGCTGGGTGTGTGAGGACTTTAGTTCCGAAAAGGAGTATTTCCCTCATCCTTCACTTTTGTCACATGTTGTCCACACCCTTTTATTGGGGAACAGCTCACCTTTCGTGTTATTTATTGTTTGGGCATGTGTGCTGGACCCCGTTAACAAGCCTAAATAGTCCCCCTTCTTGTTTAACAACTTTCTACAAGTGGCATTGCAATTTCAAATCCAACTTCACTATAAGTTTGTATTTTAAATTGTGACTCCAGAGATACCAGACTTGAAGGGCCTATCTCTTCCCAAATGGAAATTACACTTATAAAATGTAATAAGGTAACTCCAATGTTATCGCATGGGAGAGATAGGCTTTGCAGTAATGAAAAACAAATTTGGAAGTTTTTCACTACCAGGACATGTAAAACTTAAAAGTAAATGTCCTGGCTTTTAAATACATTGCACCAGCCCTCTTTGTTGTCCAGGGTCTACCTTAGGGGTGACTTATATGTATAAATAGGGAAGGTTTGGACCTGGTAAAAGGCTTATTTTGCAGGTCGAAATGACAATGTAACCTGCACACACAGGCTCTGCAATGGCAGGCCTGGGGCATGTTTAAAGCGCTAACTTAGTGGGTGGCACAATCAGTTCTGCAGACCCACTAGTAGCATTTACTTTACAGGCCCTGGGCACATGTTGCCATTTTACGAGGGACTTACAAGTAAATAAAATATGCCAATTGGGTATGAGCCAATGTTACCATGTTTAGAGGAGAGAGCACATGCACTTTAGCACTGGTTAACAGTGGTAACGTGGTCAGAGTCCCAAGGCCAACAAAAACAAAATCAGAAAAAGTGGAGGAGGAAGGCAAAACATTTGGGGGTGGCCCTGCAAAAAGGGCCATTTCGAATACTATGCCACTGACTCCTCACACATGGGTCTCAAAGCCATAATCCAGTACTCCTCCATCCACCCACTGTGCTCATATATCAAAAATAGAGAACATCTGTAACAGGACAGGGCAATATTTAGACATGGATGTTACAATAATCAATCTAACAATATAATAACAATTGATTACCAGACTTCTGGTTGCAAACAAAAAAATGAATTAATTTAGCTTTGATTATGTCCTTCTTCTAAACCAGTGATACTCAAAATATGGGCTGTGGGCCACTTGTGGCCCTCCTGACCATCACATGCAGCCCCCGGTGAACAGCAGCACTAGGCTGCTGTTTGCTTGACAGAGCACTAAAATTCAGAAAGATGTTAAATAAACGGCAAGTATTAATTTATGCTAAATGAAGTAAAAGAAAAGAAACAAAGGTGTCCTGCACACCTTCATTTTTAAAGATATCATGCAACAAACTTGTAAAAATAAGAACAAAGTCTCTTCAAAATTTAAAAAAAAGTGTATTTCATTGGCATGCAGAAGCATTTCACCTAAGTATATCAGATTATATCAGTGCAAATGAGTACTTTTTTGTGTTAGTTTTCAAAAATAAACATAGAAACATTCATGCCTCCTCTCACCCTGACAACAATGTCAATAGTGAACTAAGAGAGAAGTCAGTTGTCATGTGGACCTTTCTGGGTATCTTGGGCTGTTATTAACATGGACAACATTACAGTTTATTGAATCAAACACAAGAGAAGGTTTTGCACAGCGCACATCCTACATCCTGGACTTCTGTATTATATTTAAAGAAGCTCTTATATGGGATAGGATGAAGAAAAAGGAGGCAAAGTGAAATAAAACAATTGCCTAGGATCACACAATTTGGTCAAGTGGGGAAGCCAGGTTTGATCACAGATTTTCTGGTTTCGCATTGTGCAATGCCATTTCATTCCAATTAAATAACCAAGTTACTTTATTTTCACACTTGACTCCCCCAAGTTAGCAGTAGCAAACAGAGAAGGCATACCCCACAGTGAGGTAGAGAGCTCGCAATGCAGATACAGCATAACACAGTATTGTCAAATCTACAACTGTTATAGAGACTAAGGCCCAGATTTATAAAAATTTGACGCAACGCAGCAAGTCACCCTTGCTGCGCTGTGCTGCACTGCCCTGTGTGAAAGGGAAAGAAGGTGCCATATTTAACATTATACAGCGCTTTCCTGTCCTTTCCTTTCATTGGTGCACAGTGTGCTGCCTTGCGCCAATGCAGGCACCCTTGCGTCATGGTGCAAAGGTGCCCGAGTTGTAGGCAGGATTGTTTTTGTGCAGGAAGGGACACATTCCTCAGAGGCATTTTCCTCTTTCTATGCGTGCTGTAGAATGCCGCACGCATAGAAAGAAAAAAAAACGAGGAGAAATAAAGATATTTCTTCTCGTTACGCCTCACCTGTGGAGGCGTAGCATTTTGATGCATTCCTATGTCAACCACTAATGGAAGCTCTGAAAATGCGCCAAAAGCCATGGGTGGTTGCCTGGGAACACCCACGCTCCACCCATGGAACGTCTCCCTGGGGCAGAGTAAGGCAAGGCAGAAATTTGCGCTTCTTTGCGTTACTCCAGATGTATGAAGTCATACAGGGCCATGCAAGGTGGCCTTGCGTGGCTTGATAAATCTCACTTAGGTTTTGTGTTGCCCTTGCGCCCCCTTGCGTGCTCAAGGACGATGCAACACCTTGATAAATCTGGCCCTAGGGACTCAATTTAGAAGGCAGCATGGAATGAACCATAAAAATAACTCCACAACCTACTGTCCACAGCATGTACATGCTTCGCTCCCTCTATGCCCCCCCTGCCACACAAAGCCCCACTCCCACCCTGCTGGCATCAGTATAGCCCTTTGTTACACCACAGACATACTTTGTGGCCCCTGGTTGAGAAGTTATATATCCGGCTAATTAAGGAAAAATAATATTTCTGACATTACCACCCTTCTGTATTCCTGCCCCAGGAGGACAGAATGCTAACTTCTCAAACTTCTGAACCTTTTCAAACTGCTGGAATTCTCATACCCCCAAAGACGATTAAGTGTGAAGACCAGTTCTCCGCCTCTGATGCCTCAGTAGCATTCATTGTAGGCCAATGTTTGACCACATGTCAAAAAAACTCTTTTCTACTGCTCGAAAGCCCCTGGTGTACATTATTATTATTATTAACACCCTGAAGAAGCGTGAGGGGGCGTGGCTTAGCCGGCTGCAAGATGGCCGCACTCTGAGTGGGCTCTGCCGGCCAAGCCTTAAATCCTGCAATTATCCGGCAGACTTCCCACACATCGCTGCCTGTGACCCTACCTTCGCAGCTTCCCTGCATCGGCGGCGTTCTCGGAGCCGTTCACCGCGGCCCTACGACCTGGCTGTGACTGGCTGCGGCGCCTCCGGGAGTTGGGCCTAGACGTCTGCTCGCTCCCCGGGACCCGGCCTGCGCTACCCGTGCTCCTCCGCACGCCCACCGGACCTTCCGCCACTGGCCCTGCGGCCACGACAATCCGCCGGTGAGTCTCGCTGCTGGGGGGGCGCTCCGGGGCGGGCCTGGGATCGCGCTCGCCGTACCGCCCGGCCCAGCCCGACCCTGAGGAGGCGCCCTGAGCGTCTCCGGTATCCGCGCTGGTGGGCCGGGCGAAGAGGGCGGCGCGCTCCCCGCGTCCTCCCGCCGCGGTCTGCTGCCCCCTCGCTACTCCCGGCTGGGCTCCACCTGCTGCCGCTGCGCTCACGATCGTCCCGGCTGCCTCCCCTACCGCCTTGGTGGTCACCGGCGGCAGACGGGGATCTGGGAGGGGAGCCCGCGATCGGGGTGCCCCCTGACTTGGCTGCAGCGGCCTACAATCCGGCCTTCTCATCAGGGCGACTCCGGGGCACACCGGCGTGTGTCTGCGCCCCCTGCCTGGCCCCCTGCACATCCAGCTCTCTCTGCCAGTGGGGCGCACCGCCGGGTCGACCCTCCACCCAGGTCCTCCCTTTCTCCACGGCGCCCAGCACTGCAGGGGCCCCCCATTGCATCGCAGCCCGGGGACTGTGGCGGTGCATACGCTCTACCGCACCTCCGCGCCGGGCGCGGTCTCCGGAGCGAGCCTTCTTGTGCGGTGCCCCGGCTGACTCCTGGATTGCGCCACCTTGGGAGCGTGGCGGCGGCTCGGTGGAGGGGCCTGCGCTGGCTGCGAGATCGGGGTCCACTGCCCCCAACGCTGCATTCGCGGCCCGGGCCCTACGTCTGCTGCACACCTGCCTCGTGGAGGGGGATCCTCTTTGCCCCCCATTGATCATCTTCCTGCTACCTGTGCCCTTACCGGCTGCACCTTCCTTTTTGGGGCTCCCTGCTCTAGGAGGCCGCCATGGGCAAAGCTGACCCGAAACAGCCCCGACTAACCTTTGAGCAGCGGAGGCAAACGCGCCAGGAGGGCGCCACTGCTGACGGGGGCGAGTTGCCCGCACCCACGGAAATGGTCGCTGCACGTGAGGATGACTTGAAGGCCATCATGCTGGAGGTGAAGTCGGCTGTGTCTGGGATTGCCACTCAGCTGGAGCAACTGGCTTCTCGCCTGGATGTGGTCAAGTCCAGAGTGGATGCGCACGATGGCCGCCTGCTCCACGTCGAGTCGAGGGTGTCTGATGTGGAGGACACCGCCACCCAAGACCGCCAAAAATTGCTCCAAATGGACAAAATCCTCGACCTCATCCGTTCAAAGAATGAAGATTTGGAGGCCCGCTCCCGCAGGAGTAACCTCCGCATCACTGGTGTGCCGGAGTCCTCCAATATTTCCAGGATGGAGGATTATGTGGAGCAGCTGCTGCGAGAACTATTTGGTGAAGTGCTATCCCAGGTCTTTGTCGTGGAGAGAGCGCACCGCTCCCTCGGCCCTCGGCCTGCCCCTGGTCTGCCTTCTCGACCGATCATTGCGAAGATCCTAAATTTCCGGGACGCGGTCCTCCGGGCTGCCAGGGAAAGAGGTGTGATCCGCCACCAAGGTAACACTTTGTCTTTCTATCCCGACTACACTCTGGCTGTGCAGGCTGCCCGCCGCGAGTTTCTGCCTGCAAAACGTATCTTGCAAAAGCACGACGTGTCCTACTCGCTAGCCTACCCGGCCAAATTGCGGGTCAGACAGGGCTCCAAAACCCTGGTATTCCCGGACTCAAAGGGAGCCCTCGCCTTTGCCAAACAGCTGGACCGCTCTCACCACTCCACTCCAGCCAGCTCTCAAGACCCTGCTGCGGCCAATATGAGCGACAATGACTGAACTGTACCTCTTCATTATTTCTGGCCCCCGGCCCTTCTGTACAAGACTGTGTAGCGCAGTTGCGGTCTCATTCCCCGGCTGTCCCTTGGCTGTTTAACTGGCTGCAGCCCATCGTGGTTTCTCTCTTTTCTTGGTCCGCTGGGTTTACAGGCCCTAACTTGGTTGCATTATATTACCTGCCAGTGTTGTCTGCTGTTCACTCTGGCTTGGCCACCCTGCCTTTCCTGGCAGGGGGTACGCTAGGCGTCGCCATGCCCCCACGGGATGATTCCCACTTCTATTGCTGATTCTCCCCCTCCCGGTTGGGGTCCCCTGGGGTTGGTGTGGGTGGTTTCTCGACCTGATTGGGGGGTTGGTGTGGGTTGTGGGTGGAGGGATGTTGGGTTGTTGTGTCCGCCTCTTGGGGCTATTTCGTGGTTCATCGCATTTTCTCTGCTCCCACAATGCAAGAGTTATACTTTCAATCATGGTGCGATGGGGTGGGTTTGTTCGGGGTGGGGGTGGTTGGCTCCTGGGATTGTTTTTTTGTGTTTTTTTTCAGAAAAGTTAATGTATTTATGTTATCAATTTATGTATTCCTTCAGTACGCATTACACCACTGCTGCGCTCGATCACTGCATCACGTTTGAACTAGAGACTGCGCCCTCCCTTCGACTGGCGCCTTGCGGGGGTCATTGCCTGCCTCATTGTTTTTGCACCCTTACTGCTCCCTCTGGCGTCACACCTTTCCCCCAGGCGGGCTCTCGCTGGCTCCATTTCAGACTTCAAGCAGCTGACTCGCCCTTGTTCTGTCCAAGTATGACCTCCCCGCTACACATGCTAGCTTTTGATTGCAGCTGCTACTCGCGGCCCTGCGCTCCCTCCCATCGCGTCCTCACACAGTATGACTGACACCATATGCTGGTCCTGGAATATTCGTGGCCTCAATGACCACCGCAAGGCCCGGCTTATCCACTCACACCTACTCCGTCATAAAGTTGACATTTGTCTCTTACAGGAGACTCACTTGTTGCCTGCGACCGCCGCTAGGCTTCAGTCGCGCCACTGGGGCGAATCACACTCCTCTTTCTATTCCTCCTACTCTCGTGGTGTGTCTATTTTGATACGCAGGGGACTTCCATGGCACACTGATCGGGTACTCACTGACCCTGAGGGACGGTATGTTATTCTCCATGGCTCCTTACTTTCCCAACCAATGACGATTGCTGCTATATACGGTCCCAACTCGGACGACCCTGCCTTTTTCACTAATGTTTGGCACTTAATATCCACACTGGGCCCTGCGGCACTCCTCTGGGGGGGGGACTTCAACGTTACCCTTTCTGCGGTCCTTGACCGCTCGGGCCCCCACTCGTCACACCCGCAATCCGCGGCTTTCTTACAGTCCTTGCTGCCCGATAACTCACTGTATGATGCGTGGCGACACGTGTGGCCTGAGGCCCGCGAGGGAACTTGTGTCACCGGTACCCGCGGCTGCTGGTCTCGTATTGATCTTTGGATCACCTCTCCTGACGTCCTCTCTTGGCTTACATCCGTCACTAATATGGCACGTACTTTCTCTGACCACGCGCCGGTCCAGCTCTGTTTACGCCCTCCCGACTCCCCGCGTAGGGCCTTCGCCTGGCGGCTCCCCTCGTACGCTCTTCGCGACTCGGTCTTCTGTGCCGAGATCCAAACTGCGATCTCCAACTATTTTGACTTGAATGTCGGCTCCGTGGACTCGCCGTCTACCCTGTGGGAGGGTTTTAAGGCTGTGATTCGCGGTGAGTGCATCTCAAAACAATCCGGAGTTCTCCGCTCCATCCGCACCACATTAGGAACATTAGAATTGGAGATTAAGGCCCTGGACTCTGCTCAGGCAACTCGCCCCAGCTCCGAGACACTTGCTCGCCTGCGCGAAACGCACTCAGAATTTGCCAGGGAGGCCGAGAGGGAACTCTCCTTTCTAGGTAGAGAGGCCCGGGCGCGCCGTTTCGGCGAGGGCGATCGGCCTGGCAAGACCCAAGCCGGCCTCCTTCGTCCCCCCCGCGCTGCATCGTATGTTGAGGCACTTCAGGATGGCGGCCCTGCTAGAACCACCTCCCCAGAGGAAATCAAGTCACGGTTCTCGGATTATTATACGCACCTTTACGCCGCGGGCCCCACACCTTCGCGAGCGGACTTCGACCAATTTTTTGACTCCATCTCACTCGTCTGGCTCGAGGACCATCACCGCGAATTCCTAGACGAGCCTTTTTCTAAGGAAGAAATACTCGCTGCCATCACTGGTTTGCCCGGTGATAAGGCCCCTGGCTCGGACGGCCTCCCGGCTTCTTTTTATAAGACATTCGCCCCGCTCCTGGTGCCGCACCTGGCCGCTATGTACAATGACTCCTTCGACAGTGGCCTCTTCCCGCCATCGCTCCGTGAGGCGATCATAACACTTCTTCTGAAACCAGACAAGCCCCCGGATTGCCGCGACTCCTACCGTCCCCTTTCTTTAATCAACACGGATAATAAGATCTTTGCGAAACTGATAGCTTCCCGTCTTCTCCACTTCATGCCCCTCATCGCTCTCCCGGACCAGTCCGGGTTCATTCCGGGCCGCGCAACATCTCACAACCTCCGGGCTATATTCTCCGTTCTGCACCAGATTAATCCTAGCCTCCCCGCAGTGGCTGCTCTTCTCGATGCCACCAAGGCATTCGACACCTTGGAGTGGCCCTTCTTATTCTATCTCTTGCCGCGCCTCGGCTTCAGCAATGTCTTTATTCGCAAAATTCAACTTCTCTACACGCGCCCCTCTGCCCGCCTTCGGCTCAACGGACAAGTTTCTGACCTTATTCTAATTGAGCGTGGCACTCGACAGGGGTGCCCGCTCTCCCCCATGCTCTTCGCCATTGCGATGGAGCCTCTTGCGGCCAGACTCCGGCAGCACCATACTCAGAGGGGCATTGGCTTCTCGGCCCGCGCCCTCCTGGTCTCCCTGTACGCGGATGATATTACACTGTACGTCCGCCACCCCCAAGACAACCTCAGCCCCCTTGTGCGTGAGATACTACGGTTTGGTGGATTATCCGGAATACAGGTGAACTGGAGTAAGTCAGTGCTGTTCCCTCTCACTGATGCCACCACACAATTCACCCCGGACTTTCCTTTTAAATGGGCCTCTGGCCCCACCCGCTACTTGGGTGTCTGGTTGAGTAGGGATCTGGACGATCTCTGGAAGGCAAACTTTGGACGGGCCGTGGATTGGCTCGAGTCCAGGATGCCCCATTGGAACCGGCTCCCCTTGTCGCTGGCTGGGCGTATTGCCATTGCCAAGATGGTAGTCCTCCCGAAATTTCTCTACCTTTTTTTAAATATTCCCATACCACTGACGGCCCATTTTTTCCGCAAGCTTCGCTCCCTGATCATTTCTTCTGGTTTGGGCTGGCAGGCAGCCCAGGATTGCCTATGATGTCCTTACTCTCCCCATGTCGGCTGGAGGCATGGGCGCCCCGACTTCAAACTGTATGCCTTAAGTGCCCAGGCCAGTTTCCTTCACTTCTGGATTCATCCCTCCCCTTTTCAGCCGCACGCAGCGGTCGAAGCTGATATTGCTGCCCCTTGGCCGCTGGCTACCGCCTTGTTTGCTCCGGGCGACCGCGCGCGGGCTGAGGTGGACACGGTCGGGACTTTACGCTGGGCCTGGTCGGGATTGCGTCGCCTCTCCAATGCTCCGTTGCTCTCAGCAAATGCTATGCCAATTGTGCGCCACCATGCCTTCCCACCTTTCCATCCAACCGGCATGGCTAAGCATGCCGCCCGCTTGGGGCTGGAGACACTGGCGGATCTCTACCCCGGAAACACCTTCTATTCTCTTCCTGTTGCCTCTGGCCCTATGGACACATTGATCTATTATCAGCTGCGGGCTATTTGTAAGGACTTACACCCCACGTTCCCACAACCTCCACCTTCGATGCGCGCGCTTGATTTTATATATTCTTCCACCTCCCCCGGAAGCTGGTGTCCAAATTATACGCCCTCACGTTATCAACCTCCGTCGTTTCCACTGATCGCGCACGCGTGGCGTGGGGCGAGGACCTTGGTATGGACATTTCCCAAGCCGACTGGCTCTATTGCTGTAGCCAGACGAAGAAACTCTCTCCCAATTACCGTCTCCGCCTCATACACTTCAAATACCTGCACAGGCTTTACCGAACCCCCGTTCTGCTACATAAAATGGGACTAGTTCCCACCGACAGGTGCTCGCGTTGCTCTGCCCCTGCTGCGGATTTCGCTCATCTGGCCTGGTTGTGCCCAAGGGTGTCGGAGTTTTGGCGGGAGGTCTGCGCAGCCCTCACCGAGATTGTATCCGCACCGGTCCAGCCCGACCCACCGATGTGCCTGCTCGGCTTTGTTAAGTTCTGTCCGGATGCCTCTCGCCGATTGGTCGCAATGCTGCTTGTCCTCGCGCGGCGCAGGGTGTCCATGTGCTGGGGCGCAGGCCGGCGCCTCAGTTCGCTCACTGGCTGGAAGACGCATCGAGATGCCAAACTCTTCTGTCTGAATTCTGGGACCTTGTGCCTGCCAGATCTCGCCCGATTGACATATGGGGCCCCCTGGTGACATATCTCCACACCCGATCACATTCTGGCCGGTCTACCTCTCCCGCGCTCCCCGCCGGCTCTCCGCCCGCGGCGGCCGCCGGTGTTGGTTGCCAGCCCTCTCCTGCCCATTCCCTCTCCCGCACCCCTGACCGGACCTAATGCCCCCCTCTGCAGTGCTGCCCCCACACATTTCAGATATTTGTTGCTCAAGGGTGCTTTGTCATGCTACATATTACACTGTTTATTTTTTGTCTGTAATATTCCCCCTATTCTTGAGGTGCTTCGTAGATGGTCTTATGCGCTCAGTGTTCTGACTTGATGCAACATGTATGTTGGTAATGCTGACTATGTTCAATAAAGGTTTTGAAAAATTTAAAAAAAAAAAAAAAAAAAAACACCCTGAAGAAGCGTGAACGCTTCAGTCATTTCCTGGTCCACCCCAACAGAAACTGATCTAGGTTCTGAAGTCTTGTCTGGCAGGATGTCCTGTGTATGGCACTCCTTCTGCACAACACAACCAGGGGCGCAGCTTCCACTGGTGGCGTACGTGCCATGGCACCAGAAGCCTGAGGGGGGCATTAATCCTAACTATACTACTCCTAAATGCCTTTTGTGAATACCGAAAGTCGTAAAGTTAGGATTTTGTCTCAGATTACTTTTGTGAATCGGGCCCAAAGTTATTCTATAAACATCAAATAACTACCCGTTGGAGTGGTTTACAGAAAAGAAAGAATGCCTCACAGTATGGTGGTAGGCCACAGTAAACAGGACCCTCTAGGGCTGGCCTGGCCTTTCTAGCATTTACGGACTAGGGGGCGGCTTTCAGAGCAGGACGGGCTGCCATGACCCAAACATGTCCACAGGCACCATTTTAGTCTCCTGGATTCTGGGGCTGATTTGAACATTTTTGCCAGAGATTATTTTGGTGGGAACTATTTTGTGGGAGCATGGACCACAGAAATGGACTTGAAGCAAGCAAGCCTTTTAGTTCCCCTGTTTCCATGCTCCAGGGATCCAATTATCCTCCAGGGTTTATTTTTACCATTCACCCTCCATTTTAGGTTCTCTCTAGACTGGTATAACCCTTCTGTCTGGCACTAATTAATTACATCATTGTTAGAGTTTTATCTTATTCAGCAGCCATTTTGGTAGGTTTGATTTATTTTATTATTGTCTATCTGTTATCAATGCAATTCATTATAAATTTATAATGACAATATTTCCTAACAGTTTTTCCCAGCTGTGGGCTAAGAAGTCAGTGTAACATCAGCAATGGAAGGAGTCCACAGTGCACGAACCAAGCTGGCATGTGTTGCAGGAAGGGTCTTCTTTTAATCACGAACAGCATAAAATCACGATTAGAATTAGATCAAAGTGGCATCACCAACAGGGTGGACCTCTATCAGCCTCTTTTGTGACCTGCAAGCCTCCCATCAACAGCGGCAAGTAAACATTCCCAGACCAGGGTCTTAAGATCTGATCAGGAAGAGAGGAGGCACTCAGTAGAGACAGAATCCCAGACAAGTAATCTCAGACAGTCTGAGGAGGGTCCTAGCTTATTGACACTGACTCCCCGGCACTGACTCTCTGGCACTGATCTTCATGGTCTGCATGGCGGGGATGCATGCTGTAAAGAAGTCCAAGAGGCTCTCTGTAGGCTTTAAGTAGATTTAATCAGGAGTACATGTAAAGGACCACCAGTTCAGGCAGCAGCTAACATCCAACTGCCAGAGGTCCAACTGCAGGAACAGAACATTCTGTTGTCAAGCAATGACACATGGAATGCAGGGACGCAGCCCAGCAACAGGGATAGAAAGGAAGGAAGGGCAAGGCAAAGGATGTGGAAGAAAAAGGAGAAGAGGGAGGTAAGCAAGACCACAACACATCTCCCTCCCATATAATTGAACAAGAAAATATTGCAAAGTTACAGGAAGCGAAAATAAAACTGCAGTGAGAAACAGAATGTTGCAAACACAGGAGTCTAGAACATTTCATAGTCTTGATGCCAGGTTGGCCTGAATCTCAACCTCCGGGAACTCCCCAAAACAGGCACATTGTAAGCAGGATCATCACACGCAGTACCAGAACCATCACACAACCCAGAGTGCCCTGACACTCTTGAAGAATCAAGGCCCCGTTCACATCCACGAGCATTGGAACCGGGTTGCCATTTGACTAACCTGGACATGCTCCATACCTCACCAGAATCCAACACAACAACATTCCTCCTGACTTCTTTAATGATTAAGGGCCCCATAAATCGTGAACATCCCTTCTTCAAAAAACCAGGATTCCTGATCAACACCTCATCACCAACACGCCAACGCTTGAGGAAAGAGGAATTCTTTAGGTCAAACCTGCTCTTGTATTTTTCTTGGTGAAGTCTCCGTCTAGGAACAACCTGTTCATCCATTTCTACATCATTCACATCTAACCTCAACCAGGCAGAACTCAACTTGTCATGAAGTTTCCTGCCTCTCAGAATTGAAAAAGGAGAGACCAAGGTCAAACAGTTGGGGGTATTGCGGTGAGCCCACCATGTTTCTCTCAGCATGTTTTTTAAGGGAAGACCTAGTCTGCAAAGCCCTCTTAGCACAACACTTGACCAACTTATTCATGCTTTCAGCCAGACCATTGGCTTGCGGCGAGTACAAAGCTGTCTTAAAGTGAGTGATAGATAATTCTTTTAGAAATGTGCTCATCTCATGTGAGACAAATTGGACCCCGTTATCGGTGATGAGGTGCTTGGGAATACCTTCCCTGGAGAACTCCTCGGAGAGGAATTCAATAACAGCTCTAGTGTTGACAGCAGGCACACATTTGGTGACCACCCACTTGGAGGTGTAGTCCACCAACAACAACACATAGCGCTCATCACGAGCAAACAACTCAAAGGGCCCGGCAATGTCCAAACCCAACTTGGACCAGGGCTCAGAGCGAACTTCCACAGGCGAGAGAGGTGCAGTGCGAGTCTTTTTGCTCTTGTCGCTGTTGGCACATTCCCAACAGTCTTTAACAACCTCCTCAATCTGCCGATCCATGGTTACCACCAGTACCACTCGCGAACCCTGGCCTTGGTCAGATTCCTCCCAAGGTGTCCCTCATGGGCTAAGTTGATAAGCTTGCACCTAAGATCATGAGGAGGTATCACTCGATTACCCCTCAACAGCTTCTCATCGAAAACACACAGCTCATCCTTGACATTAAAGAAGCATTTCAAAGATTCAGGTACATTCTTGTCTGCTGGCCAACCCTTAACTGAAAACTCCTTGACCATTTCTAAATCACTGTCGCTACGAGAAGCAAGGGACCACTCATCGGAATTGACAGCAGACTCATGCACCCATGCCACAAGAGAATTCTCCACTTCCACACCAGATTGATCCAAAGGTAACCTGGAAAGGCAGTCTGCAATGGCATTCTTAGGTCCAGGCACATACTCAACCACAAAATTAAACTCAGACAACCCCTCCATCCAACGTTTGATTCTGGGAGAGAGATTGTCAACTTCCCTGCAAGTGAAAATTTGGCACAGAGGACGATGGTCAGTCCTGACAACCACAGGTAAACCCCAAAGATAAAACTTGAAATGGCGTATAGCCCAGAAGACTGCCAACGCCTCACGCTCAATCACAGAGTAGCGCTCCTCAGCACACCTGTGTGAGCGAGAGGCGAAAGCAACGATCCTGGACTCACCATCCACAACCTGCGACAGGACCGCCCCCAAACCAAGCATGCTGGCATCTGTGGACAGTTTAGTTTTCTTGCAAGCATCAAAATGTCCCAACGTAGGCATGCGACCAATTACACTCTTAATGGAGTTAAAAGCAGAGGAGCAATCATCAGACCATGAAAATTGAGTTCCCTTCTTGAGCAGCAACCTGAGAGGAGAAGAAACACAAGCAAAATTCGGAACGAACTTGGAGCAGAATTCTGCCAACCCTAAGAATGATCGAACTTGATCCTTGTTGACAGGTACAGGCACTTTTACAATGCTTTTGGCGAGGTCCAATTTAGGACTGAACCCTTCACCAGAGATGGTATGTCCTAAATAGTTTACAGAAGACACACGAAATTTGCACTTTTCCTTTTTGATAACCAGACCTGCATCTTGGAGTCGCTGTAAAACCTTCCACAGCTGCTGGTCATGTTCTTGTTGGTCCTTCCCATAAACAAGAATATCATCCTGGAAGATGAGGACCTTGGACAACCCTTCCAGGATTTTATTCATGACCCTCTGGAAGCAGGCCGCAGCGGATGCCAGGCCAAAGGGCATACGAATGAATCTGAAAGCCCCCAGAGGCGTCATAAATGATGTCAAATGCATGGAGTCCGGATGGAGTAGAACCTGGTGGTAGGCAGAAGACAAGTCCATAACGCTAAAACATTTAGCATCTGTGATCAGAGCAAGAGTCTCAGAGATGTTTGGCAAGGGTTGCCTGTCGACCCAAATATGTCTGTTTAAACCGCGTAAGTCCACACACATGCGGATCCCCTTGCCCCCATCTTTGGGTGCCAAAACAATGGGGGCCAACCACTCAGAACATTCAATTTCTTCAATGACACACACAGCCAACAATCTCTTGAGCTCCTGATCTAAGGGGTCCATCATCATGTGGGGAACTTTCCTCACCTTGCTGACAAATGGTTGGGCGTTCTGTTTCAGAATAATTTTATGCTCAAAATTTTTGAGCAAACCCAAACCGTCACAGAAAACCTTAGGAAACTGTGAGCACACATCATCAGATAATGAACCAGAGGACAGAAGCAACACTTTCTCAGGTGAATTGGGATCCAAAGTGATCCCCATATCTCTCTGGCGTCTCCACCCAAGAAGATTATCTCCCCTTTTTGCCACGTATACCTTCCCAACAGTCTCTCTGTCCTTGAACTGAATTCTTTTGACTACGTACCCCAAAACATCAATACTGACTCCACCATAACCTACTGGGTTGATGTCCGGAGGAGGCAGTTCGACTTTGTCAAGACCAAAAACAGTGTCCCAATTGGCATCACCAACCATGGTATAGGGTGAGCCTGAATCAGCCAAAACAGAAAATCGTTCACCACCAATTGACACCTCACACTCAGGCATGTCCAGCTTATCACCGTACACAACTCCGTCTTCTTTGACACTGATCATAAACTTTTTCTCCCCCTCAATACAACGTACAGTCTGGTTCCTGCTGCTACGGCACACACGTGCGTAATGACCCCTTTTCCCACATTTATTGCAAATGACAGATCTTGCAAAACAATTGGGGCTGTTAGACAAGTGATTCTCACTCCAACACCTAAAGCATTTAAAGCCAAACCTGTTGTTCCTGGACCCATTCTGTTCGGAATCAGAAAACCTGTACCTGGAACTAGTCTGTTCCGAATTAGAAAGTTTCTTATCCTTCTCACTATGAGTCCCCTTCGATGCCCCTTTGAGATCATCCTTCTTGAGATCATCTTTCTTGACCTCATGAATTGCTTTATCATCTACTGAAACATCACTGCCTTTCTCAACCCTCATCTTGCGCACCCACATGTTGGTATTCTCCATGCTTTCCACAATAGCTAAAGTTTCTTTGAGATCTGGGTTCTTAGCAAGGAGCTTCTGCTGGACCTTTACGTCATTAGTACATCTAACAATCTGGTCCCTAAAAAGAGAATCAGTGAGTTGCTCGAACTCGCAGGTACGAGCCAACGTCTTCAAAGTAGCTACATAGCTACCAATCTTCTCTTGCTTACCCTGGACTCTAGATAAGAAGTGGTGACGCTCCAAGACCACGTTAATTTTAGACCCAAAGTGTTTTTCAAGCATCATGACAGACATGTCGAAAATATTATCAGGCTCACCTTCACCACGCCTCAGCACAATCTCATCCAAACTGTCGTAAACATGTCTACCCTCAACCCCCAAGTTATGCAATAATGTAGCTTGCTTCCTGCAGAAAAGAATAGCGTATTCACAAACTTGCAGATTGAAGACAAGTGTGCACGTCACTGACACGCCAAGGAAACAAAATTGATTTGACACACGGTGTGCGCAGTTCGCATGCTCATTATTTAGAGGAAAGTATGCGCATTACCGCGCTTGCTCCTTGTGTGAAATACTTCCTCCAGAATGTGCATGCTCCGGGCTGAAGGAAGGTGTGCGCATCACCGCGCATGCCCCAAATGTGGCAACTGAACCTTGAACATGCCTCGATTGCGGGGAAACGAGGAAGAACGCCGCAGGATATAGCGCCGCAGGTCTCAGCAACTCACAGGCGGCTCCGGAGATGTTCCAACGAAGAAGAAACTCCCACAGGCACAACGCGTGGAAATCAGTTGCCTAGGAGACAGGCTTGACAAAAGGAGACTTCCCGATAAGGAGCAACGTCATCAAGCATTCCTTGGTTGCTAGGAGAAGGCAACACAGCAACAACGAAGGCAGGCCAGGTAAGAGACGTCACAAGGCCTTTACTCGAAGCAGAGAGTTGCCGTTACAGGGGCCTTGAATTTGAAAACTACAACTTTTAAGCCATGAAGTAATACATTGAGGGTAAAACAGTCCACAAGGCGTGATCAGGACTCAGGAAATAATTCAATCCAAACTTAAACAGTACCTGAATCTCCGTAGTCCATGGAGATTTCAAATTAGAATCAATTTAGCGCTGCAGCAGAGAAATGGGTTCGATGGGGAAGCTGGTGGCCAAAGAATTCCTGTCCCCACGCAGGTACAACTCGTCACCAGTGTAAAGAAGTCCAAGAGGCGCTCTGTAGGCTTTAAGTAGATTTAATCAGGCGTAAATGTAAAGGACCACCAGCTCAGGCAGCAGCTAACATCCAACTGCCAGAGGTCCAACTGCAGGAACAGAACATTCTGTTGTCAAGCAATGACACATGGAATGCAGGGACGCAGCCCAGCAACAGTGATAGAAAGGAAGGAAGGGCAAGGCAAAGGATGTGGAAGAAAAAGGAGAAGAGGGAGGTAAGCAAGACCACAACACATGCCTAGAGTAGAGCACAAAGCTATTTCCCTTTATTTTCCCTATATATGACATTATGCAAAACCAATATAGCATAGGTTAAGGATCAAAAATTGTAGATTATACATATAGGTCAGAGGTTAAACGATACAAAGTAACGTGTGCACGCTAAGGTCCTTAATGTTTACTTGACCTGGACCAAGTCAATTCCAGCAGATCATCTTGTGGCCCGAGAGAGGCCAAGGACTGTGGCCAAAGTTGTGACCAAGACTGCACACCAACAACAAAGAGGAGCCCATTCTGTGTTCTGTTATAATTAAAATTATACTTCCAGATTTGTAAAGCGTGACTTATCAACCCTAAGGGTATCCAGGTGCTGGTGGGAGATTAAGTGAGCTATTGCTGAGAATCACATGATGGAGAGCTGAGCTGCCGCCGGCAATCGAACCATGAGCCCCACGCTCCGTAGTCAGCCACTCTGGCCGCTGTGCCACACCTCTCCCTGCTGTTCTGCTGGGGATGCAAGAGTCCAGCAACAGCACCTGACTTGGGAAGATATTACTTGGGCCCCAATCCACAAGTTCAAAGTGACAGTCCACCTATAGCTTGTTTGCCATGGAGCTGTGGGATATCTAAAGGAAATGCACTTTGATCAGATTGACAGCCTCCTAAAATGTGAGCGCCAAGATAGTTTAAGGTCAGTGTCCACTGGGCTGGATAAAAGCTAGCTTTTTTGGTTCATTCAGCGTTGAACTTTTACTTGGAAGAGGCTCTGCACATGTTTAGATGAAAGCTAAACCAGGAACATGAATCATATATGACTCACATGGATACATATGGAATATACCTCAGGACTGTGAAGAGTCGTCACGCTGTAACCCAAGTAAGGTAAGGAGATGGTTTGCCTGGTGTGTAGAGGCTCTGCCTTTCCCTGGACCTGTGTCCGAGTCCAGCATCTGCTGCATTGCCGTGAGACTTCCCCAAGCATTTTTGACTCCTCCCCAGTTGCCGACACCCTTAAGTACCTGCATGTGACTCTGAGCCTAAGAGAGGGAGTCCATGTGTCTCCATAACTGCAGAGACTACTATTCCATTCTTTTATAAAGCGCTTGGTTACCCTAAAAGCCATCCTGGCGCTATTCCGACACCTACACCAAGTTAAATTTCCCTCAATTAACTGTGAAATAACCATATCATCAACCCTTTTCTAAAAGACCGATGATCTTCAATAAAGTGAAGTGCTTGAGGTAAATTGTACTACTGAATATCGACCCGCAGAATATCGTGATACAAGAATATCAAGAGAGAATATCGAAGGACAAAGTATCGAAAGATAAGCACATATAAGGAAGTATAAATTTGCTATTCTGACCTTCACATCTACATACCTTGATGATATATGTACCGCATTGGAATCTATATGTGGCATTAGGTACAGACAATCTAGACTTACTCACCTGTCAATATTTTTTTTACAATATTTTATCCCTCAATATTGTGTCTTTGCGATATTCTGAGGTCGATATTTAAGGTGCACACCATTGAGGTAGCATATTCCAGAACCGAGGCACAGAAAGGAAAACACCCATACTGCCAAATCTGATTTTAGGGATAGTCAATAATCTTTGAGCAGTGGAGCATAAATTGCATGACAGCTTGCATGGAATTATCATACTATGTAAAAATGTCACAAAAAAAATCTCAGGACTTTTATATTGAGATTGTCTGTGAGCAACCGTGATCCGTGAGTGTCAAGTGCCCGTACATTCATCGGCATCAAGGGCACCTCAAATGACCACACCGCCAATGCGAAGCTCAATGTGCCTCCACCCGTGTCGCAATGCCAGACTTTCTGCCACTGGTGTTGATTTCTTCCACGCCACTTCTGTGGTACCCGCACTAAGGCCTTGTGTGCCTCTGTCCTTGCTGCCAAACCCCCTCTGTTCATGATCTTTAAGATTGGGACTGCCACCTCATCCTGAAGAACATGTAGAATCAAAAAGAGAGGCTGCTACTGGCACTCCCAGTGCCTGGTCAGTGCTACCAACAGTGCTTAATTTGAGCCAGTGGTTTCCGGTGCTTGGCACTGGTACCTAATTGTCAGCACCGGTACCTATGACACTCTACCACATGGTGGCACTGTTTTTTTAATTCAGAGATGAGCACAACAACTGTTATTTATTAAATCAATATACATTAAGAATGACTAATACCTGCTGTCAAAGCCATTCTTTTAACTTTGGTGTCCTGATATTGTCAGAATTGTCACACTTGTAGGAGTGTGACTTATTAGTTATGCTGTTACTGTAATTGATAGTGGCAATGGGCAGTGCAAGCGGAAGTGGCCTGCTGACTAGAGCCCTGGCACTTATTTTTTTTACAAATTAAGCACTGGCTACCAAGCTAGACCACAACAAGGAACTGCGGGTGGACACTACACTAAACAGAATTAGAGAGAGCTGGCTGTGCAGGCCTTTGGATGTGTCAATCATGCACTAGACTTGGCTGTGGCATAAGGATGCTCCAGCTGAAAGCATCTGCCACGCATAATGCACGTAAACCCAAGAAATGCAGGATTTGTGAAAAAAATAACAGCAATCAGTACTAGAGTAATGAGCACCATAAGACTTCTTGAAAATACTTTGCATATTTTTCTTGATTATAAGTAAAGTCTTCTTTCTTTTTACTATAAGAATAACGCAGCTCGGGCGATATATTTATTGTAAGAGATACTAGTGCTAGCTGAGCTAAGCGTTCTGCCTCCCATCACTCTCCAATTTTAAACTTTGGCTGTTTGAGCTCAGCGCCTCCTGAAAGCCAATGCCCAAAGAGAAGGCACTTGGCAATTTAGTGCGTTAGCAGTAGTACTTGGCTCCCGTGGTTGCAATGACAACAGCGGCGGCTCCTCCGCTATGGTTGAGGAGTGTCGCCCCACTGCCAGCAGCCTCAAAAGTTGAAAAATAAAACGATAAAGAAACAGGTTTATTATCGTTTTATTTTTCAACTTCTAAGTGCCGAGTACGGGGGGCAGGGCCATTGCGGGGCCAGTCACAGAGGGGGAGTGGTGAACACTGCTATCAGTGGGCATGTCGGTTTGACCAGCCGTCTTAGAATGGCCAAACCGACATGCGCACTGAGCTGTCTCCATCCCGAGCTGCGTTGTTGGGTTGGAGACAGCAGGCATAGGCTCCCAGTCTCTCTGGGAGCATACATCCAGGCCCCTCAGGCCAATCCTAACGCTGCTCTCATGCATGAGAGCAGCATCAGGATTAGCCGTAGAAGAGTCTGGAAGCTTGTGCTGCAGTCAGGAGCAGAAGAGTGGCAATGCGGCAAGCAGCAGGTAAGTTAATTTTTTCCTTCTTTTTATGTATATTTGCCGTCGTCCCGCCCCCCCCCCATTCTGCCCTGACACCAGCCGCTACTGAACGACAACAGCATTACTTACCACATGGATTGCTCTATTGCCTTTAATTCTGCAGACCCCAGAGAAATGGCCCAATATGTTCCGAGGGGAAAATTCAAACTCACTGCATCATGGATCTAATGCATCTGGATAATCATATGAAAATTGCTTGAGGTTTGGCCTCCCGTGGCCCATTAAAGCAATCTTCATCTACGAATTATTCTGATATCAGCAAGAAATGTGAAAGGCGCCTTGTTCTGTAAGTAAAACCTTATTCCAGAAAAGCAAATGCCATTAGTAACCAAGGCTTGAGAGACTCTTTAAAAGCTTTTCCTCGTCTGCATTAAAGGCAAAGTTTCAAGTCTGGCTGATCAGGGCTTTAACACGCAATGCCATGATAATGCATGTGCAACCACCATTCTGGAAGCATTAATCCACCTCACTGAGCTGCACTGTACGCACACTAACTCACTACAGTGACACGAGCTGCATTCAATGTGCACTGCACTTCATTACTCTAATCTACCTCTCAACGCTGCATCCTAGGGAAATAAACCCACTGCACTGAACTGCATCCTATGGACACTAACCAACCATGCTTAATGCACCCTGGTGACACTGCACTGCTTCCTATTGACATCAACCAAACACACTACAATGTACTATTAGGAGACTGCACTGCATGCTCTGGTCACTTACTTCCCTCACTGTACTGGATCATTAAGGCACTGCCCTATCACACTGCATTCTAGAGCCACTAATTTGCTACACTGCATAGCATTTTATGGACAATAGCTCACCACACTGCACTGTTTCTTTTGGGCACTAACCCATCACACAGAACTGCTTTCCAAGGACACCAAACCTACCCCTACATCCTATAAATGCTAAGCAGTCACACCACACTGCACCCAAGGCACACTGTACTTCATTCTAATGACACGAATCCGCCACACTGCAAGGTGCCCTAGAGACAGTGCATTGTGTTTTGTGGAGATTAACCTACTGGGTCGCACTGTTTCCAAGAGACTCCAACCCACTGCATCCCTGGGACACTGTACTGAATCCTGTGGACACTGGCCCATTTCACTGCAGTGTGGTGACACCGCTCCCAAGAGATGCTAATCCATCCCACTAGTATTCATTTAATTATTCAATTAGGAGTTCTTTCAAAGTACTCAGAGTGTAGTCGTACGCCACTGCAGACCACCGAAAGGAAGAGGAGTGTAGCGCAGCTTAGCTAAAGGCGGGAGTGTCCAACCGGATGCGAGGTGAAGCATCCTTACTCAGCATTACTCTAACGCTGATCTTGTCAATGCACAAGAACAGGTGAATGTCTGGTTAAAGAGTTCAGTTTTAGGAATCTTCTGAGCAAGAGGTGGTTGAGCCTTGGCTCAGACTGGGGTCCAAGACATTCCAGAGTTTGGGATCCTAGACGTTGCAGGATCTGCCTCCATATTTTAGTCATCTCAATGTTTTTGTTTCATGAGGGCAGATTCATGAATTGAAGGTTCCTCGCTAGAATGCGGGGCTTGGTTGTGTTCCAGCAGGCCTTGTGGGATGGTGGGAATGATTCTGAATCTTATCCCTTGTGCCGGTGGAGGGCTTTTAAGGCCGGTTTCACATGGTTTTCTTTCCAGAGGCTGAAGCAGAGTTTGGATCAGTGAACCATGTTGGAAGCCCTGTGTAGGCTCCATTAGGGTAGTGTAACTGACCCATTACTCGTGCTCTTGGCAGTTTCGCCAAGTGCTTGGTCTGCATTAGTGGCATTTTCGTCTTGAGACTGGACAGTAGTAGGGTAATGCCACTAACCGATTCATCAGCCTATGAAGCGTCTGAAAGATCAATAATAAAGATTATTCCCAGATGTTTTACTTTCTGAGATGTGGCTGGTTGGAACCCAGGGTTTTGGGCCATTCAGAAGGAAGCTCGTCATTATCCTACTAGCGCCACCATCTCTGAGATGTTATCGAGCTGGAGGTGGACTCTGCTATCATCAACCCACATGTGGAAAGATTTTAATGATGCTCTCGCAAGCATACCAGTGGACGCATGTAAATTATGGAAAGTAGCACAGAAAGAAGACCTTTCTAGCCCACTACAAGACATCCTTCCTTCCAAAGATTCTTCTGTTCTGTAACACATTTGTTGGGTCCCATTATGGAGGCAGAAACAAATGCATTGTCAGTCTGTTTTAGATAACCCAGCCAGTCTATTCAAAAGCATCTCATAGTTCATGGTACCATAAGCTGCAAAGAGATCAACAAATTTGTAAGCGCTACTTTTATCTAATGGTATCTTGGCGCTGAAACTCCTAAGTCATAGTCTAACTTGTGGACATCAATTCACCAAAACGGCTGGTGTAGCAGAGGATAAAGCAACGTTTGCTCGGAGATGACAGTACCTTGTTCATTCACGGCCCCACTCTTAGCTGTCCAAAAGCCTCCTATTTGCTGCTGAGTGGTTGGGGCGGGCAAAGAATGGAACCTATAGAAAGTAAGTAGTGCTCTGTATGTGCATAGTGAAATGTAAGATTAAAACATTTCGATAACCCGGGGACACAAGACCTTTCCACTGTACTGCATCCTAGCGACATTAAATGATCACACTTTTGTGCTGAGAGTACCTGTTGTGTTCATCATTGCATGGCTGTGCCAAGGATGTGCATGTGCCCACATATACCTGTAATATACACTTCTCAGCGCTTCCTGCTCAGATCGGAGAGGTATATTCCCTGCCTTGCTCTGCCATGATGGAGCATGGTGTCTATGTTTTAGGTGCCCTTACATTAAGACACAAGGCTCTGGTGTCAATCCCTTGCCAATTCTCAGCCACCATGAATTTGAAAGCAGTGGGCACAGAGGAGAATGCCATGGAACCAGCTGAGTATGGGCCGCGAGCAGGAAGGGATAGTGAGGAAGCTGGAGTACTTAAGCCTGTGTGTATTTATGTGTTTCACGGTGTGAAGTTGTGTGTTGGGTTATACTGGCCCTGGGCGTGGGCTACATATGGAGATGGCAGGAAAGTACGGTTCTGCATGACACCAGAAGAGACTGGACAGATAAAAATCAATATTTAACAGGAAAAGCCTGGTCATTCCAGCTACGCAAACACCCACTCTTGAAACATATGACTGACAAGAACGTATTTTTACATTGTAAAGCTATGGTATCCCACTGTTATACCATCAGCCCTCTAGTCACACAGCCGAAGTCCTGAAAATCTTTCTCCGTGCTGCAACAGAAATGCTGGGTGGAAATGGACAGGCTTCTGGGTCCCTTCTCCTCCACCAGCACAGATCTGGAGGCCGGCCAGCATTTTTTGATCGTCAAAATCTGAAAAGTTATAGCTGCCAAGGTTTCAGATTGTCATGTGTGACATTTTCATAATTTCAGTGTTATTATGAGTGACATTTCAACGAGTATGAGTGACACTTCTCGCGAGCAAAATGAAACAATGAAGACGAGGGAAACATATAGATATCACAAATTACAACCATTTGCGCAACGAGAAACTCTATATCATAGCTGCCAAGTTTCCAGCTTGCCTATGTGTGACATTTCCTAGTTCTCTGTGTGCTTATGTGTGACATTTGATTGCCTTATGTATAAAAAACTCAAAAAAACTCACAAAAGAGTACGTCTGGTCAAATCAACAAAAAAAGAAGAAATAGTGTGTATCAGACCATGTAAATGTGACACTGCTCTAGGAAAGAGAAGGAAAACCTATTTAGATGAGAACCCTGACTCACCCGAGGGTGACATGCTTCATCATTGGGTCCCCTCCTCACACCCGGACCACAAGGTCCATGGTGTGGGCTACGACTCTTCAAGCGGAGAAGAAGCTGAGGTGTTTTTGATGAGTAGTTGGTATTAGGGTGAGTCAGGGACAGAGTGCACAAAAACATATATTGGTGGTTAAAACTACCTCCAGGGTACCTAATAACTTTATTCTGTGACCCACTGGGGATAGACTTAAAAAGAGGACCAGGGTTATGAGAAATATTATTAACCCTTTTCAATGGTCAAGAGGTCGACATGTTTCTGCCTTCAGTGGTCCCAAAGATGGGATCCTTGGCATTCATCAGGACCAATGCAGTAATACAAATATAGTCACTCTGTGTATATGTGAGTAATTCAAAATGTGAGTAATTCAAAATCAAATCAAAATGTATACTGGCCAATCAGGATAGCCTGGTGTAGGGTGGCCCATATAGATTCGGGGTCCACCGACATTCTGAAAACACAAACAAACGGAACAGAAAAATAATTAAAATATGAGCTGTGTCACATTTGCCTTGCATTTTGTAAAAACAGATTACAATGTAATCGACATGAACTATAGATATGTCTTGATGTTTATGTGGCATCTCAGGATTTCTATGTTCTTCTACCATGTCTTGCTTTTTTAATCTTACCTAATTCGGTGATAACTGGTGTCCACCTTTCTGCCAGCGGGTACATCTAAAGACGCCCAACTAAAAGGTAAAAGTAGAGACAGCCAACACATAGTTCCTTGGCTTACAAGTAAGTTTACTCCATAAATCTATATGGGAGTCTGATGATAGTTCGTGTGTAATAATAATCATGTATGCTGATATTGCAAACATTCTAACACATCAATTCAAATTAAGCAAATATAAAATATCTTTTTCTGAAAAAACCTCCCCATGTCTACAATCCCACTCAATCAAAGTAAAAATCTAAAGTGGTTTACTTTACAGAGCCATTTGTCGAGTGCCGGGAGTGAAATACAAAGCTCTCCTCTTGTTACCGAGGTAGCAGCCTAAAATAAAAATAACAAGCATTGGCATAGCCAATAGGTCTCGCCTTTGGGACCTTATAAGTGTTTAGCCAGAGCTATTGGCTTTGCCATTGTGTTCAAGCTATGTTGTAGAGCATTGTGGCTGCTGTGCAGCATGTTGAAAAGTTAGAATAAAAAAGTCTTATAAGAAAATGAAACTGAAAAGTTTAATTTTTATTTTTTAAGTGCATCCCGTTTTCCTTTAAGGAAAACGGGCTGCATTTTTTAAAAAAACTGCTTTATTTAAAAGCAGTCCCAGACATAGTGGTCTGCTGACCCCAACAGGCCACCATCCCTGGGAGTGCCAGCCATTCCCAATGGGGTCGCAAATTGCGACAGCCTCATTAATATGCATGAGGCATGCAATTTGCGACCCCATTGGGAATCACAAACATTGTCTCAGATACAGTTGTGCATCCCAATTTGCAAGTCGCAAATGCGACGCAATTTGCGACTCGCAAATTGGTGCGTCGTACATCTGGCCCTTAGTGCCTTATTCCAAAATGGAACGCCCATTTTGAAAGCTGGTTTGTTTACTCTACTGCCACAATTAGTAAGATATGCTTCAGTATCAGAGCGCTACACTTCAAGGCCACAATGATGAGAGGAAGCCTCAATTGGTTGGGGAGGGCTGTGACCCTGGGGCCAGCCCACGCAAGACACTGGTACTAGCTGAAGCTGTCATACAGGGTACGGCATAGTGCCAGGTCTGGGGATGCCAGCAAACAGTCCTGCATTAGGGCAAATAACGCAAGACGCAAGGTCACAGGGCAGAGGGGCTTTGGTCATAAAGAATGGACTCTTCATTGCAAGCTCCGTTGGGCACTTCGACAGGGATGGGGCCCACTTGTCAGAGGTTGATATGGACCAAATTGCAAATTGCCCAGAGTTATTGCACTGTTATAGCAGGGCTGGGTTCCCCCAGCAGGCATCGGCGCAGCTGGATCACAAAGCTGCAGCAGAAACTAGTGAGGGTGGGTCCCCATCCCACATTTTAGAAATTCACCTGGGTGGCAATGACCTCACCTCACAGGGGTGCTGTGCGCTAAGCAAGTCAATGAAAGTTACATTGGGTGAAACCAGCAACGCATGTGGCACTGTAGGATATGGAGGTCCCTTGATGCTGTTTGGCGAGATAATCCCACACAGGGTATGGAATGAAGTCAGGTCCGGGGAGGCCATCAAACATTCCAGCAGAAAGGAATTAGAGTCATACACAAGCTCACTGAGCAGAGGGGCTTCAGTTAAATAGGGCATGGCCTCATTAGTGCCAACACCACAGGGTATCCTGATATGGACAGGGTACAGCTGCCAGAGGTGGATATGGACTTGGTTCTGCTAGAAGTATTGGTAACTGCGCGTTGCAGAGGATTATGGAGCCTGCCATGATGGGTGGGGGGACCCGGGTATGACGGTAGCCAAATCCAGGGCATTGGCGGATTTACAGTGTGATGCAGAGGCAGTTTGGTACATAAGGGTACCATCTGAGGGAGCACAGTGAGGATACTCGATGCCAAACCCCCCAAGTGTTTACGGCAAGACCATGGGATGTAAGCGACGGTGCCCTGTTAGTCCTTCAGGCAGTTGCAAGCCTGAGCAACCGGGGGCTTGCCCTGTACCGCTCCACCCTAAAAAGGTGTGAGTATTAATCCGGGACTTGCGGTCACGGATTTAAAAATGGTAGCACCGAGTGGGTTGGCCACGGCGTTGTTTGGCTCATCAGGAGGGTGGGCAGTTTAGGTTACTCACCGCTGCCTGCCCTTGGTTCACCCATAAATTAACCCACCACGTTGGCATATTTCACTTAGGAATTAAATTAAATAAACAGCAGCAAACTTTTTCCACCAAATCATGTGTTGTCGGATTTATTTAATTCGTTGTGTGCTAAGTAGCTATTAACCTTGTGTGCGGGTGAGGGTTGCCGATATGGGTGCTAAGGACATGGGGAAAAAAGCAACGAGGTAAGAAAACAGAAACAGAACTAAGAAGAGGGCAATAGGCAAGAAGCATGTTGTGGGGTATTGAACTTCTCTGGGAAGCAACACAGCAGTTCATGTGGTACAAAAAGAGCCGGAGTCAACAGAAATAGCACAGTTTAAAGGATTGCGCACAAACATCAATTAAGGGGTCAAGACCCAACAAACAAGGCACAAAAACATTGAAACAAAGAAAAAGAAAAATGAAGGAAAGATTAAACAACAGAGAAAGGAAAAAGCAGTATATGGAAAGACAACGGGCAGCAGGTCAACAAAACATGCAATGTGGTAAGGAAGCAAAATTAGGCAATGAAGAAGATGAATGGACCCAAGTAATGCGGGTGGGTGACACCCTCTTGCTGGTGCGTTAGGAATGCGAGACGTTGGATACTTTCTCTAAGCATTCTATCTCACAAGGGTCCGAAGGCCAGCATTAAAGATCTAGGGGAGGGTGCACCCAACACTTGGCTTTTGGTCTGTCCCTTACACATTTGGCCATGAATGATATCTGCTGGTGCATTCAGTAACACTGAAGGGTCACAGTAGATACTATGGCCTTGGTTGTATGTTTGAAAATTCACACTAAAGAAAGAAATTACAAGTTTGCCATAAAAAAGCCAGGATTTCGGGCACCAAATGTTTCACCTTCAGGTAAAAGTGTTGCAGTGTTTTTGCTCTTTCTGTGTCATTTGAAATTCGTGATCAGTTGATCAAGAGGGAGAAAGGCTACAGCCAGGGCTTTAAGTGGGATGAAAAAACTGGGGAGTCTTTCAAAGGGGGGTGGCCAATGTAATTAAGGGCGTGGCTTAAAAACAGGTAAGCTAAAAATCTGTGCTTAGCAAAGTGTGCCACCCGACTTGTATTTTGTTGTTTCTGTCATTCCATCCAGATATATGATACAAGTAACATCACACCTACAAAAAGGCAGGACTATTGGCTTTGTCAATGGTTGTTAGCTGCATAAGATAAATAAGCAACACCTATGGCTTGTATATTATTGAAAAAGCTTCCACTTAAAGCCCTGGTGAAACCACGAGAATGTTGCTGCTCCTGAGTTTCAAAAGAGAAGGGAAATCCAGAGAGAAAATGACTCTCTTCAAAGGATTTCCCTTCCCCTAAAATGCTTACCTGGCATGACGTCATGCCGCAACTTCTCCACTAGTGAGAAGCGAGCAGTGTGAGCACGCGCACATCGATGTGCCTGCTGTCACTGCAGTCCAGAAAAAAACAGACCGCCTGTGCCAGGGCACAAAACAGAGCCCGATAGAGCCCCGTTTCGAGGCCCCCTTTAAAAAACTGACGGTGCTCAGCACCGGTGAGACCCTGCCCACTTAAAGCCCTGGCTACAGCTCTCTCACTGGCTGCTTTTAATTTTGGCAGGCGCCCCTATGATCTGTGCAATCAAATCAGGGTTTTTGCCACAAGCACTAGTGGAGTCAGCATAAAGAGAAAGAGAGAGAGAAAGAGAGAGAGAGTGTGTGCTTGTGTGTGTGTGTGTTCGTTAAAACTAATAAACTACTGTAATGAGAAATGCATTTGATGTACAACGCAATTAAATGCCCTTAAAATTAGGCTACTTCTGATGCAAAACATTTTACATAATGTTTTTATAGGATGAGGCCAATACTGCCAACAAATTCTAATAACCCTGAAAAAGCTGGTATGACCGCAAGACCCCTTAGGTCAACTATGCTGGAGATACTCACTTTTCCCCACAAGAGACCTTTCTTTTCTGAGGAGCCGTGGATCCGTAGATATCTAAAGTGTGAGGACAAAGAATCCTTTTCGTCTGACTGCCATCAAAGCTCTCCTGTCGCCCCCCTCTATTCTCCTCACTCAAAGAAGCGCCTCACAATTCAGACAGCTTCTGCGCCTGACAGCGCCATTAAAATCCTACGCATTTTTGAATGGTGAAGAGAAAAATGCCCTTCTCCAAAGACAATAGTGTGGCCTTCAGTAAACAAAGTGAAAAATGTTTGACATAATCGACTGGCGATAATTTCCTATTCAGAAAAGACACTCACCTAACAAAGACTGATAAACCCACGCAGTGATGACAAGTTTCTCGAATATCCAATAGGGGCAAAGCAAAAGGTTTTTTAAGTGCATCTGCTGTGCCTTCTGTGTATTAGGTAAAGGTATTTTCAAGTCGAAACAAGCGCGGGCGCCTCACGCGGCAGCAGGGGGAGAGAGGAGGGGGCCTGTGCGATTCCCTTGCGGGAGCGAGCGGCGCCAGGAGCGATAATTGCTACCATATGGCGCCACTCGCTCCCGCAAGTGAATCGCCAAACGTGCACGCGTTGCCATTGAAGGCAACGGAACGCGTGCACGTTTTTGGCTGAAAAGCCAAAGCTATTCCAAAAGGTCTTTTTGCCTAAGTAGCGCATGCGCGCTGCGTAGGCGAGACCTAAAAACTCTGTGAGTGCCCCATTCGAAACCCTCCCAGGTCGGGAGTTCCACTAGTTCATGGGCATTAATTGTAAAGGAGCAGGGCCCATCGATTTCCGAATCGAGGCCTCGCTACAAAATGTAGTGGTTTCAGAACAAGTGGGCACTATTATTTCATTACCAACTATCTTCTTCCATTTCCATGTGATTAATTAATCAATTTATGTTATCTGTATAGGGGCTGGAATGTAAACACTGCATATGCTTGACCTGTGGAGTTTTGCGCTCTCTCTCACACACCCGTTAGTCCTCACCTCTGTGGTTCCGAGTTTTAGTAAGCAGGAGTCGCCACCCTCTGTTGAAGTCCCAGTTCCAAAGTGCTCCCTCTCAGGTCCCTCATACTAGCCCCTCAGTGCACCCCTGCTTCCCTCTGTTGCAGGGGGTGAAATGTCTGGCAGGCATTACTACACTGTGTGAGGTGGACATGGGAGATGACCTTTACAACACGGTCATTACACCGCGATACCTTTACAACGCGGTCGTTACAACGACCGCGTTGTTAGTACGCGATGTAATGACATCGCAAGTCTTTACAACGAATTCCACTAGGGGGCGCTGAGGTATTGGAAATACATTTCCAACACCTTCCCTACTGTTGCGCAAACTGGAGTAGGAATAGTAAATAATACTATTCCTAAGTCCAGTGCACCCCCTAGTGGAAGTCGTTGTAAAGACTTGCGATGTAATACATTGCGTACTAACAACGTGGTCGTTGTAACGACCTCGTTGTAATGGCACGCAATGTATTAGATCGCGTTGTAATGTGCCATATTCGCTGGACATCAGTGAAGTTTAAATGGGAGCTTCTGAAGGCTGTGAAAGGCCCGTAGGGGGCGGTACTGTGCACACTACAACTGAGAGACATGGGGGCGGAAACATATGGCTTGACTGACACTGGGACACAGATACAGTAACAGACTCGTATTTACAGACACTGGGATTTAGAGATAGACACTTGGGTGACCAATGAACTCCGGCAGTCATCAGAACTTAATAGGCACCAGGTGGTCCTTCCTAAATAGGGTGGGCTCACAACAACTTACAACCAGCGACCCTGTGGGGATGGGTCAACATCAAAGAGTTCTATCTGCTGAGATAGCTCAGACCCCACATTTGAAACTCTTCAGTTCCCACACCACTAAATAATGCGGGCCTAGAGTGAGTGTGGGGCATCTGCTGTTTTACAGTGGATATCCCACACCCACCACACTCTCATTGATCCCTTGAATCACCACACTGTCCTCTGTGTTCAGTATTTATTCATAGCCCTGGATTGATGTTCTAACCCCGCGCCTCCGCCGGGCACATGTCCTGATTCATGTTGAAAACCCATCTCAGTGCACAGAAAGTGGGATCTGTTTTTGCACCAGAGGTTGGATAGTGGAGTTGATCCCTCTTCAGAAGATTATAGGGGTCTTCGGGGTCATGGGGTCATAGGGGTTAAACACGTGGATGGCGTGGCCTTCTTAAAGGCAGCTATGCTGGACGCCAACATTAGTTGAGATTCAATGGACCTCGAGAGTTGTGTCTCTTGTACTCTGACCATTTTCATTATGTTTCTGCTTCTTATATATTGACTGACTAGTCTTGTACGTCTAGTTCTGGGATTACAGCAAAAGGTTTAGTGGGTACCAAACTACGCTTGTAGAGAACCTTGAATTACGACTCTAGGATCCAGTGTGTGCTTTTTCAAGGCGGGTGAAACGTAATCTGCTTTTCTGGGTCATCTGAGGTTCTTCTCGATCCTTCTTTGATGCACCCATGCTGACTATAATACAGTGAGCCTGGTGAGCTAACACACATGGTCTTGTGAGTCCCTACACTGTATCTCCAATAAAGGGATATTCTTTCTAAGCATGAACTGGATATGAGTGCAATCTAAGCACGTTAACTCACACACCACTGCATCCTAGGGCCACTAACTTACCACACTGCACTGCATTGTAAGGACACCAACCTATTACACTGCACTGCATCCTAAGGACACCAACCTATTACACTGCACTGCATCGTAAGGACACCAACCTACTACACTGCACTGCATCGTAAGGACACCAACCTACTACACTGAACTTCAATCAACGGCATCAACCAATTGCACTACCTTACCACACTGGACTGCATCCTACGGTCACTAACTTACCACACTGCAATGCATTTTAGGGACACGAACCTATTACACTGCACTGCAACGTAGGCACACCAACCTCCTACACTGAACTTTAAACTAGGGCCTCAACCAATCATGCTAACTTAACACACTGCACTGCATCCTAGGGACAACAACATATTACACTGCATTTCATTCTAGGGCATCAAACAATCACACTGTACTGCATACTAGAGTCACTAACCCACTGCACTGCACTGCATCCCTAGGGACATCAACCCATCACATTGCACGGCATCCTAGGGGCACAAATGCACCGCACTGCAATGCATCCTAAGAAAACTAACTTACCATACTGCACTCCATCTTAAGAAAACTAACGTACCACACTGCACTGCATCCTAAGAAAACTAACATACCACACTGCCCTGCATCCTGAATGAATGAATGAATGAATGAAGTGAGACTTATATAGCACATGGCTACCCTGAGGCCTCCCAGCGCTGCGGATGGAACAAGCGGGCCAGGAACAAGTGCTAGAAAGGGATGTTAAAGAGATGGGTTTTCAAGAGTTTTCGAAATGCCAACAGATTCCGCAGATGGAGGGGGAGGGAGTTCCAGGAGTTTGCGGCATTGAAAGAGAAGGAGCGCCCGCCCCATCTGGCTCTCCGTATTCTGTGCGTAATGGCAGAAAAGGTGAGACTGGGGCGAAGGTTCCTGGCTGGGTGATAAGGTGTAACCAAGGATTGGGAGATGGCTGGGCCATACTTCCAGAAGGCCTTGTGTGCCAGACACATGGCTTTGAACAGGATCCTTGCCCTGATGGGGAGCCAATGGAGGTTCCTTAATGCTGGTTTAGCGGATTGTCTGCGGGGAATCTGAAGGAGCACAATTTTGGATGATCTGGAGCTAATAGAGGGGCTCCCAGATAAAGAACATTTCCATAATCTAGGCGAGAGAGGATGAGGGCCTGGACCAGGATTCTTCTCGCCTGAAATGGGAGAAGGGGGAAGATCTTACGGCGCATCCTCAACAAGCCAAAGCAGGAGGCTGAGAGCTTGGTAGCCTGATAGTTGAAGCTAAGGGAGTGGTCAAGCCACATGCCAAGGCTCTTAATCTGGTCCTTGGATTCTGGGGCCGAGACAGGGAGGCCATAGCAGTGCAGGGTTGAAGGAGGGAGAATTGCCTAGAAGCACAAGCTCGGTTTTGTCTCTGTTCAGTTTGAGACAGGAGAGTTCCATCCACTTGGCAACCTCCTCTAGGCAGGGGCCTAGGGTGCTAGATGACCGCTCGGGATGATTAAGTGCTACCACGAGTTGCGTGTCACCTGCATAGGTGATGATCTTTATGCCAAATGGATGGACAATCTCCGCCAGGGGTCTCATATAGATGTTAAAAAGTGTGGGGCTTAAGGAGGAGCCCTGGGGAACCCCCACAACTGAGCGGCAGCCGATTGGAGACAACATCTCCTTCAAACACCTGGAACCATGCTAGTGCAGTGCCGGATACTCCTAAGCTCTTAAGACGGAGGATCAAGGTGTTGTGATTGACAGTGTCGAAAGCGGCACTGAGGTCAAGGAGGATGATTGCGGCAGTACCTCCTTGGTCCAGTATCCTTCTGGCCTCCTCAGTTACCGCGAGGAGGGCAGTCTCGGTCCCCAACTGAGGACGGAAGCCGGTTTGGGAGTGGTAGAGGAGGACATTAGATTCCAAGTACTCAACCAGAACGGAGTTTATGTGTTTTTCTAGTATTTTACTCAGCCAGGGTAGGAGGGAAATGGGGCGATAGTTGGCTAGGTTGGCCTGGTCAAGATTGTTTTTTTTTAGAAGGGCTTTGACCAGGGCGTATTTCCAGGCGGGGGGGACTGTGCCAGAAAGGATGGATGAGTTTAGGAGATCAAGCATTGCTGGACGGATGATGTTGGTGACTAATTTAAGGGACTGGGGGGGAGCTGGATCGGAGGGAGAGCCTGAGGTTACTTTACACATGAGTGAATCCAGTAAGGCTGAGTCCAACAGAGGGAATCGGCTTAGTGAAATTAGGAGCTCGACAGGCAAGCCTGGAGTAAGGGGGGCCCGATGTTCACTTTGGGAAGCTGGAAAAGACGTGTAGATATTTTGAATTTTATGTTGAAAGAAATCCGCCAGATTGTTACAAGGCGTGAGTGCCCCTTCAGAGGTTTGTTGTTTTTGAGGCATGTTGGAGAGAGTTTTCGCGATTAGAAAAATTACTTTAGGGCAGCTGGCGGCAGCGTTGATTTTCTCCTCGTAGAAGGAGGCTTGGGCAGCATTAATTTCAGATTTGTAACGTCTGATTGACTTTCTGTAGTCAAGCTTTCTGGATTCAGAATAAATCTGTCTCCACCTCCGCTCTAGTCTTCTGCATTCTTGTTTTAATTCTCGGAGCTTAGGGGAAAACCACGGGCCGATTTTAGTCTGCATTTCTTGAGGGTGGGTTTTTTAGGGAGGACTAAGTCAAGGGAGCTGGTAATCCAGTGGTTGAACTTGTCATTTGCGAGTGTGGGATTAAGATCAGTAGCTGGTCTGGAGGCATCCAATGGTCAGTGGGGAGTTTGGGCCAATTCCTCTCCAGAACCAGGATGGGGTTGGAGGGAGAGGGGGGGGCTGGACTGCCCAAATGAGGGGAACCAGGTAGTGATCAGACCACGGGAGCGGCTGTGGGGTGTCTACGGTAAGTTCAGGTAAGTTACTGAAGACCGGGTCGAGGAGGTGGCCTTTGGCATATGTAGGGGAAGGGACTTTCTGCGTGAGCTGAAGTGCAGATAGGTTTGTGACCAGTTCCTTGGCTGCGTTGTCGTTAGGGTCATCTAAATGAAGGTTGATGTCCCCAAGCACAGTAAAATTGGAAGGGGCGAAGGCCAGGTTAGCAAGTGAAGTAGGAAGGGCCGTTAGAACTTCTCCTGGTGCCCCGGGCGGGCGGTAAATTAAAAGGCCCGAGAATGTAGTCGTTGGAGAGAACTCCAAGGAGAAGGCCAGGCTCTCGCAATCTGATAAAGGGTCGGTGGTGATGCGACAATTATATATGTCTTTATACACCACTGCTATGCCTCCCCCTCTACCGATCTTGCGATTGGCTCTTACTATTGAGTAACCGGGGGGGAGGGTTTGAATGATGACAGGGTCAGCTTCAGCGTAAAGCCATGTCTCAGTTAAGAAAATGGCATCGATTTTTTGTTCTTCCAAGAGTAGGGCGAGTTCAGTAGTATGTTTAGGAAATGATCTGCAGTTCAGGAGAAACATCCTGAGAAGAAGTGAGGGGATCGCAGGACTCGTGGTTTTGTTAGATGGATGAAGGGCAAAGTTTCAATGAAGGCAGCGGGAATGACCGTTGGTGGCGTTAAGTGAGTGCATGCAGTATGGGTTTACCTCCTTTCTAAATAAATGTAGTTCTTGGGGGCTGTAGACTATGGTCTTGCGGGAAGAACGTGCAGGGGTTGTGGCCCCTGGACCCAGCCGGGCGCACCCGCCTTCGGCCGCTGCGCGGAGGATCAGGCATCGGTGAAGTAGGAAGAGAGCTCCGCCCCCTCCGGTCTCCTGGCCGGAAGCGGGGTGGGGCGTGAAAGGTGCCGAGTACTCCCTCCACTCAAGCGGGTAAAACCCGTGGTGGACCAGGGAGCAGAGCGGAATGTGCAAAAGGTAGGAAAGTGAATATAAAATGCGGCAGCACAGAGAAAGTACTGTTTGGTTTTTTTTAAAATAATGAGCAAGTTGCATTCGGCGCGCTAGCACACTAGATTACTCTGACAGCTGGTGCGCGTCTGCAGCGCCGAGGAACAGGAGTTAAATGCGGCAACACAGAGATAAAATACAGTTTTAAAATTAGTGAGGAAGCAAGTTACAAACAGCGCGCCAGCACACTAGGCTTTGCTGGTAGCTTGTGCGCGTCCGTTGCGCCGAGGATCAGGCATCGGTGAAGTAGGAAGAGAGCTCCGCCCCCTCCGGTCTCCTGGCCGGAAGCGGAGTGGGGCGTGAAAGGTGCCGAGTACTCCCTCCACTCAAGCGGGTAAAACCCGTGGTGGACCGGGGAGCAGAGCGGAATGTGCAAAAGGTAGGAAAGTGAATATAAAATGCGGCAGCACAGAGAAAGTACCGTTTTTTTTTTAAATAATGAGCAAGTTGCATTCGAACTAAGAAAGCTAACCTACCACACTGCACTCCATCCTAAGAACACTAACCTATCACACTGCACTCCATCTTAAGAAAACTAATCTACCAGACTGCACTGCATCCTAAGAAAACTAACCTACCACGGTGCACTCCATCTTAAGAAAACTAACCTACCACACTCCATCCTAAAAAAACTAACCTATCAGACTGCACTCCATCTTAAGAAAACGAACCTGCCACACTGCACTGCATCCTAAGAAAACTAACCTATCACACCGCACATCTTAAGAAAACTAACCTACCACACTGCACCACATTCTGTGGATATTAACCCACTACATTGCACATTATTCTAAGGAAACCAAACAACTACAGTACACTACATCCTAGAGACAGCAACTGATCACATTTTATTGCATCCAACAGACAGCAACTCATTACACTGCACAGCATTCTATGGACACTAGCCCACGAGACTGCAAAGCATGCTATGGGCACATCCCATCACAATGCACTGCCTTTGGGGACCACAACCGTCACACTACACTGCAGAGCGTCACTATCCCACCACAAAGCACTGCATCCTAGGGTCACTGACCAGCCACATTAGGGGGTGATTCTGGAGCTTTATAAATCATTAATTCATTCATTGCCCTTCATCCTATGGACACCAACACATTATAATTTTTTTTTTTTTTATATTGTCATACAGCACAACCTCGACCCAAAGGTATCAGAGCGCTTTACATGAGCACCAGTTGCATTACAGACGGACATATTCATTTTTTTGTGGGCTTTTTTAGGTATGGGGGGGGATTAAGTGATTTGCCCAGAATCACAGGATGTGTGCGCCTCCCGCCAGACTTGAACCTGGTTCCCCAGCTTCAAAGTCGGCAACTCTAGCCGTTAAGCCACATCCTCTCCCGCATTGTATCCTAGAGATCACCACTTTGCACCCTATCAGTCTTACCCACCACACTGCACTGCATGTTAAGGACAGGAACCCACCATCTATCACTACATACGAAGGACACTAACTCTCCACACTGCTGACCAACATGGGAAACTCTGACTTCAAATTCTGCCCAGTTAGTTAAGTAGAGTTTATAGAAGTTATGTAACATGGTGGTTGATAAGAACCGAAAAAACACAGTCTGCACTTTCCTGCCTAACCATGGCACTTACACCCTTTATGGTGGTTACAGCTTTAACCTTGTTTTCTTAATAATTCATTATTTCAGGCTCTTTTGAAAGGTTGCCAATTTTCTAGACAGCATGTAGATGGGCCAGAAGTAGGGTGTCTGGAATACACCCTTACTGGGAAGGATTCTGGTACCTTGCCTTCAGGAAACACAGGAATAATTGAGCAAGTGCAAGAGAAATGTGTATGCTTCTCCCCAGACTGGTTTTAACGCATTCTTACCAGACCCGGTCTGAGGTGGTTTTGATTTTGATATTTATAAATCCATTCATTAGCTTAAGACTAACCCCCCACATTTATTGATATAAAATAACATATTAGTGTGAGGTCTTAATAATGCAGCTCTAGATTGGAAGACCAGTGTGTCTCTAACACACCCAGCTGCACTATGGCAAGAACAGACACCCACACTGTGCTCACAAGGGTCCCACATCCGACACAACACCAAGGAAGAGCATCCTCACTGTTGCTAGGTATACGAGGGGCACTAGACATTTGCCCACACATCTCCTACCCTGAAAGACACTTCCAGGCTGCCAGATCAAGCATGCATTGTCTGCAAGAACTGCTGCCTCTTATAGTAAGCAGCATTGAATAGTCCCCCCTCCTAGCCTCTTCCAGGACTAAACATTGAACATCTCTGGTGGTGAACGCATAACAAGCCAGGGTATGAGCAGATTGTACATGAAGAATTGTAAAAAAGAAAAAAATGGAAAAAGGGCCTTCTCCATCAACTCACCCAAAACATGGAACACCTCATCTCCTCCAAACACACATTCCTCTCACACCCCAGGGAAGATTTGAAGACACATCTATTCAAAGAGCATCTTATCCATCAATAAAGGGCACCTTCACCTTTTTTCCCTGGTCGATTAAGGACCACTCCTCACCACCATTCAGCTATATAATCTCCCTCGCTCCCATTTCTTGCACTCTGCTCTGTCATTGTCCATGCATAAGGGTACTTACAGAACACAAATGTGCCTACAATGAATGGTGCACTGCCTAACAGGTACTTTTCAAGAAGGGACTTGCCAGGTAGTTCAGGAGGGCTTTGTACAGGGACAGAAAGTATGATGTGTGTGGTTCTCAGGACAGTGAACTAGCAGGTTCCAGTGGGTCTTTTTAGGTGTCATCATTCCATGTACATATTTGAAAAACAAGGGACCTGGCTACTATGAGGATGAAGGAAAACAATGGTCCCTGAAAGGGGGAAGTGTAGCCTCAACTTCCTCGGAATGCTAGTCAATCACCATCAAAAGATTGGTTTTACTAGAACACATACACATTATTTATAATCATAGGAAAGTGAACTCATCGGGCTCTGATATCATGTACAATTTAAAGCGGTACATGTGTGGTACATCGTTTGATGGTGATTGACTACATTCTGAGGGAGTTGAGGTTAGGCTTCCCCCTTCGGGGACCATTGTTTTCCTTTATCATCATTCCATGTACAGCGCTTTGTTGCTCTCAGCTACTTACGTACTACAAAAATAGCTACACATACCAACATACACGCCAAACAATGTTAACAAAATGCAATACAACATTTCCCCATTTATATTTATACTACTTAGAATGTATGATGTTGCGTTCATAAAATATGCAATGCGTACAGAAAGGATTCATCAAACGACACAAGTTCACACGTCATTAATATTCTGCAAATGCCAGGCCTGGTGGCTTTCTGAAAGTATTTATTTAATTAGTGTAAAGTGCTAACACAGATAGAATTGGCTCTGGGCACTGGTTAAAATGGACTAAGGATATTACAGAAGGACAACAAGATGACTAGTTTTAGCTTCCAGACTGCCCTTGATATAGAGGAGTCGTGTGGTCCTTCTTTGGAGAGGATGGACTATGATGCGAGTCGCAGGTCCAGGGGCCGTGAATGGAGGATGCAACACTTGAACAGGGGCACAGCCATCTTCAGTGCAGCAGCAGAGCTTCATTTGCACACAAAAAATAAGTCCAGCTGGACAAAATTTTTCTTCGAATCTATCTGCCGACACCGCCAAAGGCCTGGGGCTGCCAAACACCGAGGCTGTCTAATTTTGATTCCACCTCATGCCTCTTTCTTTCAACACCCTAAACTTCTTATCTCTTAATCTCACTCATACAGGTTCTTTTCCAGCGAAGTGTTCAACACGCTTGGTGTAGCCAGTGTGGTGTAATGGACACATGTTTCTGAATTATTGTCCTTCATCAACAGAGAGTACATTTTGGGGGTGCTTATAAATGCTGCTCAAAGTCTTTTCAGGTGACGTGCCCCTCCGAAAGCACCGGTGCGGCCCTAGAGGCTGGTCAGCCAGTAACTCAAAGGAGGAACCAATTAAAGGAGGGGGTAGCACTCCACCTGGCGTACCAGTAACCATTTCGTACAAGTGCGCCATGGCAAATGTATCCCTGTTTTCCACCTCTATCTCTTGTTTCATATCTTTATCTTCTTTCTCCCTTCTCTACTTTTCACTCTCTTGCTCTGGGTCAAAGACTGGTGATGAAACATACCACAGTCCCCAAAAATGAGTGCCATGCCCACCACATGCACAAAATAAGCATGGTGCAGCAAGTGCAGTTGCACCAGGGACAAAGTGTGTGTGGGGCCCATTGCACCCACATTATGGCTACCTTTTGCTACCCAAACATCGGGCAGGTGAGCCTGTTTTATTTCCCTTGATTCCATTAAAGTCCTTAGCACCCTTACTACTTTTTTCCCCCACTGGTAGTGAGTTTTACATGTCACGTAGATATATCAAAGCATCATCTGCATAAACCACATGATGGGTTCCAAGTGCCTCAATCCCCCACTCCTCCGCCTGCATTTGCAATTGACAAGCCAGCGGTTCCATAGCGAGGGCAAAGATCAGCAGCGATAGGAGGCAGCCCTGTCTGGTGCCCGACAGATACTGAACCTCTCAGAGATAAGCTGTCCCGTAGCCGCGGCCCGTGCAGGTAAGAGCGGCGGGGCTGGGTGTGGGGGGGTATTTTGACAGACAACAAGGGAAAATTAATTATTTATTTAATTTTCCCTCGTGACCGTCTGTCGAATCCCCAGCTGACCACAGCTCACCGCTCTTACCTGCACGGGTCGTGGCTGCTGTCCCATCTTGACTCTCTTACCTGATCGCCCGTAAAGGGTCCGGTGCCAGCTCAAGTAGCCCGAACCCACATGCATTTCTTCTTGTGTCGCGAACAAGTAATCCCAGCCCAAAGTGTCACTGGCATTTTTGATGTCAAGTGACACCGACACACCTGTGTCCCTTAAGTCTGCCCCTAAGTGGGATGGGTATGCCCAGACGTGGGTCCCTTGCTCACTGTGCCACTGGATTCAAGCTAGCCTGGCTGAAGAAGGGTGACATACCCTGAAACCGGTCCCAGGTTGCTTGTTTCCGGTCCAGGGAGGACCTGGCCTGGCAGTTCGGTCTGGACTGTTCCCATGGGGCACAGGGTCAAGACTGATTTGCATATGGCTGGGTCCAAACTGGGGTGGCGTAGTGGGCAAAGAACGATGGATTTAACCCAGATCTTTTGACTGAGGAGAATGTTTGCATTGTCAGCATTCCGTCCATCATTTGTTTGCTGTAACACCCAGCAGTCGCAGCAGCTGGCGGACATTGAGGAAGGTACTGCGGCCATGTATGAACCCGTTTTGGTCCGCATGTACTAAAGCACCAAGCAAAGGAAGCTGTTTGCAAGGACCTTCCCCAGAATCTTGTAGTCAAGATTCAACAGTGAAAGCGGTCTGTAGGGTCGAACATCCAGCGGGTCACGGCCTGGCTTCGGAAGCAGCACTATTAGGGCTGCTACTTACACCAATGCCCTCGAACTTGGCTTGCAGATTTTAACTGTTGCTTATTCAATGACTGGGGCAGGCTAAACTGGAAGGAAGTACCAGAAACTGACCTGTCAGGGTGTCAGTACTTCCATTTGTTAAGGCATTAGGCTGTACAGGAATAACCTGTCTCAAGTAGTATATAGGATTGGTTTGGAAAGGCTGACCCGGAACTGAAATACTGTAATTTGTGTATGGCGCCACTTCCTTTTGGGGCTGGAGGGGTCCTTTAAAAGTGCGCGCTAATGATGCAGCCTGGTACAGCTGTCAGGTTAGCCGGACACCAGACATTTTGCTCTCACACCGCCTCTGGGAAGCACCGAGAGATGAGGTGGCGATACCAGAAGGTGAGACGCTAATACCGCACACCTCCCAGTAATTACACGAAGTGTCTCAGGCAGCATTTTACAGCTGGGTAAGAAGTGCCTGAGAAAAGGTGTAGAAGCATCATGTCAGTAAAACGTTACCACCTCTTATTTCGCACTTCTGCAGTGCATGGGCTGTATCATGATGGGCTGCGCTGCCCCAGCACAGAGCCGAGCGCTTGCTTTCATGCTCCTAGAGCGGCGTAAAATAATTTCATTTAACCTGCTTTTTAGGTCGAGCCTCGAGTAGCGCGCAAGCGCTGCTAGGCGAAGACTTTAAGTAAGGGGGTTTCAGAAGCAGTCCAAACGCTCGTGCGTCGTGGCTGGCCTTTTTGGGATGGTTACGCGCGGCAGATATGTGTTTCCAATTATCGTGCCCAGACGCGGGCGCGATAATTGTAAACACATGCCGGCAAAAGGCCATGACGCACGAGCGTCTGGTCAGCTGAGCAGGCTGCCGCGCTCGCTCGCCCTCGCCCCCGCTCCTCTCGTCCCCCGCTCCTCTCTTGTTCTATTTATTTTTATTTTTAAGTCTTTGTAGGATAAAGTCTGAATGTGCTTCACGGGCGAGGGGCAGCGGCCTGCAAACCCTTCTGAAGGAAGTCTGCTTTCATTCAAGGTTGTACTTCGAAGTCTCAGCAGAATTGCACGTGTCATAGAATTATTGGTCCCAGCCCGGTGGGGTCCGTGCAGTGGCGTAGCTAGGGACTCTGCCGCCCGTGGCGGTCCCTGCCTTTTGCCGCCGCCGAGCGCTGAAGAGTGGGGGGGGAGGGGTGCTGGCGATTAATTTAGCCGCCGCCCCCGAAACTCATGCCGCCCGGGGCGTACCGCCCCCTCCGCCCCCCCCCTTGCTACGCCAGTGGGTCCGTGAGACGCTCCATGTGGTAGAATGACCAGAGATGTTCTAAATGTATTTATCTGCAGCTGTCCTGATTGGTTAAAGTCATGAGGACCATGTACAGCTGTAGTAAATATATGGAATCTAATGTTCAGAACTCTATAGAAGTGTGTTCTCTGGCACGAGGAGAGCGTTTTTCACACTGACCCTTGGATGTCGGGTTTCTCTCCCATTTTAGATTTGCAATTTGCTGGCCTGAAACTTTACTGAGTTCTTCTGATGTTTGTAGTTTAACTGACCTTTGCAGACTGATCTATTGATTAATACTCGATCTTTACTAATCCAATTGAATTCTGTATTTGAATTTCTGAAAATGAAACCCTCAAGGTTTAAGGCCTCTGTGTCATTTTATAGGGCTGAATGAGTTCTTTGTGCTAAAGTGAGCTTGCCATCCATCAGGTTAAAGGAGACAGGTTCAGCTGGGAGCACCGCACCCTGTAAAGGGAATGAATACCACCGTTCCCGGCCCATCAGTCGTGCAAAGGCTGAGAGCCCCAGTGCGACGTCACTTCCAAGGTGCTTATTAAAGATCTGGATCTCGATCGGGAATGTGGGAGAGGAGCTCAAACCCACATATTTAAAAAAAGCCCAGTGTTACTGCACCGGAAACACTTGGTGTGAGAACAACAAAACCAACTTTACAGCCTGGAAAATCCGGCAGGTAAAGTCACCGTGGGGAAAGCTGCCCTGTACCCAAGTCACTGTGGGGAAAGCTGCCCTGTACCCAAGTCACCGTGGGGAAAGCTGCCCTGTACCCAAGTCACTGTGGGAAAAGCTGCCCTGTACCCAAGTCACCGTGGGGAAAGCTGCCCTGTACCCAAGTCACTGTGGGAAAAGCTGCCCTGTACCCCGACCCCTTCCAGAACCCCTGCTTTTGGAAACCTTCTTCTAAAGCGCTTAGTATCGCAATCTGTACAAGGTGTTTGTAGCTCTCAGGTCACTCATTCCCCAGTAGACTTTAAACATTGGCAAATGCAATAAAACATCTCTCTTGTAATAAACTGATCCCTGCTCGTGAGCTTAACACGCTGGAGGGGCTGGGGACGCTGGGTGCAGCATGTAGGAACAGGCTGCAGGATGTAGGACTCCTACCCTTAACCCTGCTTCGGTTTCTCCCTACAGAAATCACGAGGCCGGAGTCACCAGAAACAAGCATTTGCAATGCAATAGGTCTCGCATTTACACAAGTTTCAGCTATTGGCATTGTAAATGACAAAGCCTTTTACTTATGTGTTAAAAACTAAAACAAAAATAAAAGGCATTGTTATTTGCAATGTCAATAGCTGAAACTCGCGTAGAAGCGAGACCTATTGCATTGCAAATGCTTGTTTCTCCCAGTTAGTGCTTTATTTTAGACAGCACAGCTCAAAAACAGAAAGAGACACATTTTTCTCACTGTTTCCGAGTTGTACTGTCTGAAAATGAGTTCCTAGATCGGAGAAATATACAGGCACATAAAAACTGGCGCCTAGCTCTGCACTAAAGAAGGGGGGCCCATCAGGATAGGGCCCCACGTGCACTCAGTGCAGGGGCCCGCTGTGCGCCTGTTTTTTTGCGGTTGCACTTCCTAACGTCCATACATTTACCTCTGAATTTCAGTGCTTGGGTGCGCGGACAATGCAAGCACATGAAACAGGCGCACAGCTCCACCCTGCATGAGCGCACACGTACATCACGCGTCCCAATGTTCTTACTATAATAGAATTGGTCACTCCAGACGTTTCTGCCAAATTTAAAGGGCAGCGTCATAATCAGAGCCATAGTCTGATGGAAATGTGAAATAAAATGACTCTAATAATGAAGCGCTATGGGCCAGATTCATGTAAGTGTAGTGTGCGAATGACCTCTCCCTAAACGCAGGTCGTACAGTCCAGGACCAGTGCAGTGCAGTGCAGAGAGCTCATCCCAGGCGAGCATTCCATGCCCTCCCAGGCTTTGCCTCCCATAAACCACGTGAGCTGAGGGCCAGGGGCCCGCTGGGACCGCAGGAGATCTGGACTACTTGCAATGGCCTGTCCAGGGAAGTGGAAACTACCCATGCCCCCTGGAGGGCAGAATGCAGGAAGGGGCATCTTTTAATCTGGTGCCAGTCTTTGTCAGCTCCTGGCTTTTGGCAGGGGCATAGCTTCAGGGGGTGTTTGGGATGTTACACCCCCCCCATGTCAATGTATTTTATGTTAAATAGTTGGGTCCAGGTGCTGCCATCCGGGCATGGTGAGGGGTCTGTCCAATTTCACCAGAAATTGTTACACACACACAGATAAAAACACGCACACACCTCTCCCTCTCTGTTCTAAAAATCTTCAAAAATGTTGGTTATTTTACAAAATATTGTGTTTTCTCCACTGCGTACCTGTACCAATCCGCGTTCGTCTCCTTTTCCACTGCCCCTTTAGACCCTCTCATGCGCCCTGCTTGTTGTATCATGTATGTTAATATTATTTGCCAGTGTCATTGTTGGAAAATCTAGACCTCACCTCCCACCCCTCCAATCTTACTGACCAAGTTGCCGGAGATGGACACACACACACACACACTTCATGACTAACCTGTGCTTCTGCACCCACTGAAACCTTATGAATACACTTTTGCCAAATTGTGTGAATGGTCTGCCTTTGTGCATACATAAACTGCACAAATATATCATTGTTTACACCACAGCTGACTCGCTTCTTGAATTGGGTTCTGAGCAATATCCACGTTCTTTCAATCTCGTGATGCACTTGCCATCAGCAGCCAGCAAGAATGTGAATAGTGAGTGAGGTACATACAGAGTGCTGCACTCGCTCAATGACATCTCAGCACTAGGAGAGGTCCTTGACATCAGTAGCCTGAAAGAATGTGAATAGTGAGTGAGTGAGGTACTTACAGAGTGCTGCGCTCGCTCGAAGGCATCTCGGCGCTAGGACCTACACTTGCTATCAGTAGCCTGAAAGAATGTGAATAGTGAGCGTCAAGTGAGTGAGGTACTTAAAGAGTGTGGCAACGGCATCTCAGCGCGAGGACTAGCAGCTGCCAACAACAGCCTGAAGAAATGTGAAAAGTGAGAGAGTGAGATACTTGCAGAGTGTGGCAATGGCTTGTCATTGCTAGGACCAGCACTTACCATCAGTAGCCTGAAAGAATGTGAATAGTGAGTGAAGTACTTTCAGAGTGCGTCGCTCGGCCGATGGCATCTCAACACTAGGAAAACAACAGTTGATGGACAGAATGCAGAACAATGTCATACATTCACCCCAGTACAGAGATCTGGGCCTAAATCCATCGTTTTTTTGCTCACCATGCCATTCCAGTTTGAACCCAGCCATATGCAAATCAGTCTTGACCCTGTGCCTCATGGGAACAGTCCAGCCCGAACTGCCAAGCCAGGTCCTCCTGGACTGGAAACAAGCATCCTAGGACCGGTTTCGGGGTTTCACCCTCTTCAGCCAGGATAGCTTGATTCCAGTGGCATGGAGAGCACGGGAACCACGTCTGGGCATACCCGTCCCACTCGGGGTGACAAATGCAAAAACAACAGTTGATGGACAGAATGCAGAACAATGTCATACATTCACCCCAGTACAGAGATCTGGGCCTAAATCCATCGTTTTTTTGCTCACCATGCCATTCCAGTTTGAACCCAGCCATATGCAAATCAGTCTTGACCCTGTGCCTCATGGGAACAGTCCAGCCCGAACTGCCAAGCCAGGTCCTCCCTGGACTGGAAACAAGCATCCTAGGACCGGTTTCGGGGTCTCAACACTAGGAACAGGACTTGCCATCAGCAGCCTGAAAGAATATGAATAGTGAGTTAGTGAGGTATTTACAGAGTATGGCACTCACCCAATATAATCTCAGCCCTAGGACCAGCACTTGCCATCAGCAGCCTGAAAGAATTTGAATAGTGAGTGAGTGAGGTACTTGCAGAGTACGGCGCTCACCCAATGGAATCTCGGCACCAGGACCAGCACGTGACATTAGCAGACTGAAAGAATTTGAATAGTGAGTGAGTGAGGTACTTACAGAGCACGGCGCTCACCCAATGGCATCTCGGTGCCAGGACCAGCACTTGACATCAGCAGCCTGAAAGAATGTGAATAGTGAGTGAGTTAGTACTTACAAAGTGTGGCACTTGCCCGATGGCATCTCGGCGCTAGGAGCAGCACTTACCATGAGCAGCCTGAAAGAATGCGAATAGTGAGTGAGGTACTTAAAGAGTGTGGCGATGGCATCTCTGTGGTAGGATCAGTACTTGCCATGTGAATAGTGAGTGAGTAGAGTGCTTGTGGAGTGTGGCGACAGCATCTCAGCACTAAGACCACCACCAGCAGCCTGAAATAATGTGAATAGTGAGTGAGGTAATTACGGAGTGTGGTGATGGCCTCTCGCCACTAGGGCCAGCGCTTGCCATCAGCAGCCTGAAAGAATGTGAATAGTGAGTGAGTGAGGTACTTACTGAGTGTGGTGATGGCATATCTGTGCTAGGAGCAGCACTTGCCATCAGCAGTCTGAAAGACTGTGAATAGTGAGTGAGGTACTTACAGAGTGTGGCGATGGCAATTGGGCACTAGAACCAGCACTTGCCATCAGCAGCCTGAAAGAATGTGAATAGTGAGTGAGTGAAAAAATATTGCGGCCGTGCACTGTATCTGAAGCTCACAAGGCAATGACCTAGGTACCAAAATAGGTGAGATTTAAGAAGCTTATAGATTCCTCAATGACTGGAGACCAGCCGTAGTGATGGACAGCTAGATTGTTCCATCGTTGAAGGGTGATGATTGAAAAGGTCCTGCCATCTACTTGTGCTCGCCTGACAATGGAAACCACAAACAGATGAAGTAAAAAAGGGCCAAGCACATAGGAGGCTTGATGAGCTAGCAAAGTGCCTTGAAGTTGATAAGTGGCACACCCAGGATGCAATGGGGCACAAGGCCAGGTCATAGCTAGATTTATTTACAGAGTTTAAAAACTAGCCTTACCGCCAAGCTATTAACTAGCTGCAGATTTTCCATGACAAGGATGGGCAGGCCCTAATTACTTAAGCTCCCATAGTGAAGCCTTGCCAAGACGCATGTCCCTCCAATAGTTCTGGAAGATGCAGAGGAATAAAGCAAGTTACTCAGGTCTATGATTAACACATTGGTTTTGTTACCATCAACCTTCAACAAGTCACTGCTCAACTAGACTTTAATAGAAGATGGGCAAGGCTGGAATCCACGCTGGTGCTCAGATAGTGGTTACTCAAAGTGCAAAATGCAGTTGGGGGTCATTTGTGTAAGAGGCTGCCATGACCTTGAAAATTCTTGCAATGGCCGCCTAGTGCTCCGCATACATGTTAAACATAATTGAATACAAAGATAAGCTTCGACATTGACCTGACATCTGTTTAGTGCAAAATGGCAGTGATCATAGGGATTAGCAGCATTTGTAGAAAAATAAAGAAAACAAGGACTAAGCTAGGCCTTGCAGGCCAGCTGCCGCCAGCTGGTGGATCAAGATGAAACAGATCACAATATCAAACATGGCAGAAAGAGTTAGCGGATCAGGACTGCAAGATAACCAGTGTCCACTTTAATTTATCCAAAACCACTACCACATCTTTTTCAGTTAATATCCCCAGGCGAAACCTGATCTGCATAAAGTACATAAGGTCTGCGGATTATAGATTAGTCGATAGACAGTGGGATAGCAAATTTTCACCAGGCTTGACGACGGCTGACAGGAGGGAGATTTAGCCGTAGTTTAACTCATCACTAGCGTCAATACCGGGAAAGGGTCTGATGGCTCCTTTCTTCCAATGGTAAGGGAAAATGCCTCTAGAAAAAAGGCATTCAATTATGAGGACATTGCTGTAGCCAGACCTAAATGTGAACAGATATCCTCCGGAGACAGGGCTGGTGCTAGGCATAGGCAGTGTGGGCAGCTGCCCAGGGCCTCGCACTCGGCCTACCAGCATGGGGCCTGCACCTGTGCCACACACCAACGGTCCTCTTGTACTCCTGCAGATTCAACTGAAAGAAAGATGTCTCCTTGCAATTCGGCCCATGGGAGGGGCCCCCCTCCCCGGGCCTCTCAGGGTTGGTGTAGGAGGCCTATGGGAGGGAGAAACCTCCTCTTGTCCCAGTTGCAAGGAGACACATTTTGCAGGTTTGCCTTGCAATTAGGCTCCTGCCGGTTTTGCCCATTCAGAGACACTGCGGGAGGCCCTTTGTCCAGCACTTAAGTGCCCACACAGTTTTAGCTCTCAGCCCACAAGCAATTCTCACACCTTCAGCCCGATAGGAGCTGTAAAAGAGGTGCTTGTAGGCAGCTGAGATGAGGAGCTGCGGCCCAGGAGGAGTCTGCACAAAGCAGCTACCGGAGCCCTGAGTGTGTCACTTATGTAAATAAGAGGGGCCTCGCACATTCCTTTTCTGTCCGGGGCCCCGAAAATCCTAGAACTGGCCTTGTCCGGGGATACTGACTCTAAAGATGATAACATAAATGAGCCTCATTCTCTGTGACTGTAGGAAGGATGGGGAGTATCTGTCAATCGAGAAACAGGTACAGCCCAGTGGTGCAGGGGGCCCAAAGCACCTTTGCCACTACAGGAGGGGAGTCTTGGGCTTATAATAATAATAATAATAATTCCTATTTGTAAAACTCAAACATATCACCCATTAAGGGTTTTAAGACGCTGGGGTTGTTGGGGAGATTAAGTGAGCTATTGCCCATAGTCACATGATGCTGAGCTGCTGCCGGCGATCGAACCACGAGCCCCGCGCTCCGGAGTCAGCCGATCTGACCAATGCGCTGGCTTCGGAAGTCCTCATGAAATTCCAGACTCAATGCTCCTGGATTAGCCTGCAGCGAGGCCCTAGATTTGTCATTATGCACATTTATAACATGCAAGATCTGCGAGATTGAAAAATGTGTCAGACATGTAACAAACAAATGCGTGCAAGGATAAAATCCTCCCACTTCATAAACCTGTCTGGATCCCTGACCACTCCAGCAACCCACCCGGTCAGTTCCGGTAGGTTTTGGCCGAAATGTTGAGTCGCACCATGGAATTACCTTTTGCTGTAAAGGCCTGGGAGGAAATACCAGAGTACCCTTTTACATACCCTTACATACCTTTGTGAATTTACCCCCAAATGTTCAACTTAGTAAAAGTGCACAGACGGCACAGACCATTCTATGTGTCCTGCTTGCATACGAGTATTCCATGAATAGTCTCATTTTAAATTTGTGGGCCATTTCACAAAAGCATGTACGTAAAAGAGAACTACAGAAGGTCTACTTAACATACTCAAAATTGCCTTTGTGACTAGCCTGCCTGCCGTGTGTTCAACGTGTACATGCATGAGATTAATGCAGAATAGAAATCTGCTGGCCACACCTAAAAAGGATAATTTGTCAGTCGTTTTGTGTAATTTTGTGCTGCCAGTTGGTATTGTCCTAACGCCGCAGTCTTACCATTCCTTGTGGGACACACTCACAGCTTCGTACCAGGGGTTCTGCTATAAGAGGCATTGAGTGCTGGCCTTAAAGATCCCAGCCACATGAAAGGCCTCGGCTTGATATCATCTCATTCATACACCCCCGGGGTACTGCGGGGAGCGAGACACCGGCGTCTAGATCTCTCACGCCGAGCAATGAAAGCAAGCATTCACCTTGGATAACCTTATCCTTTAAAAAAAATCACCCTGATGAATGACACCAGTCGAAACCGCGGCTGGGGGTCGCGACTGGAGCCTCACAAGACCTGACGGTGGCACGCGGTTAATCACATTACGCTGACTGAGTGACAAGAGCGCGCGCATCGCCCTTGACCACCTCCAAGTAGAAACAATTAAAATCCCACTGCGGCCCTCTTAAGAGTCAAGATAGCAGAAATCTATCAAAGGAGCTGACAGAGCATCTTGAAGAGCAAAGAACATGGAAAAGGGGCTAGCTCCAGGATTTACTAGCATCGATGCGGGTAAAAATGTGTTTCTGAAGCCACCTGCGTCTAACACCTTCTTATCTGCAAGCCCTTCCTCTGAATCACATTATAAGCAAATACTGACTGACTCCTAACAGGCACCTCTGCACAAATATTGTTCACACCGAGCAGGGCTGTGTGGCAGCATTCATGCTGGAACACTAAAGGAAGGCAGATAATGTAAGTACATTTAGCTCATCTGGAAACCTGGCATGGACCCATGAGTCGCAGACCAACCATGGACAGCCCCCGTGTAGATAAATCCGACAAACCTGTTTTGGGAAATAATTAATGTCCCACACCATCAGTGGAGGAATGGGAGCTAAAAGAAGCCATGGAAAAATGTGTTTATACCATCTCCATAGCTAACGAGTAAGGGCCTCATTACGATGTTGGGCGGAGTTTCCTCTGCCCGACATCGTCTCGGTCAAGGGACCGACCGACACCCGATCGGCGGTCGCGACCGATTAATTAGGATGCGACCGAACACTGACCGAGCACTCCTATTTTTACAATGGGGGCATGCATTCCAGCCAGAATGCATGCTCCCATTGTAAAATGCGAGGTGCAGTTCATCCCTGCACCCAGTGGAAGGCACCTCAAGGTGCCTGCCACAAGGTGCAGGGATCAACAGGGGGGCATGGAACCCCTCGGCCTCCAATCGGACGCCTCGCACCAAAAGGAGCCCTGCTGGGGGCTCCCAAAGTCGAGTTCCGACAGCCTTTCTGTGTCGGAAAGGCCGGCACAGAAAGGCTGTGTAAACCAGACATCGTAATCCCTCGGGCGGAAAGAGCCGCCCTTGGGATTACTGGCCGCATTACGACTGGCGGACAGGCTCTTTGAGCCCGGCGGAAGCCAGTCGGAATGACCGTTCGCATTCCATAGTAATGGGTCGGTCGCAAAGGAATCCGACCAGCATATTACGATGCGGTCGGAGCCGTTTCTGACCGCAACGTAATTAGGCCCCAAGTGTAACAAGTGAGTTCGTCTCTAGAAGGACCAGGGCACATTTTATGTACTTATACAAGAAAACTGTTGCCTTCCCTCAGGGGTGTTTGCCATGCTGGATAGCTGATGATCCCTGTTTCCACGCAACCCTCCACATGTCCTCAGGGTACCCCAGTGTACCGTATGGCCAGTTCAGATGTACACACCACATCTATCCTGTTTCTTCACATCTTTCTACCATGAGCATCTTCCACTGAACTCTTGGGCCCTACAGAGAACAAGATTATGCAGTTCTCTTTACTCAAGATTCAACCTATTCCCCCTAAATAAATTCTTAGCTCAATCATGATGACATCAACAGTGCCATCGTGGGAGAAAAATAGAAGAGGCATGTCAGTCTGCAGCACTCCTTATACAGAAAGCATAAGCAATGCCATTATGTCTTGTCTTTTGACATTGCCAATGTAGACCAATAGGCTTTGCTGATGCTTTTATCCAATGCCCACAAAGCCCACCCAGGGCCATAACATACCAGCTCTGATCACATGCACAATGTCCACCCACAGCTCTAAGATACTAGCACTGGTCACAGGCACTATGTCCACCCAGGTAGGGTTGGACAGGGACAGAAAATAGGCCTAAGCACCACAATAAAAGTCCTCCCTTCCTCTCCCCCCCGGTCAGTGAGTCAGCTGAAAAACTGGCCCAAATTTGCAAATTGGGGCAATTTTATAATTGTAAAGACAGGCTGCATAGGTGTTTTGCAATGTACGGGAGACAGCATGCCTTTATGCTTTCTGCAAGCAATTTTGTGGTTACATCACAGAAATGAACAGTAAATACCAACCCAACAGACCATAAAACAGGCCCACAAACAGCCAAAAAAATCGACTCACACACTGACGTGTCAGACCAGCCAATCTAGAACTGGCAGATTGCCTTGCAGTCCAGTCCTAGCCTGCACCCAGGCACCCAAAGACACAAGCTGTGGTGACACACAAAATGTCCACCCAAGGTGCTAAAATACCCTCTCTGATCACATGTAAAATCTCCACTCAAGTCTCCTGGATGCCAACTCTGAACACATGCACAGTGCCCCAGGACTCTGACAGCAGCTCTGATTACACGTCTAATATCCAACCAGGGCCCTAAATCAACTATGATCACATGCACAATGGACAGGCAACAACCTACTATACCAGCTCTGATCACACAGATAATATCCAACCTAGGCCCTGAGAAACTTGCTCTGATCACACACACAATATCCCCCCCAGAAACCTAAGATACTAGCACCAGTCACATACACTGTGTCCCTGAGGGCCCTTCCTATACCAGCTCCAATCAGAAAACACATTGTCCATCCAGTGCTATTTACGAAAAGCCTGAAGTAGTATCCTAGGAAGGAGACTGCCCCAAGCCATTCTTTGTTTGTCGATGACTCTGGGCCTAGAATTATTGGGCCCAAAAACTCCAGATCCAATAATTTCAGACCCCGAGACACCAGACCTAGAGACAACTGCGGCCCACGCCGGCACCCGTCAGCATGGGGGAAGCAAAAGAAACATACCACACTGAAGGAGAAAGGATCCTGCCCTCTTGCCACCCCAAACCTCTTTACTACCTGCTCTAACCAGGTGGTAAATGGCTGTGGATGTTGGCCCGTTGTTTAAATGCAGAATTGGTACTCCCTGATATCTCACTGGGAGATACTTTATGTCTCATGTCTTTCTCCTTTCTTCACCTCACCTCTCCTAACCTACCTCTTTCTCTACCTATTGCTACACCTTTTGGTGCCCACCTTATCTTTCTACCTTAACTCTTTGCTTCAACTCTGTCTACCTCACCCCTCTCTCTCTCGCGAATCCTAACTATACTTCTCTCTCACAACCTTCCCTTTCTCTTCACCACTCCTTGTACCTATTTATATATCTCTTCCTCTATAAACCCTCTCTAATTCAACTGTCTCTTTCTCTACCCCAGCCCTCTCTCTGCACCTCAGTGCTCTGCAACCATGACACCTTCCTGTGTACCTCTTCTCCCTCGACCTTATTTCCTTCTGTACCTCACCTCTCTCTCAGTCATCCCTACATTCTACCACTTAATACCTCACATCTCTCGCACTGCTTCATCTACCTCTACTCCATAGGTCTCTCGCGCTCTCTGTCTCTATCTACCAAATCTCTAGATTTACTTCAAGGCAACATCATCTTTCCATTTCCTTCTCCCTCTGTTCCATTTACCTAACCTCTATCACTGTCTTACTCCTTTCGCACTACCTAATAGAGCTTCCTCATTTACTTTATCATTGCTTCCTCTCTGCCTGATCTCTGTCTACACCCCTTCTCTATTTCAGCGTACTCTCTCTACTCCACCTCTTTTACTCCCCCTCTTTCTTTGTACATTTCTCTTTCTCCTCTATGCCTGTACCTCTCTCTCTATCTCATAACACTCTCTGTACCGCAGTACCAACCTTACCTCCTATCAATGACTCCGTCTCTCTGACCCACTCGTCTCTTTACCTTGCCTGTCTTTCCATCCCGCCTCTCATTCACCCCCTCCCCCCAATTCTACCTCGCCACTCTTTCTCTAATTTCAGTCTCTATACAACTTCCTCACTCCCTCACCTGTCTGTCTGCCTCTACCTTTCTCTCGAACTAACCTCTCTTTCTACCCTACCTTTCCCTACCTCATTTACCGGTGTACGCCACCTTTCCCAGTCTATAGTTCGTTCGCCCTATTTTCATCTCTACCTCGCTGTCTGACTATAATACCTTCCTTATCTCTCTAGCTCTCTTTATCCACACGAGTGTTCCACTTTCTACCTCTCTATATCTTTCACTTTGGCTAGTTCACCTTTTTCTCTTTACCTTACATTTCGTTTCTCCCTATCTCATCTATTTCTGTACCTCATCTCTATCTCTACCTCCCTTCTCACTCTAATACACCTCTCTCACTACACCTTTCTCTTCTTACCTCTCTGCCCTTCGCCTGTCTCCCGCCCCTTCCACTTCTCTTGCTCAGCAGTCAGCGGTCACTGTCTAGCCAGCGACGGCAGGGGAAGAGAAAACAAGTTTGATTAAGCGCAGGTAAGCGGTGAGACCAGCACTTTACCAAGCGGTGCTTCTCTCCTGATGGCCTCATGAAGAACTTCCCAGGAGCACTCATGCCAGCTGTGAAGTGAGCCAGTCAGTCAATCTCGCGGTAAGCCGACATAACAGCACGCTGACAAAATGACGTATGACCGACTACGCAGGCCACGGTCGCGAGGGAATAGCACGTCATGCGCAGCGGTCGCTCTAGTGGCTCACTAAAAACAATGAAACAGCAATATTGAAAGACTCAATGACGCACAGAGCCAAATAAATGACCTATAAATGTCCTTCCCCTTAGTTATGTAACCAGCAGGCTCACAGTACCTTGCAACTGAAAGAAATGGGAAGTGTACGTGTGAAAGTCTGGGCTTCTGCCCAGCAGCTTACATGGCAGATTTGGAATAAATCCTTTTGGTGCACTTCTGAATACTAAACAGATAATCAGCCTCGTCTCCACGCTGCAGAAGCGACCTCTTCATATCTCGGTAGTGGTGTCTATTGTCACTCTCAGCAGCAAAGGCTGCCCGCCCAGGGGTGAACTGAAGGACAGGAAATGCAGAACTTCCTCGGCAGTGAATCTTTGGAAGTTTGGAGTTAATTGTAGAAGTTGTCAGGCGGACCTTTATCTTGAAGCTGCAGGATTACAGTTTCAGCCTCTTCCTGGTCATTGATTGGGTCTCCAGATGTTGTTCGAATTGGTGGTGACATTAGTTTAGATTCCTGATTACGTTTCAGTAGCTTGTAGAAGATTTATAGCAGGGGCGTAGCTTCAGATGGGGTGTTTCACCCCCCTAATAAACAAATTATTTAATAAATAGTTGGGTGCAGGTGCTTTCAGTTGGGTGTGGTGTCCGTCGGATTTCACCTGGGATTTTTCCACACAGACAAAAGTACACACACACACACACGTGCGTAAGCGCTATCGTCTCTGTTTTGAAGATCTGAAAACATTTTAGTTATTTTACAAAGTTAAGGAGTTTTAAGTACCCCTAACTCCTCTCCCTTGCCACTTCCCCTTAAATCCCCCTCATGCGCTGCTTCTCCTATAATTTATTTTAGCATGAGATGCCAGTGTGATTGTTGTAAACTTTGAAGCTCCCTCTCATCTTACCAACCAAGCTACAACCCTGATTTATAGTCCTGTATGGGCCAGATCTCATTCTCGTTTGGGGGGGAAACAAACATGTGATGTAGGGAAACAAAGGCTGAAGTGGTGTGCACCCTGAATATCGAAGCCAGGAAATCAAGGAAGGTAAATATCGAGGGCCAATTATCGAATCAAAGCTATCAAAAGGTAAGTAAGTAAAGATTTTCTATACCTAACTTCACATATATGCGTTATAGGAAAGTAGGATCTGCTTCTTATGGTTACCCCCACTTTTTGCTTTTTGCACCCACTGTTTTGACTAGTCTGGCTGGGATCCTGCTATTCAGGATCCCAGCCTATTTGCTTTCTCCCTTAAATTGCAACATATGTACTTTGGTACACTCCAGATTGGATACTGGGGTACCCTTATAAGTCCCTAGTATATGGTACCCATGTACCCAGGGCATAGGTACCCCAGAGGCCTCCCCTGGGCTGAAGCATGTATTATGCCACCCATGAGAGGCCATGCAAAATGGAACTTTAGGTCTGCTACAGCAGCCTGTGTAAGTTGGTGATTGCACCACTTACTTGAGATATAGGTTCACTATATCTATATATATCACTACACTTAAAACCTTATAAGTCACCCCTATAGCGGGCCTTAATAATCCTGAAGGCAGGGTGCTGGGTTTTGCGTGAGAGGGTGCGCCTGCATGAGCAGGGCCCCTCTGCAGTCTTCGGAGACCATTCTCCCGGTAGAGGTGCATTATAACCTCGCGGTAAATGCTATTTCGAAAACGACTGCAACGAAGTATGTCGTGTTTGGTGTCAAACACCTTGGTATGATTCCTCCCCTCAGAACCGAGGTTCTGGGGGTACCTAAGTCTACCGGTACCAACTTTCTCGAGCCTTACAGCACAAAATGGATGCTGCCAGCCACAGACACGAGTCTGCCCTCCTGCTGCTGAAGCAAAAGACACACAATTGATGGACGGAATGCAGAACAAATCAAAACATTCACCCCCAGTCAAGAGATCTGGGTTAAACCCATCATTCTTTTGCTCACCATGCCACCCCAGTTTAGACCTGGCCATATGCAAATCAGTCTTGACCCTGTGCCTCATGGGAACAGTCCAGCCCGAACTGCCAAGCCAGGTCCTCCCTGGACCGGAAACAAGCATCCTAGGACCGGTTTCGGGGTTTCACCCCTCTTCAGCCAGGATAGCTTGATTCCAGTGGCACAGTGAGCCCGGGACCCATGTCTGGGCATACCCGGCGCACTTAGGGCGAGGAAGCAAAAGACACACAATTGATGGACGGAATGCAGAACAAATCAAAACATTCACCCCCAGTCAAGAGATCTGGGTTAAACCCATCATTCTTTTGCTGAGCCAAGCTCGAGCAGGGGAAGGCAGCACAATAGGCATCCTGTCACAGGGAGGTGTTACCACCTCCCAGACAGGATTTAGTGTATTGGGGCTGGGTGGGTGCACTGTCTCAGTGCCAGAAAGTCTGCACGAGGGGCACACTTGGTGTCCCTGTGCATAGTCCAGTTCAAACCAGTTCTGGGAGCCATCCACTCCTGCTCTGGCGTGAAACTGGACAAAGGACATGGGTGTAGCCACCCCCCTGTCCTGTCTCTCCCGTAGGAGGGTCCCAAGAATCTGTCCAACTCTTTCCCGTGGGTATAAAATGGGTTACAGGACATTAGATTTTATGTGGACAAGATTCTGCAAGAAGATACCACTATACTTCGACCGTCTGGACACGCTGGACTTCGCTGGACCTACCTTGGGCTCGACTTCGTCTTCCCTTGCCGTCCCCAGTCTCGCCCCTGTCCGTAATCCATACAGGCTCCGTGCAGGACCCTGTGGACCTCCAAGACAACAGAAGAATCTCCCTTGGAGTGAAGGAGTCACTCCCCTGCAAACGCAGGCACCGTAACGCATCTGACAAGTTTGCTGACCCTGAGCTCCTGCGGACTCCGAAGGCTCCAGCAACACAGGAGGTGGGTTTTTGAAGGTCTCCGAGGTTGAGCTGCCCTCTCACTGAGTTTGAGGCGGATATCCCTCGTGGGGACTGTATACCCGTACCCCTGTGCCCCGTGTCCATTTGCAGGACAAGAACAAGGGTACCCTACTCACACGGAACCAGGGTAATAAACTTATTATCAATCAACAAAGGCTCCTGTGGACACTTAATGAAGTAATCTCAATGTATATGGACGCAATGGCAATATATTGGGTTATAGTGATATTGGAGAGAGAAGGAAGCAAATACACCTCTGATTTGTTTTTGAATCAAAAATATTGATATAATCCTTGAAATGAAATACTGTTTACAAAGTAATACATTTGAACATATAGTTCTAAGTGAGAGGTGTGTGAAAAACGGAACCTAGGAAATCAGTGACATATATGTGAAATAAATACAAGGTTTCCAATGCTTCATATAAACGACCATTAACATATATATGTACAGTGGACAGCGCTAGATACAGTGATCAGTGCTGGTAAACAATGGTTCGTTTATGCAACTTGTCGACGGCGTTTCGACCCTGTGTGCAGTTTAGGGTCTCTTCAGGACCTATGATCGTAGGGACACCTATGAGAAGATGAGGGATAATGTCAGTATATGGCTCATTTTAAGCAATTGGTATTATATAGTGGAACTAAGGTTTCGTTTGTATAGTACCTGAAGGGTAATGGGCCAGCTCGTGTGGAGGGTGTGGCACCGTGCAGAGAATAAGAAAAAGATACTCACATGGGTCCCAGCCGGGAGCTACACATGTGAGAAAAATGAGTATTTAGAATTCCAATACTGGGGGTTGGAGGCATGGCATAGTATTGCAACTAGAAACAGACCTGGAACTTACCCCAAGTGTGAGGTGAGTGGTGAGCCGGCTATTACATGAATGCGCACAATGTAAGGCTCCACGTGTGCGGAGGATGGCACGATCAAAGCGCTGTCAGGACGGGTCTGTAGAGAGGGGGAGCATGTGCATTGGTAATAATACGGGGACACTTATAGTGGGGTAAACATAATATGGCTGGGGCCCCCACTGGTAATGTTTGTTCCGCGTCTGTCTCTCTCCTGAATATTGATACCATGTTTTGGCCTTTCTCTTCCCGCCCGATCTAAAAAAGGCTGCCCAGGGTGATTATCGGAACGGCTTGGACCTGGTTGGGCGTCTGAGTCGTCCGAGCCCCCTGATGACTCTGAAAATGTGATTGGCTGGTTCCTCCTAAATCTGCCCCACGTATTTTGTCTGTTTTGGATACCTATGGTGTTGTAGTAATCTTCTCTAAGATAGGGATAGGCCTTTTCTTTTGAGAAGTTTTTTTATGTCTTTCGTAACTTTGTCTGCCTTTTTTTTCAACTCAAAGGAGTTGAAATCATCTATTGATTTATTAAGTTTGTCCAGGAGTATCTTCGCCTCTGCTACTCCGTCACCTCCCAACAATTCTTTTTCCAATTCCTCAATTTCCTTGAGTTCGGCCTTTGCGTGTTCAATAGCGGAGGTAAGAGGTAAGCGGGCACACGCCGTGTGGTTGGATGCTGTCAGCGTGGTGCTAAATCACGTTTTCCCCGAGCGCACAATTTTTAATGCATTGACCCTTTCTTTTAGACACCGAAGTGAGAATATTCTCACCCTCCATATGTTAAAAGTATGGCCTCGTCGTGATTGGACGACAGAAGGAAGTAGCCTGCTTCCATTCATGCGCTCAGAATCGGAACTCGGTAAGCGCTGAGCTTTTAATTAATATTATGTTTACCCCACTATAAGTGTCCCCGTATTATTACCAATGCACATGCTCCCCCTCTCTACAGACCCGTCCTGACAGCGCTTTGATCGTGCCATCCTCCGCACACGTGGAGCCTTACATTGTGCGCATTCACGTAATAGCCGGCTCACCACTCACCTCACACTTGGGGTAAGTTCCAGGTCTGTTTCTAGTTGCAATACTATGCCATGCCTCCAACCCCCAGTATTGGAATACTAAATACTCGTTTTTCTCACATGTGTAGCTCCCGGCTGGGACCCATGTGAGTATCTTTTTCTTATTCTCTGCACAGTGCCACACGCTCCACGGCCCATTACCCTTCAGGTACTATACAAACGAAACCTTAGTTCCACTATATTTATTTATAAAGTTTTATATAGCGCGAACATGACCCACGCGGGTATCAGAGCGCTTTACAATATACAGTTATTAAACATTAGATGGTTGAGGTAGTATACATACATTCGGTATTCGCCATTCAGTACAAAGAGGTAGATAGTAGTATATGGGTAGCATGGGTGACTGGTAGTCAACATTTGAAACGATTTATATAGCGCTGGCTAGACCGGGAGGTATCAGAGCGCTTTACATGAGAATCAGAACATAGTTGCAGGTTACATCGTTACAAAGGTTACACAGTTATTAGTGCATAGCTACATAATTACATGTTAGGTCGAGACAAAATAAGGACATATATGTAAGGGAAAAAGCAGGCAAGGGGAGAGATACAAGGGGAGAGGGGGTAGGAGCAGGGGGAGTAGACATAGAATGAAGGGGGAAAGAGGAGGGGGAGGGTGAAAGACACAGCAAGAAAGAAGAGGGGGAGGGTGAAGGGGGCACAAACCGGTAAACGCGTAATAGCTGCGTCCAAAGTCCAGTAACCTGTGATCCCAGGGGAAGTGGCATCATTACCCCATCTCCGTTGCGAGAGGCTCCCTATTTAGCAGTGGACTCTCTCAGAGGGTTCTCTGAGACTCCAAGGTCTACCTACTGGATCCTTCCCCAAAAAGGGGAGAGGGAGTGCTTTGGCAAGGGGCGCCATACCAAACCTCAACTGTGAGTGGCTCCCTTAGCGCAGTGGACTCTCTCAGGGGAAACACTGAGACTCCAGAGTATAAATATTGGATCTTTCCCCAACAAGGGGAGAAGGAGTGCTTAGTAAAAGGGCACAAGGGACAGGGGGCTAGGCGGAGTAGCAGACAGGGGGAGAGATTCAGGGGAGAGGGGATAGGAGCAGAGGAGGAAGACAAAGAATGAAAGAGGGAAAGCGGTGGGGGAGGGTGAGAGACAGAGCATGAAAGAGGAGGGGGAGGGTGAAGGGGTACAAACCGGTAGACGAGTAAAAGCCGCTTCCAAGGTCCGGTAAGCTGTGCTCCCAGGGGAAGTGGTATCATTCCCACATCTCCGCTGCGAGAGGCTCCCTTTACGCAGATGACTCTCTCAGAGGGGTCTCTGAGACTCCAAGGCCTACCTACTAGATCCTTCCCCAACAAGGGGAGAGGGAGTGCTTTGGTAAGGGGCGCCATACCATACATCAACTGTGCGTGGCTCCCTTGACACTGTGGACTCTCTCAGAGGGGGTCCCTGAGACTCCAGAGTATGAATATTGGATCTTTCCCCAACAAGAGGAGAAGGAGTGCTTAGTAAAAGGGCAACAAGGGTCAGGGGGCTAGGAGGCGGGTCGGAACTGGCAGGTCAACAGAGGGGGAACAGACGGCAAAAGAAAAATCACATTAATACAAAAAGATAACACATTCAATACCAGGGTAAATTAGCGATCTAGAAAAAGACAGGATCCGCGAAAGGCAAGGGTCAGGGGCGACAGAGGGAGGGAGACAGCGAGTTGAAGAGTCCCACAAAGAAGAGAAACAGATAGCAGAAAAGGAAATGTATACATTGTAGAGTCACTTAGGAGAGAGATGCAAACGGGAGTGCTCAGAATCAAAAAATAGTGATATTAAGTACAAAGAACTACTGCGTATACTAGTGGTTAGAGTTGTAACTATGCAAATAGTAAATTCACTCAGGGAGAGGGAGAGGACGAGGGGAGGAAGGAATAAGAGACAGAGGTAAAGTCAGCCCAAAGACCGAATGGGTAGGTGACGGCCAGTGAGGTAGTCCGAGGCCAGTCTCCCCTATAGCTCTCAAGGAAGCACCAACGGGGGTGGGAGAGGGGGAGGGTGGGCAAGACAGGGAGAAAGGGAGAAACTGTGCCCAAGGTCCGGCTGGGCAGGTGACGGTCAGGGGTGAACCAAGTCCGATCTCCTCATTAGCTGAACAGAGCAGCTCCACCGGGCGTCGGACAAATCCTCGAACTCCGCTGTCAGGAAAGAGGTCATGTGTCCTCAGGGAATGTCAGAGTGGTGCGGGGGGTGGGGGTGGGGTTGGGAGGCCATGGTCATAAAGAGATCTAGAAGTCCTCTTGAGGTCAGGCACAGTCCAGGAAGGGTTGAGTAGGTAAAAGTTCAGCAAGGGGGAAGAAGTCACCAATGTCGGCCATGTTGGGGTCAGGCATCCTGGGACCCTGATCACCTCTGTACCCCTTCACAGCCAGCAAGAAGAAACGAACACGGATAAAAACGCACTGATCACCGAAAACATCTGGGGCAGCTGGGTGGATGTGCTTGCTAAACACATCTGGGGCACCTGGGTGGGAGGGCACGTCAGAGCCAAGCAGAGTGTGTCCTCGGTGAACTCACTGACTATTCCCAGAACTGCACAATCAACTTCTTGACCTTTAACCCCTGCCCTCCCTACAGCCATCGCACCCTCACCTTAGAGGTTCAGCTGGCCGGAGCCCCCACATATCCGGGCATTAAAGGAAGTTTATTCCACGCTCGCAAAGCGGGCACCTCCGTGCTGCCCGGGCAGCTCCTGCCACCCCAGTGGTCCTGCGCTGAAACCCGACCACGCCGCATCCATTTTGCCCGCACAAAGCCAAAGAGAAATGGTGACCCCGAGATCATGCGGTCTGCGCCCCCAGGGGTCGGGTCAGGGGGAACCCACTTCAGCTGCTCTCCTCCCCGGTGCCATGTGGTAGTCCAATGGTATAATACCAATTGCTTAAAATGAGCCATATACTGACATTATCCCTCATCTTCTCATAGGTGTCCCTACGATCATAGGTCCTGAAGAGACCCTAAACTGCACACAGGGTCGAAACGTCGTCGACAAGTTGCATAAACGAACCATTGTTTACCAGCACCGATCACTGTATCTAGCGCTGTCCACTGTACATATATATGTTAATGGTCGTTTATAGGAATCATTGGAAACCTTGTATATATTTCACATATATGTCACTAATTTCCTAGGTTCCGTTTTTCACTGGGACACCTCTCACTTAGAACTATATGTTCAAATGTATTACTTTGTAAACAGTATTTCATTTCAAGGATTATATAAATATTTTTGATTCAAAAACAAATCAGAGGTGTATTTGCTTCCTTCTCTCTCCAATATCACTATAACCCAATATATTGCCATTGCGTCCATATACCGTGTCCATTTGCAGCTGCACATGCTTGTTGCCGTGCAACAATTCTGTGCATTGGGCCATCTGTAGCCCTGACCCCAGCGCATCTTTTCTGAGAAGGACTCCAGCATCTTCGCACTCTGTGCCCTGCTAGCTGGTATCCTGTGAAACCGCCTGAGGTCCCCTCGCGACTCCTGTGCCTTCAGCCTGTGGGTCCACTTGAGGGTCACATTTGCTTTACTTAGGCTCCCCTGGTTGCTCCAGGCCTGCCCTGACTCCCCTTGCTGTGGTGAGTCTCCTGGTCCTTGCTGGGCCAGATCGACACTGAACTTGACCATCTACGTTATTGCTGTTGCCAAGGCTTGATTGGTGCTCCAGCCGGACACCGACCCCTCAGCACTCGACATCCTTTGTGGGACAGCTCGCCTCTGGCTCCTGGTTGTCCTAGACGTCTCCGGGTCCTCGCAGCTGAAGAGTCAAGCTCACCGTCAACACACCTGAAGCACCCGACATCGGTGGGCATTCGTCTAGCGAGCCCCTGGTCACTCCAAAGTGACCCAGACTCTGTCCCCTCTGTTTTCAGGTTCTTCTCATCTAGAATCCACGTTTGGATTCCACCGGACACTTTTCGTTCTTCCCGCAGCAGCATTTCTTTGTTGACATCCATAGAAAACGATGAGGGTTCCTGACGCCACTTCGCACCTATGCACCCGGCTCATCTGGGATAGGTAACTCTGGTACAAAGGTATCCACGGGTGGGGTGGCTGTTCGAACCCTTATGTTCCAAGGGTTGTCTTCGTAATCTGCTGGGAAGGGTCCTTAATCTCTGATTTTCCAACCGCGACTTTCCCATTGAATTGTACGGAGCACGCGGTCGTGTTTCCACACTGCACCCGTCCTCCGTGGGGTCCCTACTCACTCACCTTGGGTGGTTCCTTGGGGTCCCAGCGATTCTACACCTTCTAGACTAGGTCTAGTCCCGAGTCGTGGTTCTTATACCACTTATTTCGTATATGGTTTGGTATCCCCCGGGAGCCCACTGTGTATTGTGCTACTTACGTTTGATTCTTTACAACTGTATTATTTGATTTGTGTTCTACCCTCGTGTAGAGGATACTAGAGAGTGTTATATATAATAAATACATATTTTTATAACTACTGTGTGGTTTCCCTTTCATTTAACCAATACTATAAGGTTGCATTCTGGTAAAACAAGGTGCTTAACATTCCTTCAAGACTTAGCCTGAAGGCTGCTCTCCACAGCTACCACTAGGATAGCTTTCAATAAAGGTCATCTTTGACCTAATCACCATAAGGGTTGTTTGGACAAGTACAAGGTGCCCACTTTCATTAGTGGACAGCATATACCAGGCCAACTTCTTACATTGGTGTGCAGCGGTTGGGATTCAAGCCTGCATTGTTTTACCAGAAAAATCTTTGTATTGATTAACTGAAAAAACACTAGTATCTAGGAACATATAATACTAGCTTAAGATAGTAAGTTCTACTGAACTTGGGGTTAGGTAAGTCAAGGGTCTAGCACACCCTTTCTCCAACCTAAGAGAGTTTAGTTCCCACTAGGTTAGGTAGGTGCCTACACTACACCTCACTTAGTATGTCTTCTACTGAGAATGCCACAGGTGGCATCCTGCCTACTAAATATGACAGCTTTGCATTCACTGAATTAAAAGCTATGAGTGTATGTAGGAAGCTGAAGACAGGGAGAAATGCCAACACTCAATGTCTAATAGATGCATTACTGCTAGATGACATTAGAAAGACTCCTGGGTCAGATGAGCAGGATAGAGTGGGTGGTACAGGGGGGGAAGATAGGTCAGGAGGGGACACCTTCTATGTCCTAGAGTCCAACCCTGGACAGGAGGATCAACAGGATCCACCCCTGAACAACTCAGATCCCCAGGGGGAAGAGGAATTTGAGGATCAAGAGGACCCTCACTTTAGTCCTCCAGGGAGAGTGCAGAGTTTACCCAGGAGATCTAGGTCTCCCTCTGCTGAGTCAAATCATTCTAGGCATTCTGTAGGGACCTCTGTTTCTAGCAAGAGGGACAATTCTTATGACAGGGAGTGCCAATTGCTAGAGCTTGAGAAAGCTAAGCTTGGGCTCAGGCAACAGCAATTGGCCCTGGATAAAGAGTCCCTAGAAGTCCAGAAGACTAGGAAGAAATTGGGACTAGAGTCCCATGGTGGCAGCTATAGTGTCCCTAGGGTTAGGGAGCACACCTTTGATCATAGGAACCTGAGCAAGATTGTCCCTCCCTTCCATGTAGGGGATAACATTCAGAAATGGATAACTGCTTTGGAGAGGGCCTGTAAAGTACAGAGGGTCCCTCAAGAGCAGTGGGCAGCTATCTTGTGGCTCTCCTTTGCTGACAAAGGTAGAGATAAGCTCCTCACTGTAAGAGAAGAGGATGCTGATAACTATTCAGTCCTGACGAGTGCTCTCATTGAAGGGTTTGGCTTAACCACTGAACAGTACAGGATTAAGTTCAGAGACACCCAGAAGACACAGACTCAGGACTGGGTATACTTTGTTGATTGTGCCATTAAGGCTCTGGAAGGCTGGTTACTTGGTAGCAAGGTGAATGATTTTAAAGGATTGTACAACTTGATTATGAGGGAGCAGATCCTTAATAATTGCCAAAACCAGTTGTTGCATCAATACCTGGTTGACTCTGATCTGACTTCTCCCCAAGAATTGGGAAAGAAGGCAGATAAATGGGTCAGAACCAGGGTGAAGCAGAAAGCCCAGACCAATGGAGGTGACCAAAAGAAACCAGACTCTAAGAACTCAGATAAGGGTGGGGACAAAAATAAAGATCAAAAGTCTTCATCAGGGCCCCAAAAACCTGCATCTGGGGGGGGAGTCACAATCCAACAAGGGAAAAGGCAAAAGGAAACCTTGGTGTCATATCTGTAAAGAGAAAACCCATTGGACAAAAGATACCAATTGTCCAAGGGCCAAGGATTCTACTCCTACCACCGCTGCCCCTAAGGCAACTGCTCCCCCTAGCACAGTTTCAAGTGGTGGTACACAGAACAAGGGAATAGTGGGGTTAACCTTGGGCTCTGAGGTGGGTTCTGGCCTAGTCAGAACTCCAGCTCAGGCTGTTCTAGTCTGTGATGGAGGCATGGACATTGCTTTAAACTATCACGGATTTTATTTGACTCTGCTGCTAGCGCACTTTGCACTTTGCGACGTTTGGTTACTTTTAACAGTTTTAAACTTGTAGTTTAAGGTTTTAAATCAGGATTTGGCTGTAAATACCTGCAACTCCTGCAACACTCTCTTGCACCCGAGCCTCCCCAGTCCACCGCGGCTCTTGTAGCTGTTTGTGTGGAGGGAGCAACTCACGCCGAATATCCTCACTTCCGGGGGGCCACTAGACGGCTGCCATTTTGAAAGTTGGCAGTCTAGTCTTTACGCAAAGCACTGCCCGGGGCTGGATTTAAGTCCTGGATGGAGCCGACGCGCAGATGATCAGGCACAGGCAGTTACGAGCACAAGCACGCGCTGGAAATAGCTAAATTGACCCACGTTGTTCTTAAATTGCTTTAAACTGTCACAGATTTTATTTGACTCTGCTGCTAGCGCTCTTTGCGACGTTTGGTTACTTTTAACAGTTTTACACTTGTAGTTTAAGGTTTTAAATCATCAGGATTTGGCTGTAAATACCTTCAACTCCTGCAACACTCTCTTGCACCCGAGCCTCCCCGGTCCACCGCGGCTCTTGTAGCTGTTTGTGTGGAGGGAGCAACTCACGCCGAATATCCTCACTTCCGGGGGGCCACTAGACGGCTGCCATTTTGAAAGTTGGCAATCTAGTCTTTACGCAAAGCACTGCCCGGGGCTGGATTTAAGTCCGGGATGGCGCCGACGTGCAGCGGGCGCGCCGCTGGCGTGCCTAAGGCAAGCCCGTCTGCGCCCGTCCGCGCCCATCTGGGACCAGGGGTCAGGAACCCTGCCCAAACCGCCCGGGTCCCAATAAAATCCATAAAATATACTAACACAGAGCTTTTGGCTCTGAACACAGTAGTCCACCCTTCCTGCCAACACTCCCAGAGAGCCGATCAGCCCCTGAGCTGCTCGGTCTGTGGATTTACAGCAGACACCGGGGTGCCGCAGGGAAAGGTATCGGGAGGAAAGACTGATCACCTCAAACATTGGGAGATGGGACTAATCAACTGCAGATCCCTCCCAAAGCATGCAATAGAGATAAGACTACTAATAGAGGAGGAAGAACTTGAGGTCTTGTTTCTAACAGAAACCTGGCTCCGAGAAAGCTCCATCCCAGAGATCATAGATGCCCTCCCCCAGGGCTTTGAAATATATCGCCTAGATAGAGCGGGAACTATTGGAGGGGGCATTGCGATCATTTGCAAAACACATATAGCCTGTACCATCACCCCTCTTAATATCACCAAGTGTGAGGCCTTGGTCTTCAGATTGTCCCTCACCCCGTCATGCTCCTTCTCAGGCGGACTTATCTACAGGCCCCCAGGTTCCTGTACGCAGTTTTTTGAAGCCGCCCCAGACATTCTGGGCAGCATGATAATAGGGAAAAGCACCTTCACCGTTCTAGGCGACTTCAATATCCATCTGGACGAACACAATGACCTGTCCACAAGGAGATGCCTAGCTGACCTGGACGCTCGACAATACACAACTGGTACATTCGCCCACGCACGAAAAAGGCCACATCTTAGACCCCATCTTCTCAACTGACCCCAGATTGGAGGCGCTAGCCCCCATGCGGATGCCATGGACAGACCACTTCCTTATCCCAATTCGCTTTCTTAAACCCCACACAGCTGAGCCTAAAAGGGAATGTCCGGTAGTGGGGCGTAAATGGCCTAGGAGAGCTCCGGAAGCTTGGATCATGGATCTTGAGTCGTCCGCCCCACCAGATACCAGGGGGCATATTTACGTTCCCTGGCGCATCCCTGCAAATCAGCAGGGATGCGCCAGGGAAAATGCGTCACGCAAGCTTACCCTTGCGCCACCTCCGATGCGCCGCATTTACAATGCGGCGCATCGTGGCGCAAGGATAAGCAGATGCGTGACGCATCTGCCGGCGAAAGGTTGGCGCAGTGCTGAAGCTGTGTTGCAAGCGCGACGCAACTCCAGCACTGTGCCAACCTTCCCTATCCCTAACATGGTGCGTCAATCCTTACGCCTGCTTCAAGCAGGCGTAAGGATTTGACGCACCAGCGTCGGAAAGTGACTGCGTGAAATCTCGTAGATTTCACTGCGTCACTTTTCCGAGGCGTCCCTGCGCCGGAACGCCCCCTGCGCAGGAACGCCCACATGAAACCTGACGCAGGTTTCATGTGGCGCAGGGTTTACTACGTGACGCATCTCCCTAGATGCGTCACGTTGTAAATATTGCGCAACGCGGCGCATGGTTTGCGTCGCCGCTGCGTCACATGCGTGACGCAACGGCGGCGCAAAAGTGGCGCAAGGGGCTTGTAAATATGCCCCTAAAGATCTAGAGGAGGCCCATAATAACTGGCTAAACTGGATAAACGGATCCATAGATCGGAACTTCAGGAAGCCGGGTCCATTAAAGCCAAAAAACTCCAACAGATCGTCCTGGTTCTGCCCAGTGCTGGTCGCTCAAAAGAAGAGCTGCAAAAAGCTAGAACGAAACTGGAGGAAAACCTATGACCCGGAGCTGAAAATAACCTATAAATTAGCCATCCAGCAATACCATAAGAACATCAGGAAAGCGCAAGCAGCCTTCTTCGATGAAAAAATAGCAAAGTCCGCTAACTCCTCAAAGGAGCTGTTCAAAATAGTCAAGTTCCTCACTACAATTGACTCAGGCACAAACATCTCCCAACACTCAAAAGAGCGATGTAATGGGCTAGCCACATTCTTCAAGAGCAAGGTGGAAAATATTTATAATTCTCTCCACCCTAACACAACTCAGACATTAGCAGCCCCTGAGGCCTCCAACAGCACCCCTGAATCTCCAAATACTGTAGAACAAGCAGTACTCTCCACCCCCCCACCCTATTCTCCTTCCCCAAACTGAGTCAGGAACAGGTAGGCTCCCTGTTACAGAACATTAAATCTGGGTCTCCTCTAGACCCGGCCCCACCCCATATTCTCGCCCAAGGCGGGAGATGTGTCTTAACCCAATTGTCTCATCTTATCACCCTCTCCCTCGAAAGTGGCAAAGTTCCTAAAGAGTGGAAGCACGCCATCGTTAAAACCCCTACTAAAAAAAAACCAATTGGACCCCTCCTCCCTGGCAAACTATCGCCCGATCTCACTGTTGCCCATCCTAGGCAAGATTGCCGAGAAACACGTGAATAGCACGATTTCACACTTCCTGGAAGACAATAGCATCATACATCAGACCCAGATGGGATTCCGACCAAAACACAGCACAGAGTCAGTCAGCACTACTCGTGGTCACTGAAAAACTAAAAAACATTCTAGACCAGGGGAGAGCCGCTGCGCTTGTATTATTGGATTTAAATGCGGCCTTTGATACGGTAGACCACGCAGTATTGGTCAAAAGGCTTAAAGAAATCGGAATCAGAGGTACAGCTAATCCATGGGTGGCCGCATTCCTGAGTGGGAGAACCTTTCAATGTTTGGAGACCGGAATCATGTCAGACTCCTTCTCAGCACCTTGGGGAGTCCCTCAGGGATCTTCCCTAAGCCCGACTCTTTTTAATATATACTTCAGCCCCCTGGCCCACATAGTACAGGAGTTTGGCCTCTCCATTGTGTCATAGGCCGATGACACACAACTAGTGGTCTCAATTTCAGATTCCCTTAACTCAGACCACAGGCAACTAGCCCCTTGCCTGGAAAAAATCGGATCTTGGATGGCTGACTGTAGCCTCAAGCTGAATGGGGACAAAACCGAGCTAATGATCCTGGGCAGCAACTTTAGCCCACGCTCAGAGATACCCTGGCCAGCTAAATGGGGGCCGCCCCCCCCCCCCTAAAACATCCATAAAAAACGTAGGAATGTGGCTGGACCAGAATCTAACGATGGAGATCCAAGCCAAAAACTGTTGAGTACCTGTTTTGGGATACTTCGTATGATTAGGAGATAATGAGCCTGCTCCCAGAAAATTCCAGGAAGACGGTAGTTCAGGCTCGACTACGGTAACTCTCTATATTTGGGTTCTCCCAAATACGTCACGGACAGACTACAAGTAGTACAGAATGCAGCTGCACGACTGCTTCTGAATATACCCAGGCACCAATCAGCTAGATCCTCCCTGAGGGAGCTTCACTGGCTCCCGGTCCAGGACAGGATCAAATTCAAGTCCCTATGCCTGGCCCATAGAGCCATGTTTGGGAGAGGCCCCGCTCTGCTACAAAAGTTGGTCTCACACTACTCACCCCGTCGCCATCTCAGGTCAGGATCTAACTTTCTGATGAATACAACCAGAATCAAGAGATCTAGGTGGGGTGGAAGGTCATTCACACACCTGGTACCCAAACTGTGGAACAGCATGGACCCAGAGCTCCGACTGATTGAAAACGAACTGTCCTTCAAAAAGAGACTCAAAACATGGCTGTTCCCCTAAATCCATGTGTAATTATCTTCCTGTCCTGTTTCGCATCAGCGCTGGGATGCCCAAGGGTAGCCATGCTCTCTACAAATCCCTAAACCTAAACCTCCTTATTTGTAAGTCCCAGTAACCTGGGCAAATACAGACAACAGCCTTTAATAAATGGTAAGGAGGCCATGGCATACAGGGACACAGGTGCAAGTGTCACAATGGTGACAAAAGATCTTGTGGACCCTGACCAGATCATACTTGGTGAGATGTACTAAGTGACCAATGCTAGCAATGTCAGGACAGACCATTCCTTGGCAGTTGTGAATTTCACCTGGGGAGTGGTAACTGGCCCTAAGAAGGTTGTGGTAAGTTCAGACCTCCCTGTGGAATGCTTGTTGGGCAATGATTTGGAGACTTCAGCCTGGGCTGAAGTGGAACTCAGGACTCATGCAGCAATGTTGGGCATCACTGCAGATGTGTTTGCTGTGACTAGGTCACAGGCCAAACTGAAAGCCACTGAGCAGGCCCTGGATCCTGAAAACATGGACCAGGTACCTTCCAAGAAGAGGAGCAGGAGGGGTAAGGCTGAGTCTTCCCCCCTGGCTCAGGAAGAGGATCAGTCTTTTGAGGAAGTTGATCCCAGGCCTTGTGAAGGAACTGTCCCAGAGGAACTTGAACCTGACCAGGTTGAGTTCTTGGGGACAGGGGGCCCTTCCAGGGCAGAACTGAGCCAGGAGCAGCAAACCTGCCCCTCTCTTGAACCCCTCAGACAGCAAGCTGCTGCTGAGGCTGCAGGGAATGTCAGTGGATCTCACAAGATCTATTGGGATGAGGGACTTCTATATTCAGAGGGTAGAGACCCCAAGCCTGGTGCCACCAGGAGGTTGGTTATACCTCTGAAGTTTAGGGGCTTCCTACTCACCCTAGCACATGACATTCCCTTAGCAGGACACTTAGGCCAAAGCAAGACTTGGGACAGGCTTGTCCCTCACTTTCACTGGCCTCATATGTCAGAGGACACAAAGGAGTTTTGTGGCTCCTGTATCACTTGCCAAGCCAGTGGTAAGGCAGGTGGTACTACAAAGGCCCCCCTGAGACCACTACCTGTGGTGGGGGTTCCCTTTGAGAGGGTTGGGATTGACATAATTGGTCCAATGAACGCTCCAACAGCATCTGGACATTCTTACATCCTGGTGGTGGTAGACCATGCTACCAGGTATCCAGAAGCTATTCCCCTTAGGACCACCACAGCACCTGTGGTGGCAAGGGCCCTCCTCGGGATTTTCTCCAGGGTGGGTTTTCCTAAGGAGGTCTTAACAGACAGAGGTACTAACTTTATGTCTAGTTACATAACTGCAATGTGGAAAGAGTGTGGTGTCAACTACAAGTTTACCACACCCTATCATCCTCAATGCAATGGGTTGGTTGAAAGGTTCAACAAAACCCTAAAGGGCATGATAAGGGGGCTCCCAGAAAAGCTCAGGCGAAAATGGGATGTTCTGTTGCCCTGCCTTCTCTTTGCCTACAGAGAGGTGCCACAGAAGGGGGTTGGCTACAGCCCTTTTGAACTTTTGTTTGGTCACCCAGTTAGGGGTCCACTGTGTCTGGTGAAGGAGGGATGGGAGTTACCTCTCAAACCTCCTAAACAGGATATTGTGGACTATGTACTTGGTCTCCGCTCCAGGATGGCTGAGTATATGAAGAAGGCATCCAAAAACCTTGAGGCTGGCCATGAATTGCAAGAGGCCTGGCATGACCAAAAGGCTGTCTTGACTGTTTACCAGCCAGAACAGAAAGTGTGAGTGCTGGAGCCTGTGGCCCCAGCAGCTCTCCAAGACAGATGGAGTGGACCCCACACCATACTTGAGCAAAAGGGAGAGGTCACTTACTTGGTGGACCTTGGAACTCCCAGGAGCCCCCACAGGGTGCTCCATGTGAACAGGCTCAAGCCTTATGGGCAGACATGGGCTTGCTCATGGCTACTGATGAGGGACAGGAGGAAGAGAGTGATCCACTCCCTGACCTCCTCTCACAGAACCCTGATGATGGCTCAGTAGATGGTGTAGCTTTGGCAAGCAGCCTCACTGAGCAGCAACAGTCTGATTGCAGGAAGGTCCTCAATCAGTTTAGGCAAATGTTCTCACTGACTCCAAGTCAGACCACCTGGTGTACCCATGAAGTGGACACAGGTGAAAACCTACCTGTAAAGAACATAATTTACAGACAACCTGACCATGTCAAGGACTGCATCAGGACTGAGGTCCAGAAGATGCTGGAATTGGGAGTCATTGAGCCCTCAACTAGTCCTTGGGCTAGTCCAGTGGTCTTGGTACCTAAACCTCACACCAAGGATGGTAAGAGAGAGATGAGGTTTTGTGTTGACTACAGGGGACTCAATGCAGTCACTAGGACTGATGCTCATCCTATTCCAAGGGCAGATGAACTCATAAATACTTTGGCCTCAGCCAAGTTTCTGAGTACTTTTGACCTTACAGCTGGCTACTGGCAAATCAGACTAGCTGAGGATGCCAAGCCAAAAACAGCATTCTCAACCCCTAGAGGGCACTACCAATTTGTGGTGCTGCCTTTTGGCATGAAGAATGCACCTGCCACATTTCAAAGGTTGGTGAACAAAGTTCTCACAGGCCTGGAAGACTATAGTGCAGCTTATCTAGATGATATTGCTGTCTTTAGTTCCACCTGGGAGGATCACCTGGTCCACCTGAGAAATGTTTTAGAGGCATGGCAAAAGGCAGGCCTCATTATCAAGGCCACTAAGTGCCAAATAGGGCAGAGTAAGGTTGTGTACCTGGGCCACCTTGTGGGTGGAGGCCAGGTTCAACCATTGCAGAGCAAAATCCAGACCATAATGGAATGGGTTGCTCCAACTACCCAGACTCAGGTCAGAGCTTTCTTGGGCCTGACTGGGTATTACAGGAGATTTGTCAAGGACTATGGGTCCATAGTGACTCCCTTGAATGACCTGACATCAAAGAGAATGCCCAAGAAAGTTCAGTGGACAGTTAGCTGTCAGAAGGCATTTGATGACCTCAAGCAGGCCATGTGCACTGCTCCCATTCTGCAAAGTCCTGATTATTCCAAGCAATTCATTGTTCAAACTGATGCATCTGAGTTGGGGGTAGGGGCTGTGTTATCACAATTGAATGCAGAGGGTCAGGATCAGCCAGTAGCTTTTATTAGCAGAAGGCTGACCCCCAGAGAGAAACGTTGGTCAGCTATTGAGAGGGAAGCCTTTGCTGTGGTTTGGGCTCTGAAGTAGTTGAGGCCATACTTGTTTGGAACTCACTTCATTGTTCAGACTGACCACAAGCCCTTCTTGTGGCTAAAACAGATGAAGGGGGAAAACCCCAAACTTTTGAGGTGGTCCATGTCCCTACAGGGGATGGACTATAGAGTGGAACATAGACCTGGGAGTAACCATGCCAATGCAGATGGACTCTCCAGAGATTTCCACTTAGAACATGAAGACTCAACTGGGCAAGGTTAGTCTCATCTCCTTTCGTTTGGGGGGGGTTGTGTAGGAAAGTAGGATCTGCTTCTTATGGTTACCCCCACTTTTTGCTTTTTGCACCCCCTGTTTTGACTAGTCTGGCTGGGATCCTGCTATTCAGGATCCCAGCCTATCTGCTTTCTCCCTTAAATTGCAACATATGTACTTGGGTACACTCCAGATTGGATACTGGGGTACCCTTATAAGTCCCTAGTATATGGTACCCATGTACCCAGGGCATAGGTACCCCAGAGGCCTCCCCTGGGCCGAAGCATGTATTATGCCACCCATGAGAGGCCATGCAAAATGGAACTCTAGGTCTGCTACAGCAGCCTGTGTAAATTGGTGATTGCACCACTTACTTGAGATATAGGTTCACTATATCTATATATATCACTACACTTAAAACCTTATAAGTCACCCCTATAGCAGGCCTTAACAATCCTGAAGGCAGCATGCTGGGTTTTGCGTGAGAGGGTGCTCCTGCATGAGCAGGGCCCCTCTGCAGTCTTCGGAGGCCATTCTCCCGGGCTGTACATGATACTACCAGACATATAGGTAGAGGTGCATTATAACCTCACGGTAAATGCTATCTCGAAAACGACTGCAACTAAGTATGTCGTGTTTGGTGTCAAACATCTTGGAATCATACTATGATTCCTCCCCTCAGAACCGAGGTTCTGGGGGTACTTAAGTCTACCAGTACCAACTTTCTCGAGCCTTACAGCACAAAATGGATGCTGCCAGCCACAGACACAAGTCTGCCCTCCTGCTGCTGAGCCAAGCTCGAGCAGTGGAAGGCAGCACAATAGGCATCCTGTCACAGGGAGGTGTTACCACCTCCCAGACAGGATTTAGTGTATTGGGGCTGGGTGGGTGCACTGTCTCAGTGCCAGAACGTCTGCACGAGGGGCACACTTGGTGTCCCTGTGCATAGTCCAGTTCAAACCAGTTTTGGGAGCCATCCGCTCCTGCTCTGGTGCGAAACTGGACAAAGGACATGGGTGTAGCCACCCCCCTGTCCTGTCCCTCCCCTAGGAGGGTCCCAAGAATCTGTCCAACCCTTTCCCGTGGGTATAAAATGGGTTACCTGGCTACAGGACATTAGATTTTACGTGGACAAGATTCTGCAAAAAGATACCACTACACTTCGACCGTCTGGACACGCTGGACTTCGCTGGACCTCCCTTGGGCTCGACTTCGTCTTCCCTTGCCGTCCCCAGTCTCTCCCCTGTCCGTGATCCATACAGGCTCCGTGCAGGACCCTGTGGACCTCCAAGACAACAGAAGAATCTCCCTTGGAGTGAAGGAGTCACTCCCCTGCAAACGCAGGCACCGTAACGCATCTGACCAGTTTGCTGGCCCTGAGCTCCTGTGGACTCCGAAGGCTCCAGCAACACAGGAGGTGGGTTTCTGAAGGTCTCCGAGGTTGAGCTGCCCTCTCACTGAGTTTGAGGCGGATATCCCTCGTGGGGACCGTATACCTGTACCCCTGTGCCCCGTGTCCATTTGTAGCTGCACATGCTTGTTGCCGTGCAACAATTCCGTGCATTGGGCCATCTGTAGCCCTGACCCCAGCGCATCTTTTCTGAGAAGGACTCTGGCATCCTCGCACTCTGTGCCCTGCTAGCTGGTATCCTGTGAAACGGCCTGAGGTCCCCTCGCGACTCCTGTGCCTTCGGCCTGTGGGTCCACTTGAGGGTCAACTTTGCTTTACTTGGGCTCCCCTGGTTGCTCCAGGCCTGCCCTGACTCCCCTTGCTGTGGTGAGTCTCCTGGTCCTTGCTGGGCCAGATCGACACTGAACCTGACCATCTACGTTGTTGCCGTTGTCAAGGCTTGATTGGTGCTCCAGCGGACACTGACCCCTCAGCACTCGACATCCTTTGTGGGACAGCTCGCCTCCGGGTCCTGGTTGTCCTAGACGTCTCCGGGTCCTCGCAGCTGAAGAGTCAAGCTCACCGTCAACACACCTGAAGCACCCGACATCGGTGGGCATTTGTCTACCGAGCCCCTGGTCACTCCAAAGTGACCCAGACTCTGTCCCCTCTGCTTTCAGGTTCTTCTCATCTAGAATCCACGTTTGGATTCCACCGGACACTTTTAGTTCTTCCCGCAGCAGCATTTCTTTGTCGACATCCATAGAAAACGACGAGGGTTCCCGACGCCACTTCGCACCTATGCACCCGGCTTCTCTGGGATAGGTAACTCTGGTACAAAGGTATCCACGGGTGGGGTGGCTGTTCAAACCCTTAAGTTCCAAGGGTTGTCTTCGTAATCTGCTGGGAAGGGTCCTTAATCTCTGATTTTCCAACTGCGACTTTCCCATTGAATTGTACGGAGCACGCGGTCGTGTTCCCACACTGCACCCGTCCTCTGTGGGGTCTCTACTCACTCACCTTGGGTGGTTCCTTGGGGTCCCAGCGATTCTACACCTTCTAGACTAGGTCTAGTCCCGAGTCGTGGTTCTTATACCACTTATTTAGTATATGGTTTGGTCTCCCCCGGGAGCCCACTGTGTATTGTGCTACTTACGTTTGATTCTTTGCAACTGTATTATTTGATTTGTGTTCTATCCTCGTGTAGAGGATACTAGAGAGTGTTATATATTATAACTACTGTGTGGTTTCCCTTTCATTTAACCAATACTATAAGGTTGCATTCTGGTAAAACAAGGTGCTTAACATTCCTTCAAGACTTAGCCTGAAGGCTGCTCTGCATAACTACCACTAGGATAGCTTTCAATAAAGGTTATCTTTGACCTAAACACCATAAGGGTTGTTTGGACTGGTACAAGGTGCCCACTTTCATTAGTGGACAGCATATACCAGGCCAACTTCTCACATGCGCCTTCACCATATACATCTTCAAGTTACAAATATGCGGAGTTAGGAATAGTAAATCTATACTTCCTCTATGTGTCCTTACCTGTCAATATTTGGACCACAATAGTCTTGTACTACAATATTCATGGCCTCAATATTCGGCAGTACAATCACAGCAGTTGTAAGTAGATTCTGTAGACTTGCATATGGGTTCATTTACATATGGGCTGATTTACAAGTTCACAGAACACCCAAATTACACATAAAAATAAGAAGTTTCTCAGCCACCCCAGAAGGAGCATAGATGCTAGCTCAGCTCAACCCTTGGTGGTATCTGATTCTCAGCTGTAGCAGACAGAGCCAGCGCCCAGTGGAACAGTGTGATCTCACACCGGCCGACATCTTGGATCGCAATCCTCCACGCTCACAGAGACACTGAAGAAACACTCGGCAAGAGGTCATATTTATTTCCCTGTTTACGTGCAGTGGAGGGTATTTTATGACAAAGCAAAAATTTCTTCTATTTTATTTATAACATTGGGAGCTCTTCTGCCTCAATTGTGAGTATACTTTGTAGGGACTATAGAGACCTCTGAGCACAGAAACACTGCCAGGATAAGCTAATAATGCCCATGGTGCAAGGGTGCCTGCTTTGCAGGGATGATTATTTTTGTGCAGGAAATGAAACCTTCCTGAAAAAAAACTATCACAACAGGCTTTTTCCTCTTTCTATATGTGCTGCAGAAACATATATCTCCTCATTGCGCCTCCCTTACTCCTCCCCTGGGGAGAGGTAAGTTTTTTGGCGCTACCTCAGAGTTACGATTTCTCATAAATCTGGGGCAGTGTCAAAAAGCCATGGATGTTGCTGGGAACACCCCCAGCAACATCCATTGCATGCCCCTTTAACGCAGAAAACTGCGTTAAAGGGAACAATATTTACAAGGCAGCATTAAGCCCAAAAAAATGGCTTAGTGGTGCCTAGGAAATATGGAGCAGGCTTCTGCCCCACCGGAGCTTCACAAAAAGTGACGCACCGGCGGAGCAAGGGGCTTATAAATAAACCCCTGAATCCGGTGGAAACAAAGGGGCTTATTTACAAGCCCTTTGCACCGCCGGTGCATCACTTTTAACATGGGAAAAAGTGATGTACGGGTGGCGCAAGGGGCTTGTAAATAAGCCCCAAAGAGAGGCAATTAACAAACAGTGGTACAGCTTCACAATTAAAATTAGGCCGATAGTGGGGCTGGAACAAGCCCAGTTGCAGAGCACTGCCCCTAATCCCACCCCTTCGGGTTTCCCCTAATGGAAGAGCCTTCCCACAGGACATGTGCAAGACAGAGATACAATCAGGCATGTGCAACACCAGAAGACTGCTCTGTGTCTTCTTACTCTGCGAGCATGTGGAGTGTTTACATTGGTTTTAAGAGATACAGAAGCCATCTTGGATGGTTTATCATAAACAGAAACAAGAAAAAAAAAATTGACGCCTTGGCTGATCCTGCTTCATAAAATCATGCAACAAGGAGGTCCCTTTGTGTTCCCAGCCCAGTCCCTGACTGACCACATCAGAGCAATGACTGGCCTCTGAACACAAACATCTCCCCACCTCCTCCAGTTCAACTAAATCGCTAACTGCTGAGCTCTATCGCGCTGCTATTCAGTTGGTTGTCAGGGTTAGGAAGTGGTGGTGTGTGGCGTCGAGGGGTGAGGAAGATGGAAGGGCAAAGAAGTGTTACAAGCACTGCCTGCAGAATGTTAAACAATGAGAAAAGCAGTTTGTACTGTGTCACTGAAGACAAGTGCCCCTCTGAAGACTGGCACCCCTGGCCTAGCCCAAAAGCCAGCCCTGCTCTCACATCTCCCCAACACTTCTCCGGCACAAAATACTTTTGTCTGCCCTCTCCCCCCATCCATCCTCCATCCCCAAAACTGTAGGTATTTCCTCTGAGAAATGTAGACAAAAACTGAAGCCGAGTAGGGATTTTTAATTGATCAAAATAAATACCTGCAGTGCATGCAACATTTGACCCCTTTCCCTTTGTGAATGTTAAAAAAAGATATTTTAAGAGTTTGTAAAACGTTTCACTTTTTTTTCAAACGCATTACTTTTTCGTTTAAGGGAAAACAGGATGCGTTTTAAAATAAAATAATTACTTTATTTAAAAACAATTGCGGACATGGTGGCCTGTTGACCCCAGCAGGCCATTATCTCTGTCATGGAAGCAAATGTGCTGCAGTTTGCAACCTCCCTCATTAATATTCATGAGGTAGGTTGAATTGCGACCCACTATGATTTAGTATTTTGCAAAGCGTCCTCTTAGTACATAGGTCGATTTGCAAAATACAACTGGGTTCACTAAAAGTTGGTGCGCAAATTGAAACCACTTTTAGCAAATACAATGCACATACATCTGGGACTATAAGATTTATTTATTTGAACGTTTTTTATAGCGCAAACATGACCCTTGCCGGGAATTAGAGCGCTTTACAAACTTAAGAGAGCAGACCAATAATAACAATAATATCAAATTTGAGAAGAAATACAGGGTAAGGTAGTACCAAGAAAAGGTAGGGCACGCTTTACAATGTGCAGAGAGCAGAGGAGGTAAACCAATAAAAAACAAAAATATCATAGCCAAGAATACTGCTTGATCAGGCAGTGTCGCGAGTAGGGAGGGAGCTCTTTTGTACGGAAAGCTACCTTAGCATGGAATGCTCTGCCCCGTGAACTGCGTGGTATCCAGGACCCGGCGATCTTTAAGAAAAAGCTAAAAACTCTTCTCTTCTAGTTGACGCTCTGGCCTCGGTTTCTTTTCTCAAGCACGCGCCGGGACACTCTGTTGAGTATCTGTGCGCGCTATAAGTGTATATAACATAACATAACAATGTCAGGACTGATAAGTCGAAAACACGAAAGTAGCCAATAAGAAGTAGTCATGAGGATGATTGAAGAATCGGGATGGGTATCTTAGGATCTAGGGAAGAAATGTGTTCATCAGGATTATTTTGACTTTTTCTTGAAGGATACAGTTGAAGAATTCATTCTGACTTCAGGGGGCAAGGAGTTCCAAATTCTCGGGGCAATCCCAGAGAAAGATTGGTTGTAAGGTTTCTTCTTGTGGAATCTCTTTTGGTTTCAGAAGTAAGGTGATGGTGCTTCTGGATGATCTGGAGCCACCAGAAAGTTTGAGCTTCTGAGCAAGATAACTAGGGGTTTTGAAGTGGTGGGCTTATGTGTCATGTAGGCAATTTTAAGCTGGATTCTTACTTCATAAGGGATCCAGTTGAGGGATTTCATAACGGGTGATGTGGTTGTTTCTTTTTGAGCCGTGATGAGCCTTGCAGCAGAGTTGAGCAAGGCCCTTAGAGGAGCCAGTTCAGATCTGGGCAGTCTAGAAAGGGTTACACTTCCATAGCCCAACCTGAGAATCACTAGGGCTTCCATTGCATGCCTGAAGTTGTTGGGGGGGGGGGGAGAAGGGTTTTAATTTTCTTAGAATGTTAATTTGGTGATTAGCTCTTTTAGTGGCGGCACCGATGTGCTTCTGCATGTTGAGGTTCTTGTCAAGAGTTAATCCCAGTAATCTTGCTGAGTCAATGACTTGTGGAATGCAGTTGGGGGCTGTTAGATGTTTCAACCATCCTTCAATGACAGGTGACTGGTTGGGTGAGGCGATTAGGAGGAATTCCGTTTTGTGAGCATTTAGTTTGAGGTGATTGGATGCTAGCCAGTTTTGAGTTTTCTGTAGAGTTGTGTTAAGGGAACTGATGTCTTATGGGGCGGAGACTTTTAAGTATAGTTGGGTATCATCAGCCTACATGTGGTAGTGGATGTTGGATGAACTCAGAATTTCTGATAAAGGCTCCATAAACAGGTTGAAGAGAGTGGCCGAAAGTGAGGAGCCCTGTGGTACCCCTAATGTGACCGTAGTGGTCTGTGATAGTGAGTGATTAACCATGACTCTTTGAGTCCTGTTGTGGAGATACGAGGTGAACCAGTTAAGGACTGATCCTGTTAGCCCCATACGGTGTTTCAAAAGGTCTAGTAGGTTGTCACTCTTAACCGTATCAAAGGAGGATTAATAGGCATGATATAGCAGCCTAGAAATTATGACAGAAATCAATATTTAATGTTAAATTTCCTCATAACGCATATAACATTTTTCAATATTGCAACAATGCTACATTGTCTTTTCTAAAGCACATTTAGCTAAGCACCTTAGCCAAAAGTTTTTGGTTTACAGAGATGACTGTAGAGGGGCTGAGAAAGATTCATCCATCTTTCTGCTATGGACCTTGCCCGTGGATACGCCTTTAGACTCCCACCCTTCATTTTGAAGGCCACTCCTGTTAGCAGGCATATACGTTGTCTCAAGCCATACCCTGATGATATTTGTGTGACCTTGTGTGGCCAATGGGCAAATGTGTAGCCCTTATTGTAGCTGTGTCTGTGTGGTGGATGTCACTTATGTCGGATGTGCAGAGTCGGAGGTGTAACGTGGCTCATTTTGGTGTTTATGCAGGGGCGGTTGATGGGAGGATCATCATGATAGTTGTGCTGGGATGATTGTATGTTAAAGTTTAAGGACAGAAATATACAGCAAGTTAATATTGTGAAGTCTACATTTGTGCAGGTCAATATTAAAAACTTTATATGGTAGACTACTTCTGGGAGAGGTATGTGTAGTGCTTTTCAAATGTGGTTGTGCTGGAAGATGTCACATACTGCTTGGTAACTATGGTGGTTATGTTAAGTGCCATAGATTGCCAGGGAGAGAGGGATAGTTGTAATCGTGGTCCTTAATGTGTTTATCCTAGGTGAAGTCAGTGTAGTGAGGGTTGTCTTACGGTGGGTGTGCTGATGACAGGAAGAGTGCTGTTAGTTTTGGTGGCAATGAAGAGAGGAGCTGATATAGGTGCAGTGCCATTTGCTGTGGGCACCACTTATTTTGAGTGTGAAGATTATGGTTGTCGTAGTGGGGGCTCGCTATTATGGACGTGCAACGGTGGGTCATTTTTGCTAATTGAGAAGGGAAGGGCGGTGGTAGCATTGTGGTGATCAAGGTGGGTCATGAATTGAAGTGGTGAGGGTGGCTGTAGCGTGTGGTACCAAAATATTGAGTATTAACTATTGACCTGCACATATATTGACTCCACAATATCGACTTGCACTTTATTAGAAAGTTAGGATAGTATATCTGCACTGCCCTATGTATGGTTGCCTTGGTAGTCAATATTCGGAATCAATATATGTGCAGGTGGATATTTCTGTAGTTGCTACTGTGGAGGTGTGCTGATGGCAGGAGCAGTGTTGGCATTAGCAGTAGGGGGCCCATGCTGTGGTGTTACGGTGGGGTAGGGGCAGGAGCAATGTTAATGAATGGAGGATGTTTGGGCAGAAGATGTAGTGATGATGGAATGGGAGAAGGAAGTGTAGGAGAACTCTACTGTGGTGATGCCGGAAGGGGGACAGGCTGGTCAGAATGATGCATAGACAATTAATCAATCTGGATTTGTAAAGCGCAGCTGCATTACCCGTGAGGGTCTCAAGGCGCCGGGGGACTGTGCTCATGCTGCCTAAGCACATGCCCTCCTCCCCTGAGGATGCAGTGTACAACCTTCTGAGGAGCAGCTGTCGACAAATAGAATAGTCAATAACACATAAGGTACGCCTGGCTGAGTGTGAGATGAAAGAAAGGAGGAAGAGAATAGAAAGTGATGTAATGTCAGAGAAAGCAGGAGGGAGAAATCCTTTCAGGACGAGAACCCTCACTCACCGTTAGTGACATGCTTCATCATATGGGTTCCTCCTCACACCGAGGTGTGGGCTACAACTCCCCAAGGGGAGAGCTGAGGTGTTTTCCTAGATGAGCGATGGTAGAAAGATGAGTGGGGGCAGAGTGCAAAAAAATATATATATATATGGAGTGGTGATTAAATTTGTCTCTGTGGATCCACTAAATCTTTATTGGGTGGTCTTAGGGACAAAAGTTAAAAGAGAGGACTAGGGATTAAACCAAATATATCCCTAACAATGGTCAACATGTTTCTGCCTTAAATCAGTCCCCTAAAGGAATCCAGTGGCATTCGTCAGGACCTAAAGTATAGTAAGTCACTCTGCACGTGTGTTTTGAAAAAAAATGAATATACTGGCCACCACAGGAACAGGGCGTTCAGGTTGTCAATGACCCGTGTGCTTCTAGGGGTTCGTCTGTCTATGAGTGGAAGTGAAAAGCCAACTCTCCATGCTCTAGGTACGTCTCCTAGTGCCCAGCTATCTTAGCCCGGTGCACAACCTTCGTACCTCCCGGCGAGAGTTGGCTTTTCACTTCCACTCATAGACAGACGAACCCCTAGAAGCACACAGGTCGTTGACAACCTGACCGCCCTGTTCCTGTGGTGGCCAGTATATTCATTTTTTTCCAAAATACACGTGCAGAGTGACTTACTATGCTTTAGGTCCTGACGAATGCCACTGGATTCCTTTAGGGGACTGATTTAAGGCAGAAACATGTTGACCATTGTTAGGGATATATTTGGTTTAATCCCTAGTCCTCTCTTTTAACTTTTGTTCCTGAGACCACCCAATAAAGATTTAGTGGATCCACGGAGACAATTTTAATCACCACTCCTTATATATATTTTATTTTTCACTCTGCCCCCCACTCATCTTTCTACCATCGCTCATCCAAGAGAAAACACCTCAGCTCCTCCCCTTGGGGAGTTGTAGCCCACACCTTGGTGTGAGGAGGGAACCCATATGATGAAGCATGTAACCTAACGGTGAGTGAGGGTTCTCGTCCTGAAAGGATTTCTCCCTCCTGCTTTCTCTGACATTACATCACTTTCTATTCTCTTCCTCCTTTCCTTCAGCTCACACTCAGCCAGGCGTACCTTATGTGTTATTTAGTATTTGAAGGGATCAGTACTGACCTGGCGTTTCAAGATCCCGAGAGATCCATTGTGTGAAGGACAAATAGAATAGTTTCATGCAACCCACAAGATAAGTGCCTACTGATCCATTACAGGCAAACATTACCACTACAAACTAATAGAAAGTAACACATACACAGCAGTTCAGGCCAGTGACGTCAGCCATGACGTGCCACAAGATAGAACTCTGTCATTGTTGATACCTGATCTGAAGAGGCCTTCAAGGGAAGATATTGTGAATTTCCGGGCTACAAAGCATGCAATTATTGAAAAAAATAAATGTGGTTTAAAATCAGTATTTTTTGCTTCTTCAAATACTTGGGACAATAATGGGAATTTCATTTTTATTTGCTAAAAAGCATTTTATTGTCTAAAGTTCCAAAAGAAGAGCGTGAAATACTCACACAAACATCTGACCTGGGGCCCTGGTTGCATTCCTTTGCCAGTATAATAAATGCAGCTTCATGGCATCACTGTGTGCCTGCCAGCCCCCACCGGTTCCATCCACAGCATCTCTGAAACAAGCCCTCAGTGGGAGCTCTCGACAGATCCCAGTGATTTCTCCACCGTTACCTTTTGATTACTGTATTCATACCTTAGGGAAGCGAGTGTCGCTCCAGTTAATAGCGTATTAGGCACAGTCTCTGTGTCTGTTATTGGTACCAGGGAAGTGAATTAGTGCTGTCTTAAGTAAAAACAAAATGCTGGCAGGAAGGAAAAACATGACACTTTTAAAGCAACTCAGAAAGGATGAACCATTCTTTAATGATAATACAAAAGGCAAAAGGTTCAGTGTAGAATACTTTTATCCATCAAATAAAGGAAGGATGCCCAAAGGCCAAGGTCTATTATAAGTAGGGCTCCCGGTTTTATGGTATTTATTTTTTTAACATTTCCATCTGTATTTATCCATATATTTTTTTGATCATTTTATCTGTATTTATCCACATTTTATTTTGTCACAAGCAAAAACAGAAGATGCAGCTAGTATTTTTCCAAATTTATTTCAATAGGCAAGGCGTGTTTGGTTGTTATAGGTTTAGATAGATTTATGTAGATGGGTAAATCGGTTACTGCTTTTAACAAAGATCATTTTGTTACTTGCAGTTAATAAATTGCATTCCTTCGAATGTAGCCCTCACTGTCTTATGCAACACATCATATACATTGATTTACACACATATGATTTATTGTCAATGTATGATGTAAAGCGCTCTGACACCTTGCATTATGATGAGTAGGGCTATAGCGCTATAAAAGAAATAAAACACAGTAGTGAAAATTTTAATTGTTATTTGTGTAAATACTGGGACAGACCAACACATCTAACATATCTCTTGGCTCCAGGGACTGAACAAAGTCAAAAGCAGGCCTCTCTTAAGTACCTGTGAAGGGATAAGCTGTGCACATTTGTTTTCCCCCAATTGCTTTTAGGTATGCGTCTTCCTCCTCACCAGGCCCCACCTCCCATAGCTCCCAGCCAGGATACTTAAACAAAAGGAGGCCTGATGGCCCCTTAATGTCGACCTTTATTATGGGCTCAGCTGAAATTTGATAAGCCCTCTCCCCAGCCTGCACTCGGGACAGGTTTGTCTTCTCCTCGCAGACAACAGCAAAGGTAAACATATTTATTGGCATTTTCCCGTTTCTATTTATAATACAGACGAAAGAAAAATATTTTTCCGTCTGTATTTATATGTAAAAATCTGTTTAAATGGAAAACCGGGAGCCTTAATTACAAGGTCACAGAACTCAAAGGTGACTTGCAATATCCTTTTTAGGTCGAGCCTAGCGCAGCGCGCATGCGCTGCTCTGCGAGACTTTATGTAAGGGCTTTCGAAAATGGCACCAGACGCTCGCACACGCTCCGCACACACTCGTGCGTGTGTTTAACTGCTATTGGCGTTTGCGTGCGTCTTCTTTACAAAGGCGATACAAAAGGGGATGATGGACGGAACGTTTGAGCCAATCAAACACTCACCCCCAGTCAACTGATCTGGGTTTAATCCATCATCATTCTTTAGCTCACTCCACCACCCCAGTTCAGACATGGCCATATGCAAATCAGTCTGACCCTGTGCCTCATGGGAACAGTCCAGCCCGAACTGCCAAGCCATGTCTTCCCTGGACCGGAAACAAGCATCCTAGGACCGGTTTCTGGCATTCCAGCCGTCATCAGCCAGGCTTGCTTGAATCCAGTGGCAAAGTGAGCAAGGGACCCACGTCTGGGCATACCCCCGCCAACTTAGGGCGAACAAAGCGATACAAAAGGGGATGATGGACGGAACGTTTGAGCCAATCAAACACTCACCCCCAGTCAACTGATCTGGGTTTAATCCATCATCATTCTTTAGCTCACTCCACCACCCCAGTTCAGACATGGCCATATGCAAAACAGTCTGACCCTGTGCCTCATGGGAACAGTTCAGCCCGAACTGCCAAGCCATGTCTTCCCTGGACCGGAAACAAGCATCCTAGGACCGGTTTCTGGCATTCCAGCCGTCATCAGCCAGGCTTGCTTGAATCCAGTGGCAAAGTGAGCAAGGGACCCACGTCTGGGCATACCCCCGCCAACATAGGGCGAACAAAGCGATACAAAAGGGGATGATGGACGGAACGTTTGAGCCAATCAAACACTCACCCCCAGTCAACTGATCTGGGTTTAATCCATCATCATTCTTTAGCTCACTCCACCACCCCAGTTCAGACATGGCCATATGCAAATCAGTCTGACCCTGTGCCTCATGGGAACAGTCCAGCCCGAACTGCCAAGCCATGTCTTCCCTGGACCGGAAACAAGCATCCTAGGACCGGTTTCTGGCATTCCAGCCGTCATCAGCCAGGCTTGCTTGAATCCAGTGGCAAAGTGAGCAAGGGACCCACGTCTGGGCATACCCCCGCCAACTTAGGGCGAACAAAGCGATACAAAAGGGGATGATGGACGGAACGCTTGAGCCAATCAAACACTCACCCCCAGTCAACTGATCTGGGTTTAATCCATCATCATTCTTTAGCTCACTCCACCACTCCCAGTTCAGACATGGCCATATGTAAATCAGTCTGACCCTGTGCCTCATGGGAACAGTCCAGCCCGAACTGCCAAGCCATGTCTTCCCTGGACCGGAAACAAGCATCCTAGGACCGGTTTCTGGCATTCCAGCCGTCATCAGCCAGGCTTGCTTGAATCCAGTGGCAAAGTGAGCAAGGGACCCACGTCTGGGCATACCCCCGCCAACTTAGAGCGAACAAAGCGATACAAAAGGGATGATGGACGGAACGTTTGAGCCAATCAAACACTCACCCCCAGTCAACTGATCTGGGTTTAATCCATCATCATTCTTTAGCTCACTCCACCACCCAGTTCAGACATGGCCATATGCAAATCAGTCTGACCCTGTGCCTCATGGGAACAGTCCAGCCCGAACTGCCAAGCCATGTCTTCCCTGGACCGGAAACAAGCATCCTAGGACCGGTTTCTGGCATTCCAGCCGTCATCAGCCAGGAATGCTTGAATCCAGTGGCAAAGTGAGCAAGGGACCCACGTCTGGGCATACCCCCGCCAACTTAGGGCGAACAAAGCGATACAAAAGGGGATGATGGACAGAACGTTTGAGCCAATCAAACACTAACCCCCATTCAACTGATCTGGGTTTAATCCATCATCATTCTTTAGCTCACTCCACCACCCCAGTTCAGACATGGCCATATGCAAATCAGTCTGACCCTGTGCCTCATGGGAACAGTCCAGCCCGAACTGCCAAGCCATGTCTTCCCTGGCCCGGAAACAAGCATCCTAGGACCGGTTTCTGGCATTCCAGCCGTCATCAGCCAGGCTTGCTTGAATCCAGTGGCAAAGTGAGCAAGGGACCCACGTCTGGGCATACCCCCGCCAACTTAGGGCGAACAAAGTGATACAAAAGGGGATGATGGACGGAACGTTTGAGCCAATCAAACACTAACCCCCATTCAACTGATCTGGGTTTAATCCATCATCATTCTTTAGCTCACTCCACCACCCCAGTTCAGACATGGCCATATGCAAATCAGTCTGACCCTGTGCCTCATGGGAACAGTCCAGCCCGAACTGCCAAGCCATGTCTTCCCTGGACCGGAAACAAGCATCCTAGGACCGGTTTCTGGCATTCCAGCCGTCATCAGCCAGGCTTGCTTGAATCCAGTGGCAAAGTGAGCAAGGGACCCACGTCTGGGCATACCCCCGCCAACTTAGGGCGAACAAAGAGATACAAAAGGGGATGATGGATGGAACGTTTGAGCCAATCAAACACTCACCCCCAGTCAACTGATCTGGGTTTAATCCATCATCATTCTTTAGCTCACTCCACCACCCCAGTTCAGACATGGCCATATGCAAATCAGTCTGACCCTGTGCCTCTTCAGCCAGGATAGCTTGAATCAAGTGGCACAGTGAGCCCGGGACCCACGTCTGGGCATACCCGGTGCACTTAGGGCGAGGAAGCAAAAGACACACAATTGATGGACGGAATGCAGACGAAATCAAAACATTCACCCCCAGACAGAAAGCGAGACTCCTCCTTGATTCGGGACAAGAACCTAGGGGCATATTAGCAAGACCGGCAGGAAACTGCCGCTAAAACGGCGATAATGGGCTTGCTAATATGCGTTATGGAATTCCAATAGAAGCCCAGGTTAGATGTCCTGCACATAATTTTATCGCCGGTCTTGCTAATATGCCCCTTAATTCCTTGGTATTGTGCTATTACATAGGAAAGAGAACGATTGCTTGCAGATCAGAAGAACAATAGTGGAAACTGTAGTGCAAAATTAAACACAACATAACGCAGTTAGCAGTTTGTTGCGAAAGGATAGAATCAGTTTACTGTGAGTCATAATAAAAATGATGTAGCTCATAATGTGTTGAAACATGCAGAAATTCTGTCTTTCTTGTAATGACCAGTAGCGTGCAAAAACATAACAAGTTGCCATAAAAATTCCCTTCTGCTGATCACTGTTCATTTAGAAAAAGAGCTAATAAAAAACCTGGTTCTGTTTTTGTTTATACTACAGCTGCAGTTGTGCTCTATGGCCTGTCTTTCACCCTCGGCTGGTGGCAGGGGGCATTATGATGTTGCAAATTAGCTGTAATAACTTTGTGCACAACTACTTCGTTTCCTGTTACAGGTGAAGACATTACCATTGACGTCACACCTCGACTATAATAATGAAACTAGAAACGAGGTATTATAAATGGATTGCAGGCCCCTACATATTATAAGACGTATATCTGTCATGACCCTACACAAACAGGGCTACTGTAGAGAGGGGTCCCCTAAAACAGTTTGTTGCTATGAATTGTGGGCAGGTGCAGCAGAGAATAGGCTCTGGGAAGATACTAGGAGGTGATGTGGATGGGGGGCGGGGGGTTGGGTTGCACCTGCATCAATGGGCCCCTGTTGTGGTGTTGGAGGGCACTGTAAGGTGGAGATGTGGGGTGGGTAAGATGGCGGGGACAACGTAATTGATAGCATAGAACCGGACCCCGATCGTGGTAATTAAGAGGAGGCGAGGGCGGTGCAGCAACGGCTGGTCCGTGGGTGGGGGGATGGGCGGAGGGCCCGTACTGCGGTGACGGGGGACCGCAGGTGCAGAGCCGGTGTGTGTCGGGCTCGGAGCGCTCGTTTATACTCACAGCCGAAGTGTCTATAGATTCTCGGTAGGCACCGACATCTCCCCTCGCCCCGGCCGGGCAGTGACGAGCGGCCCCCTCATCCCCCCCACCCCTCCCCCACCTCAGCCTTCATTAGATTTGTTTTCTTTGACAGCAGTTTGGATGGAAATGTAATAAATTTCAGCGGCGCTGATGCAGCCTCCTGACTGCTGACGTCATCGCAGGTCTCTGAGGACCCCTCCGAACAGAAGGTTTAGCCCTCACTCTTTTTTCCTCCCACCTACTTCCCTGCCATCTCTCCCTCTACTATCCTTTCCTCTCTCATTCCTTCTCTGCCCTCCTTCCATCCTTCCAAATTAGGTTGATGTCTCCTTTCCTCTCTGCCCCCTATTTTCTCCCGTCCTCTATTTGCCGTCTCTTCTCTTGCTCAGTCTCATCGCCCCCTCTATTTTTACATTTCTCGTTCCCTTTCAGCCCTTCTACCTTCATCTATTATTCTTTTCCGACCCTTCCCCTTGCCACCAAACCCTTTCTACTTCCTGCTTCTCCTATTTCTCTCTCCTTCACCAGAGACCCTGTTCCCTCCTTGTTTGCCATCTCTCTGCTCTCTCTCTACACTTCTCTCCACGCCCTCCTTCCATCTTATCACATTCTGTCGTTTCTTCTCCTCTTTCGTCTCCTGGACAATCTCTACGACAATCCTTCTCCCTCAACCTCTCTATCCGTCCTCCTTTCTTTCTGCCTCTTCTATCATCCATCATTCTGTTTCGACCCCGCCGCCCCTCTACTCCCCCCTTTCTCCCCTCTTCTGCAGCATCCCCTTCCTCCCGACATACTCCTGGGCTGTTCCCTCCCCACCCTACTACCTTCCTATTTTATTCCTTTTCTGTCCTCCCTCCCTGGCCCCACATTCCATTTCTTCCCCCTTCACCCCTCCTTTCTCTCAAGTTCCAGTCTGCCCTCCCTCTTTTTCTTTCATCTTCCTTTTCGCTCTCCTGACCTCCTATCGCTCGTTCCCTCTCTATTCTTTGGTTCGCTCTCTCCCCTTTTATCTTCTCTTATCACTCTTTTTCCTTCATCCCTCCTTCCTCATAAGTCCTCCGTGTGCCCTCTCCTTCCTGCCTCTTTCCTTTCCCCATCTCTGCCCTCTCCCCTTCTGTATCTTCTGGTCTTACCTCTCAGCTTCCAGGCTACCCCTGGCCTATTTCCCCTGTCATTCTTACTCTGCCCTCCCTCCTCTCTTCCACATTCCCTTTTATCCTCCCCTCCTTACTCTCTCCTTCTCTTCTAGCCCCTCCTCTGCATCCTCATGTCCCTTTTTTGTTTCCCGTCTCTACCCCCACTTTTAAGTTATTTTGCCCCATGTCTTCTGTTTGTACTCTCCTCCTGCCCTTTCTCATCTTTTCTATTTCTTCACTTGCCACTATGGTCCTCTCTCCTGGTCTCGCCTCCTCTTACTTCCCCGTAGCCCCTCTGCCCTAATTTCTACCTTGCCTCGCCCTCTAGTATGTCCCATAGCACCCATCCTCTTCCCCGTAGCTGCACACTAGTTTCTTCAGTCCCCGAAACCCCAGTTCCCCATTTCATCCATGCCCTCCCCCGTATTCATTTCTCCACTTTCTCATTTACCCCCACCCTCATACAGTTATTTCCCTGCCCCAGCCTTCCTGCTGTACTTGTCCCTTCCCCAGCCCCATCATTGTCGTCAGTACTCCCGAGCCTCCACCTCTGGTAGTGAACCTGAACTTGAAACCCAAGCTCTATACGAGGCAGGACCGGCTTTAGCGCTGGTGGCACCCAAGGCAGCAATCTTTGTTGCCTCCCGCCAAAAAACCACCTCCTCCACGAATTCCCACACTACCATGCACCACCACTGCACCTCATCTCTCCCTAGCCACTCTCTCACATGCATTTCATTAGTTTAATAGCGCTACTCATACCAGTGTAGGGTGTCAGAGCACTTTAGATCACACACACATTATACAGAGCCAATGAATCATATATGTGTAAATCCGGCTATAGGAAATGTTACATAAGGCAATGAGGATTACAAGGTGTAGGAGTCACATGTCACCAATACTAGTAGGCAGTGCATTTTAAGAGTGTTTGGTCTGGAGAAGCACAAACTCAGGGTTTAAAGCGTACCATAGTGATTGGCTTTGCTAATAAGAATGTATTGTTACCCAAACGAACCCTTTTTAGTAACAGGAGGATAATGAAAGACTGGGGAAAAATATAACTTTCTAACCTATACCATGCAGTTTGCATGCAGCTCTTTGATGACAGTTCATCAATCACCAGTGTTAACTTTACATTTTTATTGTTGCCTGAAAACTGCTGGACACACAAGGAACTCTGTAACAGGTTGTTTTTAAACCTGTTATTTCTATAGACAGTGCCCTCCTGAGGTTAGTGCCAGGTGTGGCTGCACAGGTCACACTGCCCTAGAGCAAGAGGGTGTGATGAGACAGAGTATAACACAATGTAGTATAATATTGAATAAAAAATAAGAACCAAGAAAATGTTCGTAAGTAAAATTCAAAGACAGATTTACCACTAACTGAACTGGAGGTAGGCCTTGAAAATATGAGGCAAATCGAGACAGTGAGGATGGGACAAAATGGCAACCAATGTTGTAGGATTTTATTTAGTCCGTCTTGACACCGCAGTTGTTTGATGACCTATTATTACTTTACCTATTGTGGTGCTCTCGGATATATAAAATATACATAGAGTGGACTTTGAGTTGACCCAAGGAAATAGGCGTCTCTCAACTCCTGCTATTGTCTATTTGGTGCATGATTCTGCCTCCTATGGAGCACTTCCTTAATAAAGTATGATGTACTATTTTACATCTCGAAAATACTCCAATTTATCACATATTGAAATATTTTTGTCATAGATATATTGTATTAATAAAGCAATATTTTTTTTGTTTTAGTTGCTGCTTTTTTTAAGGTTTTAAACAGGACTCAAAATACTTGCAAGACCAATTGGATCTTATCACTAGGATGAGGAACAGCCGCCTGAAACTGAACTCAGATAAGACGGAAGTCCTCATCCTAGGATCATCACCCTCCGCCTGGGACGACTCCTGGTGGCCCCCTGCCCTGGGCAACGCACCCAAACCAACGGACCACGCACGCAACCTGGGCTTCATCCTGGACTCCTCCCTCTCAATGACCAGACAAGTCAACGCCGTCTCCTCGTCTTGCTTCAACATCCTACGCATGCTGCGGAAGATCTTCCGGTGGATCCCCACCGAAACCAGGAAGACGGTCACCCAGGCCCTCGTCACCAGCCGACTGGACTACGGCAACTCCCTCTACGCCGGAACCACAGCCAAACTTCAGAAAAGACTCCAACGCATCCAGAACGCCTCAGCTCGACTCATCCTGGACATCCCCCGACACAGCCACATCGCCGGACACCTGAGAGACCTGCACTGGCTCCCCGTCAGCAAGAGAATCACGTTCCGACTCCTCACCCACGCACACAAAGCTCTCCACAACCAAGGCCCCAGATACCTCAACGACCGTCTGACCTTCTACACTCCCACCCGCCAGCTACGATCGACCAACCACGCCCTCGCCGCCGTCCCCCGCATCCGAAGAGCCACAACGGGAGGAAGATCCTTCTCCTACCTGGCTGCCAAGACGTGAAACTCCCTACCCATCCACCTCCGCCTGACCCAAGACCACCTCTCCTTCAGGAAGCAACTCAAGACCTGGCTGTTCGAACAGTAGCGGACCCCCCTCCCCCTAGCGCCTTGAGACCCTCCGGGTGAGTAGCGCGCTATACAAATGCTTGATTGATTGATTGATTGAATTGGCTTTGCCAATGCTTGTTCTTATAGTCAGTTTTTTAAGGGCCGAACTAGACAATCTGATATTTTTTAGTGGGTTGCAAGCCAGGGCACTAAATTTAGGCCTGAGTGGGCCACCATCATCCAGCTCTGAAAGTGTAAATAGCCAATGTAGTCTGGACCACTTTTTCCAAGCTTTTCTCACTCACCTGTACCCTCTGCTCCTTTCCCCGCCAAGACCCATGGAACAGAATTTGGGCTGTCACCTAAGCTCACACAGTTCAGTGTGTGATGTGAGCATTTTTGCAAAGGCTGGCTATGGTTCTAAGTCCAGCCACGGCCTTTGCTACCATGATAGAGGACCATCCAGGACCATTTAGAGATACTTGCCAGCCTAGTGGGGATCACTGTGTTGGGAAGTTGTTGTAGCGACTCCTTCACATCACTGAAAGTTTGCAGAGTGGGCGCCAGTGGTTAATTTGTAAAAAAAATAAGTGCCGGGGCTCTCGTCAGGAGGCAGCTTGCACCAGCCCATTTCTCCTGTTAGCGTCGCCTAAAACAGAACCAACTAATAAGTATGAAAGTGGGGAGAGGATGTGGCGTAATGGCCAGAGCTGCAGACTTCGAAGCTGGGGAGCAGGTTCGAGTCTCGGCCTTGGCTCAACATCCTGTGATTCTGGACAAATCACTTAATCTCTCCGTAAATGAATGTGTCCTAAACTAGTGCTCATGAAAAGTGCCAGTGCTGAGCACCGGAAACTACAGGCTCAAATTAAGCACTGGTGGACGCCACCTTTAAAGCTCCCATTCAGCAAACTTTTTTGCTCAGAGAAAACAAACTCCCAAAGTAAGTTTGTTTTCTCTGAAAAAAAATAGACCTGTCGTGGAAGAGAGTTTAATCCCTGCATGTGGGTGCCAATCTGTATTCTACCCTGCATGGTGGGCATGGGAAGGGTGAATACATGACGTCAGCTTACCCTCCATAGGGCGAAATGATCACCAAGACCTGGCAGTGCTTTGGCGGGCAGGACGCTGTGTCGAAGGTAGGAGTGGCAGAGCCAATGAAGGCTTCGGTGGTGTAAACCTGGCACTTTCGTGTCTTTAAATAGACTGGGGGTACCACAAATTTGGCGCGATGGGCGCACCTCTGAATTACAGCAGCGCTCCTGCTCTGTCAAACCATAAATGAGGCACTGTGTTTTCACATACCACCCAGCTGAATCGCGGTATCAAGCAGTTATTCCAGTGCCTGACAGGAGCCACCTGGGTCTGTGCTGAATTACAGTTCTGCAGTTGTCCTGAACTTCCAAAGCTGCCAAGGGGATCAAATGGCGATTTTGTTGTCTGGAGCACATTGTGGTTCTCATTGGAGAGGGCCCAAGATGTAACTTCCACTTTAGGAGGTGGCACAACTGGCACTGAGGCATCTTCTCAAAGGTCTGTCCGCGTGAGCTAGTCTCCATCTTCTAGAGAAAGCCTCTAGAAGTACAGGCCGCAGCGCAGCTGTTCCACAGGGGATCTTTAATGGTCCTTACTGGCAGGGGCGGTGCTGCCATAAGGCCACTGCAGGCAGCTGCCTTATTACACTACCACAAATGGCCACAAGAGGACTCCAATTTGAAATAAATAGCCTAAAAAGTCCTTGTTGCTACAGGAAATGGAGTGCTCTGAAAATCCTTGCTCTTGAACTGCCTATTGGCGAATGAGTCTGCTAGTGCCTCAGGCTTGGTATTCACTCCAGGTGACACTGAGGCACTGGGTCCCATAACAGGCAGAGAGATCTGACCAATCATCTCCAGGGAGGAAGAAACAAACAGGCACAGAGATCTGACCAATCATCTCCAGGGAGGAAGAAACAAACAGGCAGAGAGATCTGACCAATCATCTCCAGGGAGGAAGAAACAAACAGGCAGAGAGATCTGACCAATCATCCTTGGGGAGGAAGAAACAAACAGGCAGAGAGATCTGACCAATCATCTCCAGGGAGGAAGAAACAAACAGGCAGAGAGATCTGACCAATCATCCTTGGGGAGGAAGAAACAAACAGGCAGAGAGATCCGACTAATCATATCCAGGGAGGAAGAAACAAACAGGCAGAGAGATCTGACCAATCATCCTTGGGGAGGAAGAAACAAACAGGCAGATTCTTGGTTGTGCATGTTCAGGGACAGCTCTTGAAGCAGGAGGATGTTTAATAAAGGTGATCTAGCCAGACCTTGGTTACGGCAGGTTCTGCGGTCAGCAGGATTCTTTAATGGTGTCAAGGTCAGGCAGGCACAATGACAGCTTCTCAGACAAGGTGGCTGGAGGGTTTGAAAATCCAAGAATGCTCATGACAGCCCCTGATGAAACTGCATACTCATGCTGTCTCCAAAAGTGACTTCAAAGTTCTGTCCCCAGTGGTGCCTCCATCACATCGACAACCTTCACAGAGGCAACCTTCACATGGATGGATCCTTCGCATTGACATGGGTAATACCTTAACCTGCACATACCTTGGCATGGTTCATGCACCATCACTGCTGGGAATAGATTTACAATAACAAATGAGCTGGGCCGTTTCTAGGTATGGGCAACATAGACAGCCCAGCCTCCTGGCATGTGCGGATCTTAACCCCTTTAATGGTAGCATTGTTAACGAATGCTTGAATTAATCTCTGAATCTGTTGGTACTCTACGATTCATTCCAGTTCATCGTTTTTTGTCCACTATGCACTCCAGATAAGGACTAACTATATGCAAAAGAGACTTTGTCCTGCTCCAATAGGAACAATCCAACCTGAACTCCTAGCCCCTTTTGTGGCAGTGAAGGCACACCACTGTAAAGGTTACAGAAGAGATGGTAGTGGGTTGTCTTGCCACAGCACAGTATGTGAACCACTGGGGACCATCAGACATTGCACCACACTAAACTGAAGATGTGCATCTTTCATTTAAAATGCAGGCTGCAGCCCTTTACAGGTTGTTGGAAAGCACCACATGGTGGGACAAGGGGTGCGCAGGAAGCTTCAACCTGCTGTGGAGAGCGTTTGCCTGCATTTTCTTTGAATTCCTCCTCGCAATGCAAATGCAAACCCCAGAGGTACAGAGATCATGCAGAAAATGACACCACCAGCCAGGGTTATTAGCAACTAAACTAAGGATTACTTCTTAGCGAGATTAGGTGTAATGCCTATCTTACAGCTGCCTGAGGGTAAAAACCTGCAAGGCTGGACATCAAAGTACCAACGAAAACTCACAGGTCCTGTAGGTAATGGTTGCATTTCACCATTTACCATTTCACCGGAATACATATAAATCTCAAAGAGGCTGGGCATAGGAATTATCATATTTACATACTCCTTTGACTGCACTCTTCATTATTCACCATCACTCTCACACTCAGTCCAACAGCGCCTCAATAATGGTCTTCCCTGGCCTTTATTTGTTTCCCCTCTGTCCCTTCCCTACCCTGGTGCTTTAAGTGGAGCAGTTCCAGGGCTTAATTTGAGCTGGTGGTTTCCAGTGCTCAGCACCGGCACTTCATTATCAACACCGGCACTTATGGCAGTCTGCCACATGGTGGCACTGTTTGTGTAATTTAGGGATGAGCGCACTCGCAGTTTTTTTTATCTATTCAACATACATTGGAAATGACTATAACCTGCCACCCAACACATTGTTATAGCTTTGGGGGCCTGGAATAGTCTCAATTGTGACTCTTGTAGGAGTGTGACGGTTAATAGCTGTGTTGATACAGACATTGGCAGCACTGGCAGGGGAAATGGGTGGTGCAATCTGCAGTGACCTCCTGGTGAAGGCCCTGGCACTTATATATACATATGTTTTTTACAAATTAACCACTGAGCTGCTCCTGTCAGTGCCTAGGACTGGCAGTAATGAAATGGTCCATTTAGGGGCCCTATATATTCATGTCCTTACCTTTATAGGCAGAAAAACACTGATCTCTTTCTGGACGATGACTGAAAGAACCCTTAACATAATCCAAGTCCGATATGCAGTGCCTGTTTATTTGTCACAAGTTTTACTTTGTGCTGCATGGCATATGTTTTTCTAGGCCCCAAAAGTATTTCCTTTCCCCAGATGTCATGTTTCTATAGTTTTGTTTTTCATTCAACATATAAGTCTTGTAATGAGCATATGGCAAACTGAGTCACCATTAGGTGAGTTCATGGTGTGAATAGACTGCCATGGTGGGGCACAATTGAGAGCTCCGAAGTTGAAGCTAAGGATAGTGCAGCTTCTTGCTGTGCCATAAATGTGTTGTGGCGGCACGCTCATCCAATCCTTGGCCTCGCTGCAGAAACCACAAAGAAGTGGTCCCATATGAGCCAATTGTAATTAAGATTCTAAAGGGAAGTGTGTGAATAAGGTACTCCATTGTTGAAATACGGTGCTGGGAGGTTGTGCATTTGTGTGTGTGTGTTGTGTGAAAGTACAAGAAGGAGAGACTCAAAAGACAGCTTCAGAAATAAAAATGGGGGGAAAAAGTCATTGAATAACTATGACAGAGGGAGAGATTACAGAGGAAAGTGATGTGAAGGGGAGAGTGGGAGTGAGACACTGGACACTCCCTTCCACGCAGTTTTATAATGTTAAATTCACAATCTCATATTTTCAGAATATTTCAGAACAAAATATTTTCAGACTTGAAACATTGTCAATTCTAATTATTTACAACAATGTCGTTGTTTCTTATTCAGCTGGTGTTGACTGCAAATCAGTGTTAACAAGCACTGGCAAAGCCACTATGTCTGCCTTGTTTTAGGTGATTCTTGATTCTTTTCAGGTTACTGGTTTGGAAGGCTGACAGTTTGGTGTTGTCTCTTTTCTTCATCCACCAGCCTCTGATCCATACAAGAGTGTGGAGAAAACACAGCTCCGGTAAAGTCTCAACTTTGTGCTGGTGCTGTACTGAGATGACCTCCACACACTGTGCAGCATCCTGAAGACATTTCTGGCCTTCCTCAGTCTGCTCTTGATGTCACTGCCTGCCCCTCTATCATGTATGATAGTACTACCTAGGTAGATTAACTCCTCAGTCATGGCCTGGTCCTCTCCATCCACCTTGATTGGTGAAGGGTTTGGGATGTTGTAGGAAGGTAGGATCCTTCTGCATGGTTACCCCCACTTTTTGCCTGGTGCTAAGCTGTATTTTGACTAGTCTGACTGGGATCCTGCTAATCAGGGCCCCAGTCTATCTGCTTTCTCCCTAAACTGTTGAATGTTCAGTACTTAGGTACATCCCAGATTGGATACTGGGGTACCCTTATAAGTCCCTAGAATATGGTACTAAGGTACCCAGGGCATAGGTACCCCAGAGGTCTCCCATGGCCTGAAGCCTGTATTATGCCACCCATGAGAGACCATTCAAAATGGAACTACAGGCCTGCCATTGCAGCCTGTGTAGGCTGGTGCTAGCACCACTTACTAAAGATATAGGTTTGCTATATCTAGGGTCACTGCACTTAAAACCAATAAGTCAACCCTATAGCAGGCCTTTTGCAATACTGAAGGCAGGGTGCTTGGTTATAAGTGAGAGGGTGCCCCTGCATGAGCAGGACACCCCTGTAGCCTACGGAGTCCATTCTCCCAGGTTGTCAGTGAAGCAGCCATATACTATATAGAGGGGCATTGCGTAATTACGCGATGACCATCTTGAAAACGGCTGCAACGAATCCTATCATGTTTGGTATCAAATATGTTGGAATCATACCCCCACACCGTAAACGGTGTGGGAGGTATGATTCCAAGCACAGGAAGAGCCCTCCGTTAGGCTCTCAGTGTTCCCGGTACCAGCCTTCTTGACCCGGACAGCACAAAATGGTTGCTGCCGCCCAGAGACACGATTCTGCCCTCCTGCTGCTGAGCCAAGCTCGAGTAGGGGAAGGCAGAACAATAGGCATCCTGTCACAGGGAGGTGTGACCACCTCCCAGACAGGATTTAGTGTATTGGGGTGGGGTGGGTGCGCTTGCCAGCGCCACTCAGTCTGCATGAGGGACACATTTGGTGTCCCTGTGCATAATCCAGTTCAAACCAGTCCTGGGAGCCAATGGCTCCCGCTCTGGCGCGAAACTGGACAAAGGACATGGGAGTAACCTCCCACCTGTCCAGACCCTCCCCTGGGAGGGTCCCCTGAATCTTCCCAACCCTTTTCCTAGGGTACTTAAGGGCTTACCTGGGTGTAGGTCCCTAGATTCATCGTGGGATAAGATTCAGATCAGACACCACTGCACTTCTACCATCTGGGCACTCTGGACTTTGCTGGACTTCGTTTGGGCCTGACTACGTCTCCTTTCCAGTCTGCTGCATCGTCTGTGCCTGTGCATCATACAGGAACCATCCAAGGCCTGTGAAGCATCAAAGACACCTGAAGAAATCTCCCTTGGAGTGAAGGAGTCACTCCCCTGCATTTGCAGGCACCGCAACTAAGTCGACCAGTCTGCAGACCCTGAGCTCCTCCGGACTCTATGGGCTCTGCAACACAGGTGGTGGTTTTTCACAGCTTCTGAGGCCTGCCCTGCCCTGTCACCAAGTTTGAGACCAGTATCCCTCGTGGGGGTTGCAATAACCGAACCCCTATGCACCGAGTCCAACTTGCAATTGCAAAGGCTTGTTGGCTTCTTTGCAGGAAGATCTTCGGGCTCCAAGTAGCCCCAACCTCGAGCACCTCCAGTGACCAGAATCTTCAGCCACACCACATCGTGTGCATCGTGGCCTGCATCTTTTGGTAAGCTGCTTGAGGTCCTCTTGCGACTCCAATTTCTCGGGCCTGTGGGTCCACTTGAGGGTCACACTTGTTTCTTTTTGGCTCCCCTGATTGCTCGGGGCCTGCCCTGACACCCCTGCCTTTGGGGAGTCCCATGGACCTTGCTGGTCCCGACGTTGCTCCTTCTTTGATTCCTGCGTGGCTTGCCTTTGCCAAGGCTTGTTGGTGCTCCTGCCAGACACCGACCCCTCAGCACTCGACATCCTTCGTGGGACAGCTCGTGCATGGCTCCTGGTCCTCCTCAGCATCGCCTGGTCCTCACAGCTGCAGAGTCAAGGTCATCATCATCCATCCTGTAACACCCGACATCGGCGGGATTTTGTCTTCCAAGTCTCCTGGTCACCCCTGAGTGACATAGACTTGGTCCCCTCTGCTTGCAAGTACCTCTCATCTAGAATCCATCCTTGGATTCCATCGGACACTTTCTCCTTCTTCAACAGCAGCACTTTCCTGAAGTCTTCCATTTGGTTCGACGGTGGTATCCGACACCACTTCACACGTATGCACCCGGCTTCCCTGGAGTGGATAACGTGGGTACTAGGGTATCCACGGGTGGGTTGGCTCTCCAACCTTCTGTCTTCCACGGGGTTTCTTCAGGGTCCACTGGGAAGGGTCCTTAATCTTTAAAAAACCAACTGCAACTTACACGTAGAGTTGTACGGAGCATGCGGTCGTGTTTCCACACTGCACACGCTCTCAGTGGGGTCCCTATCTACTTACTTTGGGTGGTTCCTTGGGTCCCCAGCACTTTTACATCCTCACGACATTGTCTTGACCCGAGTCGTGGTTCTTATACCACTTTCTTAGTATATGGTTTGGTCCCCCCGTGGGGCCACTGTGTATTTCGTGCTATTTACTGTGTTTCTTTGCTAAAGTATTGTGTGCATTGTGCATATATCCGGGTAGGAGATATTTCTATGAGTTAGAGAGTATTATATAATAAATACATACTTTTATAAATACTTTGTGTGGTTCTTTTTCACTTAATCTATACCATAAGATTGCATTCTGGTAAAAGAAGCTGCTTTACACTCCTTCTGGGCTAAGCCTGAAGGCTGCTCTCCAGAGCACCACTTAGAGAGCTTTCTAAGGTTGTCTAAGACCTCTTAAATCACCATAAGGGTTGTCTGGACTGGTGCAAGGTGTCCACTTACATAAGTGTACATCATATATCAGGCCAGCTTCTCACAGATGTTGAGTGGCATGACTTCTGATTTCTTGGTTTTGATCTTCAGGCTCAATTGTTGTGCATAGATGTTGAGGCGAGACGTCTTTTCCTGCATATGCTGGTGTGTGTGAGGGAGCAAGGCTAGTCCTTAGAGGAACAATCCCTACACATAAACACACTGGAGATGTTAGCAGCTCTGAATGGCCTTATGAGCTTCAAGGAGTATCTAAAGAACTCCAATACCTTAATCCGCTTAGACAATTTCTCTGCTGTCTCATATATAAACCGGCTGGGGGGTGCGAGATCCAAGAATCTTTCAGATATTGCCAAACAGATCTGGTATTTTTGCTGGGATCAAAAGATTACTCTCAGGGCGGAATTCTTTCCGGAAACCCAAAATCTAAGGGCAGACTGGAATTCTCGTTTTCTCCATGATTTCAGCGATTGGAAGTTGAATCCGGAGGCCTTTTCCCTGATCCAGGAGTTATGGGGTCCAGTCCTGGTAGACCTGTTCGCCAGCAGACTAACTCACCAAGTTCAGAAGTTCAGAAGTATTTCAGCTGGAGGCCGGATCCCAATGCATCAGGGGTAGATGCCTTTCTCCATCCTTGGGAAGGGATCAAGAGTTACGCCTTTCCTCTCTTCTCAATGATTCAGAGACTGTTGTGGAAAGTGAGGCTGGAGTCATGCTCCATCATTCTTGTAACCCCCTTTTGGAAATCCCAGGATTGGTTTCCCGGGGTAATGGAACTGGCAGTGGATTTTCCACGGTTAATCCCGTCATCCTTAGGTCTACTCCAGGGTCCAGACGGAGAAGAACACCCTTTGGTTTTCAAAGGGAGGATGAACCTTCTTGTTTGGAAGATTTCAGGGGTTCTGGCAGATATTCTGACCTTTCAGGAGAGGCTAAGAGCCTTTTGGAGGATTCATGGGCACCAGGAACCAGAAAAAGATACAAGGGTGTTTGGAGAAAGTGGTCTTGTTGGTGCATGGAGAGGGATCTGGATCCCGTACAAAGTTCTTTACAACACTTAGCCAATTATCTAGCCCATCTTTTTGAGTCAGGTCTCTGTTTTAGAACTATCAACTGTTACAGATCGGCAATTTCCTCGGGCCATGCCTTGATTAATAATCTTGCTATTGGTAGCAACCCTTTAATCAAAAGGGTTATGAAAGGTATTAGACTAAGGAGACCGCTTAAGGCTCGTTACGAATCCCTTTGGGATGTTAACTTAATTTTTAATCTCTCCCTTTCTTGGCCTGATAACAACTCACTCTCCCTTAAACGTATCTCCATGAAATTGGTGACTCTCTTGTGTCTGATTTCCTTTAGAAGGGTCTCAGACATCAAAGCTTTAGAACTTTCTGGTAGATTCTATTCCTCCGAGGGTGTTCACTTCGATATTTAGAAAAGAACAAAAACAATGTCAGAATCTATTTTTTACCCCCTTTTTCATGAGTGTGAAAAATTGTGTGTTGTTAATTGTATGAAGTGTTCTGAAAATAAAATTTCAACATTTAGACCTGTTGGCACTGATCAACTTCTCTTGTCTTATGTTAGTCTTTTTATACCTGTTTCTTCAGCCACCCTAGCCAGATGGGACCGACTGATTATGCATGAGGCTGGTGTAGATCTCTCTAGATTTGGAGCTCACTCTTCCAGGGAAGCAATGGCTAGTAAGGTGTTTTGGGCAGGAGGTTCCCTACCCTAAATACTTAAAGCTGCTGATTGGTCAAATGCAAGTACCTTTTCAAAATTCTATTTGAGACCTGTAGAGCATGTTAGCAGTGTAGCTTTACATGGCTTTAAACATGCATAATGGTAGCCTCCGGTCTTGTAATGAAATGACGATTCTCCAATTATTATGCACAGAGAATCTTGATTTCATTAAAGACATACGGAGGCTAACATTATCCCACCCTCCTCTCCCTGAGAGGCTTGGGTTTGGTACGGTTTTACAATGTTATGTTTATATTTGTCTTTCTCTACATTTAATGTATTGTGGATTGTTTTTTATTTAGATCTTCTTTATACCTTTCACTATACAGTGTTATTTTGCTTGTTCCTAGATAACAATGCTTAGGAGCATCCAGTATGCCACGCTGTTTCCCTGTGTCATCGCAGCCTAAGAGGAAGATGGGAGTGTGCACCGTCTTGTTATGATGTTATTAACGTTCTATGTATTTGTGATGTATTTACATTCTTTAAAGGACTGCATGTTGGGCAGCAAATAAAAGTATTTGCATAATGTTAGCCTCCGTATGTCTTTAATGAAATCAAGATTCTCTCTGCATAATAATTGGAGAATCGTCATTCTCCAAAGCAGGGAATAAGGTGCATCTGATGCCTCTAGCTTGGTCTTCTGTTGTGCGTCGCATCACACAGTCGATGACTAGGTTGAAGAGCAACGCTGACATCACGCATCCTCTTTCTCACACTGTTCATGAATTCGAACCTATACTCACTATCTCCCACCCTGCAGGTAAAATTATCATAAAAGCTCTTGGAGCGGAGAACTAGATGCTGTGGGATGCCGTAGCTATCAAAGTTCACCAGAGGCTATCACAATGATATTGTCAAAGGATTTCTCAAAATAAATGAAGTTAATATTTAGTTGTCTCTGCCACCCTGTGCATTGCTCTATGATGTTGCGTTGAGTCAAGATCTGATCAGCACACCCTCTACCTTTGTGGAACCCAGTCTGTTCTTTTCTTAACAGCTTGTCCATGACATCAGAAATGCGCGGTCTGTACTGTGAGCTATGAACCAGAATCAAACAGCAGAGATCAACGCCCTACTCAAAAAACCCAAGGCGGACCCGAGAGACCTCAAGAACTTCCGGCCCATATCCCTGCTTCTGTTCCCAGCCAAGGTCATCGAGAAGATCGTCAACAAACAGCTAACCCGATACCTCGAAGAAAACAGCATCCTGGACCCATCCCAATCAGGGTTCCGCAGCAACCACAGCACTGAGACTGCCCTCATCGCCGCCACCGACGACATCAGGACCCTGCTGGACAACGGTGAGACCGCAGCCCTCATCCTGCTGGACCTCTCCGCCGCCTTCGACACTGTCTGCCACCGCACTCTACGCGCACGCCTCCACGACGCAGGGATCCGAGACAAGGCCCTGGAATGGACCACCTCCTTCCTCGACGGCAGAACCCAGAGAGTCCGCCTCCCACCTTTCCAATCCGAAGCCTCCGAGATCATCTGCGGCGTACCCCAGGGATCTTCCCTCAGCCCAACGCTGTTCAACATCTACATGGCCCCGCTCGCACGCATCGCCAGACAGCATGACCTCAACATTATCTCCTACGCCGACGACACTCAACTGATCCTCTCCCTCACCAAGGACCCCCTTGCCGCCAAATCCAATCTCCATGAAGGAATGAAGGCCGTCGCCGATTGGATGAAGATCAGCCGACTAAAGCTGAACACGGACAAGACAGAGGTCCTCATCCTCGGGTCCAACCCCTCAGCCTGGGACGACTCCTGGTGGCCAACGACGCTAGGAGCAGCCCCGACACCCACCGACCACGCACGCAACCTGGGAGTCATCCTCGACTCAACGGTCTCCATGACCAAGCAAGTCAACGCAGTCTCCTCCTCCTGCTTCAACACCCTCTGCATGCTTCGCAAGAAATACAGGTGGATCCCGACAGATACAAGAAGAACAGTCACCCAGGCCCTCGTCAGTAGCAGACTCGACTATGGGAACGCCCTCTACGCGGGAGCCCCGGCCAAGCTCATCAAGCGACTGCAACGCATACAAAACGCCTCCGCACGCCTGATCCTCGACGTACCACGCCACAGCCACATCACCCCCCACCTGAGGAACCTGCACTGGCTCCCCGTCAACAGGAGAATCTCCTTCAAACTCCTCATCCACGCACACAAGGCACTCCACAAGACTGGCCCAGCCTACCTCAACAGACGACTCTTCTTCTACGTCCCCAACCGCCAGCTCCGTTCCGCCGACCTCTCCCTCGCCACCGTCCCTCGCATTCGAAGAACAACCACCGGCGGCAGATCCTTCTCACACCTCGCCGCCAAGACCTGGAACACCCTTCCACTAAGCCTACGACAGACCCAAGACCTGCTGACCTTCAGGAGGCTACTCAAGACCTGGCTGTTCGACCAGTAGCAGCACCCCCCCCCCCCTTTTTCTCCCCAGCGCCTTGAGACCCTCGCGGGTAAGTAGTGCGCTCTACAAATTCTGTGATTGATTGATTGATTGTGCAAACTGCAGGGCCTGGGTTTAGAACCTTATTTTTTCTCCCAATCTTTCCTTATTCTTAGGATGCTAAAAGGAATTCCTTTGGATAGTAATACATTCTTATAAGTAAGAACAACCCCAACCACAGTTTCACGCTTTAAATCCCAAATTTGTGTTTCTGCAGACCATGCACTTGTAACATTTAATGCCTACCTGCATGGATGACATGTGACTCCTACACCTTGTTGTCCTCATTGTCTTATGTAACATTTCCTATACATTGATTTACACACACATATGAATCATTGAACATGTGAGTGATTAAAATCACTCTGACACCGTATATTGGGATGAGCAACACTATAAAAAAATTAAATCCATGTAAGAGAGGGGCTATGGAGAGAGGAGGGGCACCGTTGGCGGTGGTTGCGAGGGTATGTGGGGAGAAGGAGGTCATTGGGGGGATGACAACAAAGATTGTTGTACCGCGCGGCCCCAGCGCTGAAGCCAACTCTGTCACTAACTTTATGATTGGGTTTGGGTAGTGAGTGCAAGTGTGAGTGTAGTACTCTAGCCCCATGCTCCTACATCTGAGTCATCCACAGTTACACCCTGCCCCTTAATCTGTGGTTACCTTCCCATTCTCTCCAGACACTCCTGCCCTCATTGTGTCCCTTCTCTCTCTACCCTCCCTTTCAGCTCTGAATTTCCCCGAATGCCTCCCCTCCCTCACCCTTCATTGCACCCCGTCTGCCTCATCATTCTCTCTCCCTCTACTCCCCTACTCTACCATTCCACACCCTACACTCCCCCTTATCCGACCTTGTGAGACACCCATCTCTTACCTACCTCCTGAGCGACTACCCTCTGCCCCCCCACCCCCCGGCATTCGTGTCCCCATCTGTCCTCTTTCTTTCCTCAGTCCCCCGGTGTACACCCCTCTCCTATTTCTCACTCTCCCACCTCTCCCACCCCCTCACACTCCTCATCATCATTATGTATCTATTTGACTCCACCCCTCCCATTCACTTCACCTTCTACCCTCTCAGGTTTCCTTCTTTGCTCATCTATTACTTTTCTGAAAATTCATTATTCCAGCTCTCCCTTTGCTTCCCCTCCACAGTCCATTGCTCTCCTCTCTCGCTTCCTCTACCATCAGAGTCTGATGATCTGACACTCTCTATTTCGGACTCTTACCCCAAAGCATGTCGCCTCTGTGCTCCCATTGCCCCTCACCTCCCCTTTCCTTAGTTACACTCGATGTTACCCACTTTCGCCCCTCCCTTGCCAATGCTCCACAAAATGCCCAGGCTCCCCGCTCCCCTCCACACCTCCTTTCCAGACAGCCCACAGCGCCACGAAGCCCTATCATTGACAGATGTACACTTTACAAATACCGGTAACATAGCGCCTTACCGTATTATCCCCCTTCTTCGAGGCTCCTCTCCCCGGTATTCCTTGACCTTGCCTCCTTTACCCCTCCCCCTCATTACCCCCACTTCCCCACATCTCTTTCGTTGTAGTTTAAATTGTGCCACGCGCCCCCCTCCTCCCCCCCCTGTGTTTCTTCTCTCTGCCTCTGTTCCAGCTCCTACCCCCTCCCCCCCTACTCCCCGCCCCCTCGGCCCAGGCAGGTGTATGTCTAAAGGCCCAGAGCATGGCTATATTTAGCTCTGTTTGTTATTCTCGGAATCATTACTGAGTCCAGGGAGTCTGCAATGCAGCCTGAGCAGGAACAAAAGACCCCCCGCCCCCCCACCTCCCGCCAGGGAAAGATATGGGGTCTCTCCCCCTCCCCGACGGATAGGAAGTAACCTTGACAATGACACCCCTAACCGAGGTCATCTTTAGGGCGGAGATTATTAGAATCAGCCTCATAGCCAAGGACTGTTTACATAGTGCCAAGTGCAGACTGTTCTAACTATTAATGTAGCGCCATATTTATACATTTTATAAGTATTTTATATAGTGCCGGATACATATTGTTCTAATTGTTTAGAAGCTCGAGCATTCTTTTAGGTATATTTTACATAGTGCCAGGTCCACACGTTACAAATTAGTTCCAGACATAGATCATTCTCAGAATTTATATAATATAAGGTGTGATATACATATTGTAAATAGTGTCTTGTATATACCTTATATTGCGCCAGGTATGTTATAATTATTTTGCATGAACACGCACGTGTGCTTATTGTTATAAGCATCTATAAATCATCGGGTATGGTATAAGCATGGCTATTGGTATCATGAGGTACTGCATTTTCCGCATAATTATGGGCTTACTGCACTTGCCTCATAATCCACTGCATAATTTGCAGATTGCAACAAAATATTTGGTTTCTAGTTCAAACGGATCAAAAGTTACTAAAAAACGCCTCGCAAATGGTGCAGCGCAGCGACAGGCCCTTTGTACAGGGGATCAGGACAGCTTTTAGCTCTTTAGGTATCCACTTTTAGTTTTTTTATTCCTATATTCAGGTGTTAAAAGTGGAACTCAGAAGGTGCACTTTGTCCTGGCATCATCAATGTGTGTTTAAATGACAAAATAGTGAAATAATACTGCCACAGACTGTGCTGCATTATGCTGCTTAGTGTTTGTATGGATGAATATGGTATTTCTGTAGCGCACACCTAGCCAAAAAATCGGAGCCTTCTGCCTTTTCTTGTCCCCTAATTTAGTCAACCACAACACATAATTAGGTCCCACACAATTCCAGAGGCCCTAGTTATAAGTATAGAACATAATGTCAAGTGCATACCATTGTAAGTACTTACATAACATGGGCTATATGATAAGCATTTTATGTAATACCAGGTGCATACCATTTTAAGTATTTTTATGGAGCCAAGTGTGCTTCGTGATACAACATCCCGGTGTGTTATGTTATATTACAAAATCTGAATACCGCAACTATTAGCCTTATAAGGATTCTTGGCACCGAAGCAAACGTAGTACTCAGACACATTAAAGAGGCCATGCTTTGTCTGAAGACTAAGTTTGCTGAGGGCACCAAGAATCCCTGGGAGTTGTCTCTGATTGGGCCATCTAATCTGCTCATTTAAAAAGTAGGTTTTCAGTATTTACAGAAATCTGATATGACTCTCCTCCAATCACAGAACAGGTCTGAGAGTGTTCCGTGTCATAGCTGCCAGCACTGAGAAGGTTATCTGGGTGTTGCCTTATCCTGTATTTTTCTCGACTATGATATTACTTATTCTATTTGTCTCTGCTCTCTGAGCAATTGTAAAGCGTTCTGATACCCGCAAGGATCATGTTCGCGCTTATATAACACTTTTAAAATAAATGGCCACAACATCTACTCTGTCTTGAGGCCTTCTTGGGCCCAATTTAGTTCTCCATTTTAATTTTACATTTTACACTTTTTAGGCTGACATTGTTTTGGTAATGTTATTTTTACATGGTTTGCTTGCACAATACTCTAAGAAGATGCTGTACATGCTGCTTGTTTTTAGAAGGCCTTTTTTGTCATCTAATCTGTATTCGCCATTAAAAGCCAGGAACACAGAACAAGATATCCTAGTGCTTGCTTTGCCCATTGGAAGGCAGCTTCTAACATATATTCATATTGTATTAGAGCTGTACCTCTAACACAGAGGCTTTTATTATATAAACGGTGCACTGGCCATCAGAAAGGAGTACTACTGGCCACGACTGTCCTGGAACGAATCCTGTGTTCGATATCAGCTCTGTTGACGCTGATCTTCTATCCTGCAGAGAAGGGTTGCCAGGCCTATTCCAGGCAGATTGCCTGGCCCAGCTATCCAGGTATGGGGGCTCAGGCTAAACTAAGAGACTAGACAGGGGGTACACCCACTTTGCCATCAGAATAGGGGTAGTGATAGGTAGCAATATATAGAGATCAGACTGCCATGGTTGGACTGTTTATTTTTTTCACCATGTTCATATTGCTGGTTGCTTTGCTTTGTTTTATCTGCCTAAATATTTGAAGACCATTATTTCTATGCAGACTACGAGTGTTTCAATAAATGTATTGAACATTTTATTTGTATCTTTCTTGTGTTAACCATGGGCATGAATAATAAAACAACGAAAGGGGTTAGATCTGTTTCCACGATTCCCTTAGGGATCAGTGTCAGGTTCGAGGTTGCCAAAATCTCCTGCCACGCCAGGAAGGTTAGGGGTTCGGGTGAGGCAATGTGGGCTAGCTAAGAATTAGGTTGACAGTTTCTGAGAGTGTAGATGGATTCAGTCCCTACATTCTGAAGTTCTGTTGTCCTAATACGCAGTCCTACCTTTTCTAGTGAGAACCAACTCTTCTGACCCTCTGGAACTGCTACCAATGTTGTGTTCCCCAAACTCAAAGTTCTCTTGCTCCAGTACCCTTATAAATTCTCAGCACTGATCCAGGGACCTTCTTGAATACTGCCTCATATACAACACATAGAGGTTTGAAGATGACCTGCTTCTCTCCGGGGAGCTGTTAGAGTCACAATAGTAATGACGACCCATGGTCTCACCTCTTCAGTTTTATCACACTCTGGGCTGCTACAAGCTGCAATCTATGAAGCCTGGTCAGCAGATAATCTGGCAGTCCCAGACATGCACCTTTCGATCTAGTCTGGACAGCTCCGGTGCCACACAACCTGAACCATTTAATGAAAATTTACAAACAGAAAGGTTAGTAGAATCCTCTTCAAGTGGAGAGCCCTGCTTGAGCCACCTTCATCATTTGAGTTTGATCACCCCATACTCTCAGATTTTCTACCATCATAACAGGCTATCAGCATCTACAAATTTTGCATGTCACAATTTTTTAGTCAGACCATTTTGGTGTGCCCTACACCATGAGTTTGGTCTTCTTGAGGTTCAAGAAACGCTTGTTCTTCCCTATACATTTGCGCAAGGCTTACTACAAGATGAAAATGTACTTTCATGTCTCCTATTTTTCGGAAATAGTTTAACAAACAGCTGGGTGGCCTCGGCAAAATTATGGAATCTAATCCCACAATATTTTAGCAGAAAAGCAAGTGGAAAAACGTAAAGACAAAAACCCTAAAAGACTGATTTTATTGAAACAATCTCAACCAATACAATACACTTGGGGGCACATTTATCAAGAAATCACGCAGCGCAGCAAGCCAACTTGCTGCTCTGTGTGATAAGGAAAGAGCAGGAATGCGTCATATTTAACATTATATGGCACATTCCTGTTGTTGTAAGCATTATTGTTTTTGTGCAGGAAGGGACACCTTCCTGCACAAAAACAATCCTCTGAGGCATTTTCCTCTTTCTATGTATGCTTCAGAATGCAGCACACATAAAAAGAGGAAAAATAAAGATATTTCTCCTCGTTACGCCTCACCTGGGGAGGCGTAGCATTTTGACGCATTACCAGGTCTACCAGCAGTGGTGAATCTGGGAATGCGCCAAAATCCATGGGTGGATGCGTGGGAACACCCACGCTCCACACATGGAACGCCTCCCTGAGGCAGAGTAACGCAACGCTGCGATTTGCACTGTGTTGCGTTACTCTAGATTTATGAAGCCATGCAGGGCCATGCAAGGTGGCCTTGAGTGGCTTGATAAATCTAACTTAGTGGTTGCGTTGCCCTTGCAACCCCTTGTGTGGTGCAGTATGCAGACAGAATATCGAATTGGAAATGTCGACTTACACAAATATCGAGTTGGAAATATCGTGACACAGAAATATCGACAGCAAGAATATCGTGGTCAAGAATATTGAATTTAAGGTAAGAAATATAGTTTTAAAAATATAGAAGTCATTAATATTGTTTGCAAAAATATAGGGGCTGATTACGATGGCGGTGAACCCGCCACCGGCAGGCTGCCAGTAACGGGTTCACCGCCATCATAAGGCCAATTACCGCCCGCCAGATTAGGATGCCGGGTGGTGTGCCTGGCGGGCGGAAAGCTCGTCCGCCACGGGTCCGACAGAGGCAATCATTACGATTTCCTGTCGGACCGCGCCGCATCCACAGAATGGTGGCGGTGCCTAGTAGGCACCGTCCGCCAAATCAGGATGCGGGCCCCCCTTGTGCAGGGGCAGTTGGTGTGTGCACTTGGCATTTTCCTGCACCATGTGGCAGGCACCCCATGGTGCCTGCTACGTAGTGCAGGGAAATATAAACAGTGCTTTTTTTTTGTTTTGTTTTTTTGATTTTAAAACAACTTTATTAAAAAAGTAAAGTTCATCTCCACTGCATTCCGCCTACATCCCCAGCAGGGCCGGCAGTGCAAGTTATCGAGGCAGTAACTCTTACGACTGGGTAAGGGAAGAACACAGCAAGCCGCCTACAACCACATTGGGCCGGCCGCGTTTAGGAGTGCTATAGATAGTAAGGTAAGAAACGTATGCGAATATAACTTAATTCTCGACAGTTATTGGTTATTAGCTTTCCTATCATCCTACGCTATCTCTACTATATCTCAAGTGTCGTAATGTCGAATTCACCATTTTACCATTACCACAGTGCATAGACCCCTGGGTTTGCTGCCTTTTTACGGTCTGCGTGTCATTGCAACCCATAAGCGAAGGGAGAGAGTGTCGCCTCGGTTGTTACGCCGACGAAAGTGTTTGTATTGCCCTTGTAGTTCTTTCGGGCCCACCACTATGGTTAAATGGTCGCACCTTGCGCAAGAAGATGGTATGTGGGCAGCTGGACATGCTGGTTCGTCGGCTTTGCAATAAAGATAGACCAGGAGAAAAAACAAATATACTTAGAAAAGAGAAGGAAATAGATGAAAGGGAAAGAGGCCTAAGGAGGTAGTCAGAGGGCTAACATCTCTCCGGTCGAAGGACCCGCAAGGAAGAGGAACCCGGAGGCATGCGGGGTCAGTTCGCGGTCGGCCGGGGACCGGCCCACGGGCGCCATGCATCAGGAGGACATATAGGGCTGTTGTGCGCTTAGGCTGCATCCAATTCGTCGGTATCCCCTCTGGGGAGAACTGGGTCGTCAAAGAGTTGAAGGGCGCGAAGCCGCGGAGGCATAGTTCTAGTGTGCTCCAACCGGGTCAGGTACTGGATCAAGGGCTGCCAAGTGCGCTGAAATTTGGCATCTGTGTGTGTCAGTGGGTGGGTAAGGAGTTCCATCGCCATGACCTGCCAGAGTCTCGTAAACCACAAAGTTGTGGAAGGCGTGTGGGCCTGTTTCCAGTGGGATGCGATAACTTGTTTCGCTGCCGTAAACATCTGAAATATCAAGCGCCAGGCCATATGTGTCATGGCTTTGAGTGTGGTCGGGCGGAGGCCCAAAATGAAAACCTCCGGATCGTTGGGGAGGGGAAACCCTACCACTGCCCTAATGTGCTGTGGCACCTCCGACCAATACAAAATAATAAGTGGGCACTCCCACCAGATGTGAATGAAGGATCCCTGAGCCGCCAAGCAACGCCAACAGTTAGGGGTAACTCCAGGGAACATTCTCTGCAGCCTAAGAGGAGTATAGTACCAGCGTGTCATAAGTTTGTATGCCGATTCTTGTTGTGGCGTACTTCGCAGTATGCGCCGGATATCCCTCCAGAGCTGAGCCCACCGGCCAGGGAGAATCTCGCTCCCAATGTCCCTCTGCCACTGGCGCTGGTAGGTGTGGGGCGTGACCTCCTGAGATTGTTGAAGGACCTTATAGGTCCGAGAGATTAGCCCTTTAGACCCATCAAACGCCCGAACCAGAAGTTCAAATGATGTCAGCTGTCGCGTGGCTCCCTCCCTACTGGATGGGGCCCGAAGCCAATGGCGGATCTGGAAGTATTCTAGCCAAGCATTCACTGGGAGATTGAAGTCCGCCCGACACTGTTCAAACGACTTGAACATCCCGTTCTCGAAGAGTTGTTCAATGATGCGACACTCCCCTGTTTCCCATGCTCGAAACGAGTTTATGCTGGAGGCTGGGGGAAAGTCTGCGTTGAGTGCCACCGGAGTGAGGGGAGAGGGGAACGAAGCAAGGCCCTGGTGTACTGCGATTCTATCCCATATTTCTAACACCGTTCGCGTGGGCGTGGCAATATAAGCACTAGGATGTCGAGCGCTTTTTTTTAGCCAAGCTAGGTCCCACAGCGGGCGACAGGCCACTGCTCGGTCCATGTGAAACCAGTGTTTTTCACTTGCCCGCACCGACCACTCCGATATATACCTTAGGTGCGACGCCCAATAGTATGCCAGGAGATCCGGGCACGCTAGGCCTCCACGTTCTCGTGGTAGCATCAAAACCTTGGTAGATAGCCGCGGTCTTCCTCCTCCCCATATGAAGTTGACCACTTCTCTCTGAAGACCCAGGATGTCTCTATGGGGGATTGGCGTCGGGAGCGCTTGAAATATGTGTAGGACCTTTGAGAGTATGGACATTTTCACTGCGTTAAGGCGTCCTAGCCAAGAGAGAGGTAACGCTTTCCATCGGCGGAGATCCTCTCGCACAGTGGTTCTACGGGCAGGCCAGTTAGCCTGCGTTCAAGTGTCAAGATTAGCTGTGATATTGATCCCCAGATAACGGATGGATTATGAGGCCCATTGGAAAGGGTTGACTGCCTGGAGTTCGTCTAACTGCTGGGGGGGAAGAGTGAGATTAAGTGCACGCGATTTGGTAAGATAGACCTTGAGCCCCGATACTAACTCAAAGTAGGAAAGGGTGTCTATGAGCGCCGGGAGGGAGGTCGCAGGCTCCGTGAGTGTCAACAGTAGGTCATCCGCGAAGAGGGCGATCTTATGGTCCACCCCGCCCATGCGGACTCCTTTAACATCCTCCGATCGTCGGATAGCAATCGCCAGGGGCTCCACAGCGAGCGCGAAGAGCAGGGGTGATAGTGGGCAGCCCTGACGAGTGCCCCTTCGGATGGAAAAAGAAGAGGTCAAAATTCCATTCACCCGGATCCGCGCTTTAGGGTCCGCATACGGTGCCATGATGCGGTTTATCATGAGAGGTCCTAGTCCTATGCGGCGGAGAACTGCCCGAAGGAATGACCAATCGACCCGGTCGAAGGCCTTCTCGGCGTCGAGGGAGAGTAAGAAGGCAGGCATGTCGTGGTGTTGAACCTTTTGTATTAGATGGGCTATTCTCCGTAGGTTATCCGCTCCCTGTCGTTCTTGTATGAAGCCTACTTGATCAGGTTCAATTAAGCTCGGGAGGAGAGGAGCCAGACGACAAGATAGGATTTTAGTATAGAGCTTGGCGTCGACATTTAGGAGCGAGATCGGGCGGAACGATGCGCATGCAGTATGATCTTTCCCGGGCTTTGGAATGAGAACAATCTCCGCCTCAGCCATTGACGGTGTCACAGCTCCGGTGTCAGTAAACGAGTTAAAAAGGCGTAACAGAGGTGTTTGAAGTTCTGGGAGAAAGAGGCGGTAAAGGCCAGCGTCAGGCCATCAGGGCCCGGTGACTTCCCCGTCGGCATACTCTTTAGAGCGTGTAGTAGCTCTTCCGCTGTAATGCGCTCCTCTAGCTGTTGCTGGTGGTGGGTGTCCAGAGGTGGCCAGGGGCACTCGTCCAGGAAGGGTTCTATCTGGTCCACACAGGTGTCCGCAGCCCCATATAGATCAGAAAAGAACTCGAGGAATTCCTTTTGTTTGGCACTTTCCGCGATAGCCCACCCCCCGCCCGGCAAAGTGATTTTGGCAATGTGGTTACGGGATATCTGGAGGCGGAGGTGACGTGCCAGCATGGAGCCTACTTTGTTGCCTCCTCCATAGAATTTCTGCTTTAGGGCGAGAAGGGAGTGTTCCGCCTTATTTACTCTTAGGGCCTTTAGTTGTCCCCGAAGTGATGCGAGTTTTTTCTTCGCAAGTAAAGAGGGCGATATGTGAGTTTGCCGCTCTAGCGCTTTAATGTCGCGACCGAGGTTGTCCTCTACCAGTCTAGCCTCCCTTCGTCGAGCTATGGAAATAGAGGTGATAGTGCCCCTAATCGTAGCTTTGAAGGCGTCCCATAAGAGAGAAATCGGGGTGTCCGGTAGGTCATTATGAGTGAAATAGGATAGTATGGCTTGTTTTATTTCGTCTACGTCCACCGGATCCCGCAGGACCCGAGGAGGAAGACGCCATCGTGGAGTGGAGCCCGAGGGTCTGCCCATTCCCGCCAGGGTGATTTCCACGTGGGCGTGATCAGAAACCGATATGTCTGAGATGTCCGCCGATTCCAAGGCTCTAGTAAGTGTCTGGGAAATAAAAAAGTAGTCGATGCGGGAGTAAGATCGATGTACATGGGAATAAAAGGAGTAGTCCCGCGTGTCAGGTTCCCTGTATCGCCATGCATCTACAAGACCAAGAGCCTGTATGTCGTGCTTAAGTGTCGCGGACATAGCTCCGGTCCCTTGATACGAGGAAGCGGTGCGATCTAAGCCCGGATCCCATACTAAATTAAAGTTGCCTCCAATGATGGCGGGCCCATCCTCCTGGGATAGTTGTGAGCGGAGGAGATCTCAGAGAAAGCTATCTTGCGCCTGATTAGGAGCGTATATATTAAGTAGCAACAGGGGGTTGCCCCGAGCTAATATTGCCATCTTAAGATACCGACCTTCTCTATCACGTGTAGTATGGCTGATTGTTATTGGGGTGCCAGCTTTGAAAAGGATTGCTACCCCGCAGTCTTAGTTGGTGCATGGGCCCATACCTGTACCGGATATCTAGGGTGGGACATACGCGAAACATCCGCCGAGAGGAGGTGGGTCTCCTGTAAGAAGATAATATCAGGGTCGCGTAGGAGGAGATACCTCCAGATTTGTCTTCGCTTGTACGGGGAATTCAGGCCCCTAACATTCAGGGTCATGCATTTAAGTTGTGCCATTGGTCCAGTAGGATGGAGCACGATCCGTCAACGCCTTCCCTTCGCCTCCCGCCCCCATCCCGGGGCCCTCTCCCGCTAAGTGGACACCTTTCGGCAGGGAGCGTAGCACACATCCATAATCCCTTCCTCTTAGATAGACACCCGGCGCCCAAGCCTGTCCCCAACAGTCCGGCCAGCAAATCAGGGTGGAATCCCGCATGCATGCCCAGATCCTCCCAGGCCTGTGCGAGCAGAGAAAGAAAAATTTGAGAGGAAAGAAGACAGAAAAACCAAATAATAAAGAATAACCAGCAACATAATGGCCAACTGGGCCATAAAGAACCAGTCCGGCCCTGGAGCGGCCCAGTGGTGTGAACCAGGGCGGCTCTGAGGAAGTCACTCCTTATTTGGACTAAGGACATGGTGGGGGGGAACGTGGTACCTGACAGCCGGGGCGGCTACCGTCCCCCGGGGAGCCATCTGTTCTTTCAACTGTGGTCGTGGGGTTGGGGAGCCTATCAAGGTGTTCACTCATAGTATATCAGGGGAGCGAGCCCCTACCTTGGAAAGCTGGGGGCTCTTGTGTCCCGGGTCCAATTGTATGTGGGTATCAATGTAGTAAGGCAAGGTTATAGCTTGGGATATCTAGTGTATGGGGCGTATAGGAGCAGGCCTCGGTAGAGCCTGGTAGGCCTGTCACGATGTAACAAACGCCGAAAGGTGTTCTTAAAGCCAAGTACTAGCCTGACCTAGACGTGGTATCTAGAAGTGCAAAAGCTAGTTGGTGGTAGGTCTGCGTCAGGAGGGTCGACTCATGAAGGCCCCTTTCACCTAGGCTATAGGGTGACCTGGAAGGTGATCTAGAGCTCCACCCACCCCTTCTACGCCCTGGACAACTGATTGCTACCCACTTCCCAATAGGTGTGTGCGACCTTCCTCTGCCAAGTAGTGCGGGGGCCCAGTGATCACACGAGTAGCCGGTTTTAGGATGAGATCTATACAGTGTTATTTTTGTTATATCTCAGTCCCCAGCTGGCAGATCGATCGCCCGCTGACCCTCCCAGTAGTGAGAGAAGTTACGGATGTAATACATCTACCAACAGTACGTCATTGTTGCTGTCAATGTCCTTGAAAGGCTGTCAAGGGAGGCAGGCACAAGTGTTTACACAGTGTTGAACTATGGGGCGGGGGCGGGACATTCAGTGAAATCAAGCCCCAACAGAGTGGGTTTCAGTCAACCTAATTTCTATACTGAGCATCCCTCAATGGATAAGGTCCTGCAATAACAAACTTATAACATGGTAACACATAACATTGTGGCCTACTGGTGGGAGATGTCTCGCCGCCTCCAGTTTGCTGGTCCAGGAAAGCCGGTCGTTTATACCGTAGTGAACGTGACCACTTTTTGTCTTTGACTGTAGCATCATTTGGGGGTCTGTCCTGCCTAGAGAGGCCAGTTCAGGCTGTGTGTTCCCCTTGGGTCACAAGGCCCCCAAGGGCCATCTTCAAAGAAATTCCCGTGCACAGTGCATAGATGTTTCCTCTATTGCCCCTGTTGTAAGTAGAACTGGGTTGTCGCAGCTCAGGGGCATGTTTTGTCCTCCAGAGTAGGGGTGTGTGCGTGTTCAAGAGGCCCACGCGGCAGGGCGAGATGTACAGGTGGTGAGCACAAATCATTCTCCACTTCCTGGGCCCTCGGTCGATGGGAGCGCTTGGCCCGACCTCTTCTCTGACAATGGCTGGGGTTCTTCTAGAGCTTTCAGGTGGCGTATAATGTCTTGCTTAGCTTGGCTAGAAGCAGAGTGGGCTCCCGATGATCCCGAGCCGTGGCGTTGTACCTTGGACCACTCCGGGCGCAGCGATATCTGGGAGGCCGAGTCAGCAGGGGAGGGCGAGGATGGCTGTGAGTCCTGTGAAAGGTGTAGCAGCCGGAGTGCCTCTCGCAATGAGCGTATGGATCGACGCCGTCCCTCCCATTGGAAAATTATAGCGAAAGGGTGTCCCCATTGATATTTAATATTGGACGCTTTCAGTTTGACCGTCACTGGCCGTAAGTCCCGACGGCGGCGCAGAGTGATGGGCGAGAGGTCCTGAAAGATCTGGATATTATGGCCCCCGTATTCCAGCTTCTCGTGCGCCCTGGAGGCCCGGAGGATTGCCTCTTTTTCCGCATAGAAGTGGACTCTGGTCAGGATGTCAGGGACCAGGTTGGGGTTGCCTCGTGGGGGAGCCACTCGATGAGCCCGGTCTAGCGTCGGGGGGGGAGATATCCTCATCACCTCGGATGGCCTAGAGCAGGTCCGCCACGTATGTGAGTATGTCTGCTCCTTCCGCCCCCCGTGGCACCCCCCAGATGCGGACGTTGTTCCGGCGGCTCCGATTTTCTAAATCTTCCTGTTTGATCTGGAGCTCTACGTTCTGTTCTTCTATTGCCTGAACTCTGCGACGGAGATCTTCCAGGTCCTCTGTACGAGAGTCTATGGTGCGCTCCATATCATCCACCCGATTGCCAATTTCGGTAATATCTCGTCGTACATCCGTCAAGTACGTTTTGACCTCCGTCTTAAGGGAGGAAATCTCCGATTTTATCTCTTGCAGAAAAGTGGCCAGCACTGCCTGCGTGATAGTACCGTGGTCGGGGTCTTTCAGGGCGGACGCCATGTCAGGGGCCTCTGGTAAAGGCGACGGGGCGCGTTTGTGCCACAAATCCTTGACCGATGTGTCCTTGGTGGCGGGGGTCACTACAGACTTCCCCGTACGAGGCCTGGTCATGCTGTTGATATCTGGCTCAGTGCGGTCGTTGCCTGTATCGCCGTGTAGCCCAGTACTAGTCCCCTTTCCAGCCCGTGGGTAGTCCGCAGGGTTCCCTCAGGAGCGGTATGCTGTCGATTAGCATTCACTCTGGCCCGGTCTCTTCAACAGGGCGCCACCCGATCCACATCCCCATCCAGGCTCCTTTTCAGATTTACTGGTTAGTTTGGGGGTTGTTCCATGAGGGCTCCCAGGCTCACAATAACCCGCTCTCTCTGCTGGTGCCCTCTCCCTCCTGGATTCGTCTCTCACCCCTGCTTCAGTAGGGTGTTATCGTAGGCTGTGGGGCGCTGGCTCACCAGGGCGATTATATGGGGTGGGAGGTCACTCCCAGAAGCACGGCCTTCTCCCCCGCTCCCAGCTTGATTCAAGTCCCGGTCTATCAGGCAGGTGCTTCCCGTCCCTTAGGGCCTCAAGTGCCCCCTTGCGCACTAGGGCTCACTGCCTATGACAACTGCACCTCCTCGTTTGTGGTCGGGCGAGCAGGCCAACCTTTACCTCCCTGGGGGTTGTCTACGATCCCGGGGGCTTTTCACTCCTCCCAGCGTTATCACGTTCTCCCCCCGGGATCTACACCCCCCGCGCCTCACCTTCTGGGAGTCCGATGCCTCTCCCGGGCTGCAGCCGCTCTGGCCGTCCACCAGCAGGTCGCCCCCGCCTGCCTCCCCAGGTGTCGCAGGCCGTCGCCTCTCACCGCAGGGCCCTCCTCAGCTCTCGGGTCTCAGTCTCCAGACACACGGCCCCCAGCGATGTGCGCCGCCGTCGGGCTCCGGCGTACCGGGGAACTCAGTCCTCACCCTGCCGGTGTAGTGTCTCCTCTATGCGGGACTTGTGGATTGCCAAGTGCGAGCGCTTGTCTCTTTCATCGGCGTCAATCGGCCTCTCGGGCACAGCCGAGCCGCTTCCCAAGATGGCGGGTCCGGCCTCCTTACCGCCCGCTCTCCCGGCCGCCAGTAGCTTCCCGGGTCTCTCACCTCTCAGCCGCGGGTCTCCCAGGTGTGTCTTCCGCTTGTTGCGGGCTATGCAACCTCAATCTCCCCGCCGCCTTAGCCTCTGGTGCCGGCTCAGCCTCCGGATCGCCACTCCAAAACTTCCCCAAGATGGCGGCTGGTCTCTCCGCACCACCTCCACCAGCCTGCTCGTACGAGCTAAGGAGCCCCCACCTTGGGTCCGGGACAGCCCCGGGCGTGTGCTCGTATGGGGGGGGTCACCTCTCGTGCCCCCCGTGCCTTGGATCGCTCCCCAGTCTTAGCCTCCGGTGCCGGCTCAGCCTCCGGATCGCCACTCCAAAACGTCCCTAAGATGGCGGCTGGTCTCTCCGTACCACCTCCGCCAGCCGGCTCGTACGAGCCAAGGAGCCCCCACCTTGGGTCCGGGACAGCCCCGGGCGTGTGCTTGTATGGGGGGGGGACCTCACGTGCCCCCCGTGCCTTGGATCGCTCCCCAAATGCCCTAGTTAGGCCCCGGAGGACGGAGCACCAGCAGCGTGCGTCTTACCCCATCGGAGTCTAAGCCACGCCCAACAGTGCTTTTTTTAACATTGCGGCGGGTGCTGCAGCCAGCAGCACCCGCCGCAATGTTAAACATGCCGTTTGCCGCCGCTGTGGTGGCGGTTACATTCTAATTTCATTTGCGGGACCCCGCCTTATAGGCGGGCGGTCCCTATCCCCGGGACGATTGCGGACGGACTGAAGTCCGTCCGCCATCGTAATGACCCACAAGGTTGTTTAAAATATCGACTTTTTAATTAGTGTTGTGTATTTTAGTTTATACTTTAAAGGTATGTGATGTATGTTTTTTTGTATAAGTATTGTATATGTTTTTTAATATATGTGTTACATTTTTAGTAGTTATCAATTTTATTTTGATTAAATTTTGCGTTTTTAGGTCTCGCGCCTAGCGTTGCAGTGCGCAACACTGCTCGTGCAGCGCGAGACCTCTAGAAAGGGCTTTTGAAAGCTAACCACACGCTCGTGCGTGTGGTTTTGCTTTCCGCGGCTGCCATTGGCTTTCGCGTGCTTTTTAAAAAAAAATCTAGCACGCAATTGGGCAAAGGCGGGCGCATGTCCCGCCTTTGCTACGCCCATTCCCGTCGGTGGCCAGCACGCGCAGCAGCGCGCGTTCGTCTCGCTCCCTCCCCCCGCTCCTCTGTGGTGCGCGCGCACCACTAGCTTACTCGGTAATGTTTTTTTTTTTTACTTGTTTCTCGAGTGGTGGCAGACTTGTGGCCAGCAGTTCTCGTGCGGGTGCCGAGCCCTGAGCCAGGGCCCTTCCAGGGGTTGTGCGGGACCTCCAAATTGAAATTCTGGCACTCCGGCCAAGTGCGGACTTCAGCAGAGGTGCGACTTCAGCAGAGGTGCCCGTTCGGAGGCCCTGGGAGCATTGTAAAGGCATCCATCCGGCCATAGCCGCGAGCCCCTGCCAGTTGTCTCTGTTTACCTTAGAAAGGCTGCATTAGGTGCACATGAACTCTGTGCTCTCCCTGGCTTCGATCCAGAACGCGAAGGGTCTGGCAGGCAAGGACTGGGAGCAATGTTGAGATGTCATATGGCTGCAGACGGGGGAAAGCTTACAAGCCCTAAAGTAATGAATGCTTTGTAGAGTGGAGAATGTTCACAGCGGTGCTCTCTGCGCCTCGCCCCCCTGCCCCCCACCCCATCCCGGGCATTCTTGCACTCTGATCACCTGTGGAAGCAATAATATCTATTTATGTATTTATTTTTATTATAAAATTTAGTGTAGCGCAGTTGCACTCTGATCACCTGTGGAAGCGATGATATCTATTTATGTATTTATTTTAATTTTAACATTTGGTGTAGTGCAGTCCAAATCCAGGCGGACAGCGAAGTACTCTGTAAACACTAAAATGTATATAGGGTCACATGGAATCATGACGCTTTGATTATGAAAAAAGTAACCATCAGCAATTGCCGCTCCAGTCTCGTCTAATTAAATATAGAAATAACCATTATCACATTTCTTTCTGAGCACTAGATACAACCATTCCGTTCCACTTTTTTATACTGATACCCAGAACTGCAGAGAGTGGTGTGATTGAATTGGAAAATATACCTCAAAAGTAGATAAAAAGCCGACTTGCCATTATGTGGCGTAATGCCACACATTCTGTAGCTGCATTATTTCACTATTTTGCCAATAGAACGTACCTAAATATGGTCTGGGTAATATGTTCACCTAATTACTAGCCGTTTTATACCTGCATGTATCTACAAACACCTGAAAGGTGACGAGGTAACCTTTACAAAGGGACTACTATTCACAAAACCACATGTGGGGCTTTTTTTCTGTAATTTTTGACTCCTTTGAGCCTGAAACAATTTTTTTGTACAGATTTGCATTATGCACCAGCATGGGATTATTTACTAATTGTATTTGCCTTAATTATCTTGAAAATAGCATTTTACAAATGCTCCCTTCTTGTTGCCGAAATCCACCCAGGAGCGTGTTGAAGGACCCCGGTCAGAGATGGGACAGCCTCGCACAGGTGGGCACGGAAACAAGGGGCACTGCCGCTCACTGCTCAGGCATTACACTTTGGGTGTACCGCTTTCCAACTCCTCAACCCATTGTTAAAAGGAGGAGCATTTCGATGGCTGCTGGCACATTGCCAAGCCGATCTGAGGGTCAGGCCACTTGTGCCTGGCAGCGTGGCACAGCGCACAAAGCCACGACCTCTGTGCCAACCCCATCCTTGCAAAAACAACAGTTGATGGACAGAATGCAGAACAATGTCATACATTCACCCCAGTACAGAGATCTGGGCCTAAATCCATCGTTTTTTTGCTCACCATGCCATTCCAGTTTGAACCCAGCCATATGCAAATCAGTCTTGACCCTGTGCCTCATGGGAACAGTCCAGCCCGAACTGCCAAGCCAGGTCCTCCCTAGGACTGGAAACAAGCATCCTAGGACCGGTTTCGGGGTTTCACCCCTCTTCAGCCAGGATAGCTTGATTGTCATTGTTTTGCTTTTAGGTTTGCACTTGACCACAGTTTTAACGTGTTGTCCGTACTTTTTTAATTTTACGCTTTTTCCTTGGTTTGCTTCTTTCTATGTGTGGTCTTGACGAGCGTTTTTAATGCCCATGGGCTCATGTCAGCACTACATAAAGTCACACGAAAAAATAAATAATAAACCAATAAAGATGCACCGTAACCCCAGTGCAGCAGTATTACGAAGCAGAGCCGGGCTCCAGACTCCGCATCCGAAGGCTGCCAGAACGACCCTGAGGAGGAGCTTGCTTTCCCTTTCCATAATTTCCTGACATGTCTCTCCTCACCCTGAAGCTTCACCTTTCACCTGTTCATGCCTCCCCTCACCCACAATACAGCTGAGCAGATGTGAATGCCCCCTCATCCCGCGGTAGTCACTGTTCAGATATCTTTCCCATCTTCAACTACTAGTTTGCAGGGTTAAAACAAGCATTGGCATAGCCAATAGGTCTCGTTTTAAAAGTCGCTGCTTGTTTAGTTTACTTTTGGCCAGTCACTCTCCAACAGAGCATTTTGGCACTCCGACACCAACTGCTCCCTCCATCCTCCCTTAGTAGGTAACAGACATTGCCATTTACAATGCCAATAGCTCTAACTTAAAAAAATGTGAGACCTATTGCATTTCCAATGCTTGTTTAGTTCTGTAGCGGGTTGTGGGTTTATGGGGAAATAGGGTGGGAAGTAATTTAATTATAATAGATTAATGATTACTTTTTATCTATTAATATTTATTTAATTGAGATTTTATAGTGGTAATTGTGGGAAGTAATTTATTTGTAATTAATTATTAATTGGTTGTAAATTAATATTAAAAATTGGTAATTAATTATGTAATTGTGTAATTTTGTTAGGTGTGGGTTGTGGGGTTTATAGGGGTAAAGGGTAGGAAGTAATTTAATTGTAGTTAATTATTAATTAGTTGTTAATTAATATAAAATAATAAACTGGTAATTAATTATGGTAATTGTGTAATTTTCGTTAGGTGTGGGTTGTAGGGTTAATAGGGGTGAACGGTGGGAAGTAATTTATGTTTAGTTAATTAATAATTAGTTGTTAATTTATATTGATTAATTGATTGTAAATTAATTATGGAAATTATGTAATTAAATTTAGGTGCGGGTTGTGGGGTTTATAGGGGTAAAGGGTGGGAAGTAATTTATTTGTAATTAATTATTAATTAATATTAATTAATTAATTGGAAATTAAATATGGAAATTGTGTAATTAAATTTAGGTGTGGGTTGTGGGGTTTATAGGGGTAAAGGGTGGGAAGTAATTTATGTTTAATCAATTAATAATTAGTTGATCATTAATATTAATTAATTAATTGATATTTAATTAGGGTATTTCTTTATTATTTTTGTGTGTGGGTTTTTACTTTTATAGGGGTAAAGGGGGGAGTAAATTAATTTTACTTACTTTATAATTAGTTGTTTAATATTAGTTTTTTAATTGGAAAGAAGTTTTAATTGTGTAATACATTTTTTTACAGTTTAATTTTAGCTGTGGGTTGAGGGGATTATAGGGGTAAAGTGTAGGAAGTTAATAAATTTTTATGAGTTTTAATTTGTTTTTAAATTATTAATACTTATTTAATTGGTAATTAATTATGTTAATTATGGAAGTACATATTTTTTAAATTCGATGTGGTTTGTGAATTGTGTGGTGTTATAGGGTAGGAAATAAAAAAAGTAAATGTATGTAATAATTAATGTTTTAGGGGCCCATTACGATGGCGGGCGGAAGCACAACCGCCGTGCTGGCGGATGCAAAAACCACCAGTTACCGCCGGCACGCAACAGTCCACACGCCCGCCCAATTACGATGCGAAAAGCAGGCCAAACACCGCCGGCAAGCCAGCAACACCGTCCGCCATCAAAGTGCGCCCGCACACGTAGCGGCGCAGCCCAACTGACACACACCGTCCGACGAAACACGTCCCGCCCAGCGCATAAATTACGATGCCGCAAACAAACGGCTCCCACGGCAAAGAGACACCGCACGTGAAAGAGAGGCGGAAACACGGACGCAGAGCACGGACAACGAAGAAGCGGCACCCCGGGCATGAATCCAGCACTGCAGGCCCTTCCCATGCTTCTGCTGATGCACCACCAAGGACGCAACGTACCGCGGAGACGCAGGTAGGCACACACACAACAAGTGCACGCAAACAGCGCACACAGTGCAAGGGCGGAAAAAGCGGACAACCCCCCACCAGCGCGTGCACACTACACATCCACCATTGCATCCACATATGACACACAGGCCAAATCCTAACATCGCAGAACACATGTGTACACACCACCTGGGACTAGGAACCAACCACCCCGTCACGGCCCCAAAGCGCCGATGACGCCGCCACACATGCGCACAACGCAGAGGCCAACCGCAGCGCCATGCATGCGTCGCACACAGGGACAGGGACACAACCAAGCAGCACACACACCAGCCCCACCCCGAACGCACATGACACGTGACAGGCCGGCCACAGACATGTCCCCAACGCCCAATTCACGGACAACACCCAACGCCACACAACCGACGCACACATGTCAGTGAAGACACGCAACAGCAGGACACACCCCAGTGTAACAAACATGGCGAAGCACACAGCGGCGGCAACACCAACTAGGAGAAGCAGGGCCCCTTCGGGAAGAGGAACGCCAGTACCACACTGAAAAACCCATACCACCCTGCACATATGAACAAGACACATGAAACGGAACACCAAAGAGCCCGGTGACCGACAACAGGTGGCCCAAGAATTACATCCACACACAAGGCCCAACGCAGAGCGGAAAGGCAGCCTGCCGCCCACACAAGGGAGAGCAGACAGCACTGAATGACCTTCCATTCCAACACCGAAACCACAGCCCTACGACAGAAGCCGGTGAATACAGCCATTGTCCAAGAATAGACCAACACAGGCATGCCGAGGAGACCGACCACACGGCAGATAGCGCATATCACAGAAGCACACAACGGACGGGGAAGAAAGAAGAAAACACTCCCCATGTCGGCCACATGCAAGTTAATTGGAAGGAGTCACACAGCACCGACCTTGAACTGTCTGAGAAGCATGTGGGAAGAGGGCCCGTGTCCTCCAAACAAGCCAACAGAACACAAGTCCTGTCTCCCCACGACTACACAGAGCTCACAGCAACCCCGGAGCGTGCACATTGCAGACTGCACACACAGCCGGAGCACGCCACCTCTACGAACCGCTGCGAAATGGCAACCGCAACACACCTACCCAACTACGCCGAACAGCTCAAGCTGTACCAAACCAACACGATACATACATTGGGATGCGATCTCCTGTCCCTGCTGAACGTAAGTTACCGACTGACTTACCGCATCACATTGTTCAGCTGCGTCATGCCCGTCTTCTACTGTCGGAGGTGTCCCTACCAGCATCCCGTCGAGATATGCCTCTCCAACCCGGCATGTCTGAAGGCGGACCTGCTACCACTACTCCTCCCTCTGGACGCACACGACAGGGCCTGCTCTGCCTATGGGGGCATGGCGTATGTGGCCAACATCGCACGCGCACTGAAATGGAACCACTGTGCCTCCACACGACGGATCATCGAGAACAGCTACATCGAATGTCACCCAGCATGCCCCATCATGGTCCTCCAAGGGACAACCTACGAACAACACCTTGACAGCCACCATCCGCTTCATTGGCTGGCAAACATGTACACCACCAATGACATGGAAGCCCTGCTGGACGGCATCGCATACCTGACAACCTGTAAATACGTCGGACCACAACGCAGGTTCCCCGAGTGACCTATGAAGTCCAACCCCGCACCCATGCTCAGCTTCCGCACGGACTGGCCAGTCACCACCACAACAGCCATACCAAACGACCGGCAACTGTAACCACACCATCAACGACATCGCCATGACATCGGATATGACCGGGACATGCACACTGTTCCCCATCACATCCAGGAACACCGCATGCATCGTGGGAGGCAGTGGCATGGGCTCTGTGCATCGCACCCACATGGACGGAACTGCACGAACAACCAGAACACGACATGGATCCAGCGCACATGGACACACACACCGCTCAGTGGACATGAATAGGTCGCCTGGAGTCTGTGGGTGCTGCACCCCTCCCACCCCCGCCCCGGGAATCCCATACCAGGACCTTTGCATGGACGACAAGTGCATACAACAACAACACGACCCCAGTGACTGTGACATGTCCAGTAACCACCACAGTGCAACAACAAGTGGCACGCCGCTGCATGCACGCAAGCACATGCCCTGATGTCATCTCACATGCACGCGTGCATGAGGAACAACCGCAGCAAACCTGTCACATGGAACTGAGATGGACTGTGCCCATGATGCCGAGCGGTCTGGTAGGCTACATGTATACCGTCTGTGTCAAAGTCCGCAGCTCCGCAGCTATACGTAAATGTACATTAGCACAGCCTTGGCCAAGCAGATGTAACCCCACACCCTATCCCATTTGTAATCATGCTCAGTATATCCTCAACATGTATTCCGCTGCCAGTAGTGTCCACTATACTGCATCACAGAGGACAGAAGACTCAATATAATGTCTGAAACCAAAACTGTCTCCGCTGACTCATTTCACAAGTACGAATGAGAGAGGATGAGAGTATGTGAAGTACACGGCAGTCGTGACATGACCATGTAGTCCACTGGTATTGGATGTCAACGCAAATGAGTAGCACTACTGTGGAAGACACACATGTGTCGTGTGAAGTCGTATGGACGCAGTGCTCAGGTGGGTGGGTGCGACGGGTAGATGCGCACATGCCAAGTTGGAGCACGCCGTGTTGGGAGGGGTCATGAACAGTACACCACCGCTTCCCTGGGCATTGTGAGAGGACACCTGTCGGGGGGAGTGAACACGTGTGTGCACAGCAGCCGGGCACACGTACAAGGCGGTACCAGGCGCACCTCAGCCCACCCTCTGTGGACAAGCTGGATCCTGTTGTGCGCCCACCATGCCCCTTGACAAGGCACACACAGCCCCAGTCGACCAGGTGTAACCCCAACATAGTCAATCCGCACAGGCGATACAGGGCACGGGATGGCAGTGGAGCATGGTGTGTGACAGGTCTCCTCGCGCTCCTCCTGGTCATATCACGCAGGCAATAGAACCTCAACGTCTAGCATGGCACAAGTCAAATGGAAGTGTAGGGGGACGCACCACAGCACGAGCAGCACTGACGTCACGGGAGGTGGCTCGCACCATCCCATCCATTGCCCATCATACCAACCACGCCACATGCCATTGCGACTAAGTGCAAGCGCGTGCGCCACCACCCCCGAGCCCTCCCCAGAGAGGCCAAAGAGTGAATGTGTGGGCCATCAGCCACAGACGGACGCGGCCTGGCCGCAAGGGCAGCCACAGCCACTGGGTGTCGCAGGTGGCGGATCCGGAAGGCGAAGACTGTGATGCATAGTCCATGCAGGCCGGGTCTCCATTTGGGGCACCACGCAGGTGGACGGCGTCCCGCCACACATCATACCCTGAGACAGCCCACTCGTGCAACTGGACCCACACATACACTCCTTGCCCTCTCTGGTGCGAGCTTGGGGCTGCCTGTGCAAGCGCTAGCCTCGCAGGTGAGCATGCATATTGGGGGGCGAGGGGAGGACATGAGGGCTGGGGCGAAGATGACTGTATCACTGTCAGTTAGTACAAGGGATGACCCAGATGTGGAAAGGAAGAGACGTGTCCCGTGTGTACTGCAACTAGTCGCCAATCCAACTACCCCCATGTCCGGAATGTAAGCCCGCACCTAGGCCCGCCCATCCGCCACATCGAACATACCACCAGCACGACAACCTTCCCATTCGAAACACTGACTGGGGGTGGCGACCAGTGAACAATCATGTGTAGCCTACCCACGCGTACATGTGGGCCCTCCATGATCCATGTCACCTGCGGCAAAGACATGACATGCGCAATGAGGGAAGTGAGGAGAGCTGTCCGCCCCACGCGCAGAAGGTGCATCAGCTCCACAGACCCAGCAGCGAGTCCAGCAGGGGTCACATGTGCAGGGGCAGCTGTGCCTGGTGTGAAGGCACATGCATATAGACAGCACATCGACCAATGTGTAGTCTGCCCACATCCACAGTCCATCATCATGCGGACATAGGAATTGAACACAGGGCAACACATCTTAGTTGGTGCACCCACCGTGACCAACAATGCGCAATCATCGACGTACCCGCCCTGTGCATGGCCCCCACCCAACGGAGGCACATCCAGTGCCACCATCCCACACACACAAGCCTTCCACGGAACATGCTGTGTCCAATGGTCAGTACAGAGTCAGCGCCCATCTGGTGGATCCTGAACAGGAGACACATGCACACACATGCCAGCTCCCACTATGTACGTCTGCCACCTGGCACGTGCAATGTAACCTCTCACCTGTGACTGCAAGCACACAGCCGTCTTGGCATGGGGCTGTCAATGTGGACACCAGTCAATGTTTCGGGAGCTGTGATCCGTACAGTGCTGTACATAGGGTGCAGTGCTGACACCTACTACTGTCTCATATCCCCTCGTGCCACAGGTCCCACTTGTATTGGCCGCTCAGCCCGTGCCCACATCGTCGTCGTCGTGTGCCATACTCATCCAGCCTCGGAAGCAGTTCCATGCTCAGCAGACACTCATGTTGCCGTGGCGTTGCCGCTTGACGAATATGCAGTCAGTCCCCATCAGCACGCCCCGCAAGTCATTGGGGCCTAGATCCCCATGTGCATGCACATGGCAGTGGTATGTCTCACTTGCCATTGCCATTGTTGGGAGACCTGTGTAAGTGTATTGTGGCCGTGCCGTCCCAGCTTGACAGCTGGGCTGTGGCTCATGTGCTTGCTCAGTCATGTCAGTGATGTGTATGCGAAATTGCTATGTGCCGTGTTGCTTTGACATGTGTCCTCTGCCATTTAACCCAGGCGGAGACCGAACATTGACCGCCCATACCAATTGCTGGCGGACATGGACGATACAGAGGTAATCAGGAAGTTTCGGCTGGACAGGCCAACCCTGCATCGACTGTGTGCCATGTTAGAGCCCCATCTCCGTCCCCGCAGGGTGTATCCGACTGCTGTCACCCCCACGGCTAAGGTGATGGCCGCCATGCATTTCTTCGCCACTGGGTCATTCCAGCACACAGTGGGCAGTGGAGGAGGGATGTCCCAGCCCATGTTCAGCAAGGTGCTGAGGGATGTACTGGCAGCCATGATGCTGTACCGGAACAGGTACATCCGCTTCCCCAGGGCTCGTGAATTGGCGGCAGTGAAGGGTGCATTCTATGCCCTTGGCAGAATCCCACACGTTGTGGGAGCCATTGACTGCACTCATGTTGGCCTTGTTCCACCACAGGCCACTGAGCACCTGTACCGCAACAGGAAGCACACGCACTCCCTGAATGTGCAAGTGGTGTGCCTTGCGGACATGGTGATCACCCACGTGTGTGCCAAGTTTCCAGGCTCGGCCCATGACGCACACATAATGCGCAACAGCATCTTGCCACGACTGATGGCCAATCTGCAACAGGATCGTGCCTGTATTGTCGGTGAGTATGTGGAGTGGTGTAGCGTGCTGGTTGTGCGATGCTGTCCCCTGTCCAGTTGGAATTGCAACGGTTCTCTGTGTCCCTCACACCCAGGTGACTCTGCGTATCCGAATGGGGCATGGCTGCTCAGTCCATTGAGGAATCCTCGCACCCCAGCAGACGATCGATACAATGAGGCACATGGGAGGACCAGACGTGTGGTCGAGCGTACCTTTGGCCTCCTCAAGTCCAGGTTCAGGTGCCTGGACCGCACCGGGGTGCACTGGCGTACTCCCCACAGAAGGTGTGCCAGATAGTGGTGGCGTGCTGCATGCTGCACAATCTGGCCATTCGGAAGCAGATCCCCCTCATTGTGGATGACGGAGATCAACCAGGGCCCCAGCCCGCAGACCAGGACAGCTCGAGTGAGGTGGACAGCGGAGAGGAGGAAGCTGGGAATGTGCGCCAGCAGCTCATCGCCCGCTACTTCACTTGACGGTGAGTGTCCATGTACGACGGATGATGTGTCTGTATCTATGCAGGTGTGTGTGTGCTGTGTCAGGGTGGCCGTATGTTCACTGCGTGCAGTGTGTCAACGCTCCATGGCCAGGGTAGTATGCCACTGTTGGTGACTGTGGCATTGTGCCCTATTGCTCTGTGCGATGTGTGTACATTGCTTGTAGTTGTTGACATGTACTGTGTGATGGGTGTGACACACACTCATTGAATGTGCTCCTGTTCTGTCTCCCACCCCTAGGTCCCTACAGGCCCTCCGGATTCCATTGCCATGCCACGCATCAGGTGCCCTTCCGCCCAAGGTGGCCGATGTATTCCGTACAAATAAAACACAGGGCACAAACAGCAGTTAGTGAAAAAGGTGCATTTATTACAAACTGTGACATGTGATTGTGTGTAAGGTGATGACAAAAGTGGTGCGTGCAGTGACAATGAGCTGTCGGTCATGGCTGCGTGATGATCAGGGTGTACCCACTGGTTCTATGTCCATAGTCCAACACACACATGCCATCCAGATGGCTGTGTGGAGTGGGATCGTAGAGCAAGTCAATGCAGTGGCTGGTCAAGGAAGGCTGGCGGAAGGCTGGCTGGCTGCCTCACTTGCGACTGGAGCGTGCGAAGTCCTCCCGGGAGATCTGTTTCCTCTTCGGACGGCCCCTTCCACGTTTGGGAGGGGGTGTGTGGTGGCGACCTGCTGGTGGTGGGTGAGGTGTGCTCACTGGCTGTGGACGCAGGGGAAGTGGACACTGCTGGCCGACCCTGCGCCCTAGCAGGTGGTGGCGGAGGTGGTGTTGCTGGCCTTGCCTGTGACCCCACCGCCACCACCAGCTGGCCCATGAGGTCCACGAGTTGGTCCATACGGGACACGAATTGGCCCATATGGGCGTCCATGGACCTCAGCACCCCCAGCACCTCCCGCGTGTCAGTAGCAGACCTGGCCCATTGTCCTTGGGCCTCTTCATAGGCCCCAAGGACTCTGGCCATTTGAGGCAGGGCATGGCTCCCAGGGGAGGCTGGCGTTTCCCTGACCCTGCTCCTCCTACCAGTCCTGCTGCCACCGGCCTGCCCACTAGCCACATTGCTCACCACGGTCCTCGCTGTGGCTCCCAGGGTGGATCCAGTCGGCCGGGCCACCACCTGCGCTGGGGCTGGTGCCAGCGAAGACGTGGTGGTGGTGGAGGCGGTGGTGGTCGGTGCGGCGATGGTGGCGGTTGCGGCAGTGGTAGTGGCCGCAATGACCGTGGGTGTGGCCGCAACGACAGTGGCAGCAGGGGACTGGGACTGTTCAGCATCCCTGGATGATGGGTTGGTGGGTAGGAGGGGTCCTGGGGAGCGGCTGGGCCCTGCCACGCCAGATGGGCCAGCTTGGTGGTCCGTGTCCGAAGAGGTGGACAGATCCTCCAGATCCGTGTGTCCTCGTTGGGGGCTTGTAGGCTGGCTGTGCTGGCTGCTGTCTCCATCCCCAGCGTCCAGCAGTTCGTCACCTGTGGAGAAAATGAGATTTGTTATTGTGTTGCACCTGGCGAAGTATGTATTAGTCGTCTGACATTGGCAGTTCGTGCAATCTCGTACATGGGTTTCCCGGAGGCGAGTGTGTGGCTGTGGCATCTGTAGTTGTGTGTGCTAGGCAATGGGACTGTGTGCTGTGCACATGTGGCATGGGACGGATTGGCCATGCCGATGGGTGTGTTGCTTTGCCCCTACTCATTGTGACTCTGGTGTATGCGGGCTCCTGGCCCATCCTGGGTCTGGTTTGTACTTTGCTTTTGGGGTTCAAATGGAACGCTTAGGAACGCATATGGCAACATGGGGGCCATGCCCCAGATTCGCATTTGGGAGGGGATATGCTTTTGGGGTTCAAATGGAACGCTTAGGAACGCATATGGCAACATGGGGGCCATGCCCCAGATTCGCATTTGGGAGGGGATATGCTTTTGGGGTTCAAATGGAACGCTTAGGAACGCATATGGCAACATGGGGGCCATGCCCCAGATTCGCATTTGGGATGGAATATGCTTTTGGGGTTCAAATGGAACGCTTAGGAACGCATATGGCAACATGGGGGCCATGCCCCAGATTCGCATTTGGGAGGGGATATGCTTTTGGGGTACATGCTGTGAGCCATGGGTGCCGAACGTGACATGTGTTGTGGCAGCATGACAGTGCATGGTCTGAGGTGTGTGCATGCCTGACATGCCCTGCATCTTTGCTGTCTGTTGTGGTTACTGGACATGGCATTGGACGCATCGTTATGAGTGAGTGATAGTTGTGTGCCAGCCAACGTATTGCAGTTGTCCCATCTCCTTGGTGTGCGTGCTGCCCTGTGCCATGTACATCACTGCAGTGCTCGGGGGGGGTGTGGCCCATGTTGTGTGTTGTTGCTCACAGTGTGTTGTGCGCTTAATTGACTTCTGGCACATGGTTGGTCATGGGCATGTGTCTTAGCGTGACTGCTGTATGTGTGGCAGCTGTGCGGATGACATGCCTTTCATGTGACTGGGGCTGACGGATGGGATGGATGGTATGTTGTATGTGCATGGTGTGTCTGTGAGTTTGATGGGTTCAGTGGTGTTCGTGTGCATTTCTGTTGTTCCGCTCTGTTGCGTCTAGTGTTGTTTGTCTTACATAGGCGTAGTTGTGGGGTGTGGGGTTGACAGGCAGTGGGGGCTACATGGACAGGACTTCAATGGTGTTTCGGTTGTGTGTGATGAGTTGCACAGTGGCTGCCGTGTGGGACTATATTCAGTGTGGCTTGTGCATGCAGACGTGGCTCCTTGGGTGTTGCTATGTCTGTGATGGGTCATGTGGGGTGTGAGTCTGCTGTTCATGTCCGTGTGCACATTGTTCACTTGTTCGTGACGGTGGGCGGTGCTGCGTGTCCGTGTGCTACGTGACATGTCCCATGTGTTGGTGGTGTTATGGTCCTCATGCCTCCAGTAATCCAGCCCTGTCCAGTTTCCCACCTGCAAGTTGTTCGTGCGTGCACTGTACTGGATGCCACATGGCTCTACGCGGGGGGTGCTCCATGTTGCAGGTCTGTGGGGGTGTAGTGGGTCGTGGGGGTGGCTGTACACCCACTGACACCGATTGCTGTGGACCGTGATGTCTGCCTTTCGGCTGTCGTTGTGCACTGCGGTGGCTGACACGTGGCTGTGGGGTGTGGGGATGCTCCTCCTTGCTGTGCTGTGGGACTGGGGCCTGGTGTGTGTTGTACTTGGGCTGTCCACCCTCCCACCCACTGCACTTTGTGTTCCTGCCACTTACCTGTTACTTGTCGGTTAGTGCAGCTGTGGCGGACACATGGGTGTGGTGGGTGCTCGTTGTGGCGCTTCTGGCATATTTGGGGACCTGTTGGTGGTTACGTGGCTGGCTTAGTGTACACATGTCCCCACGCATCTTACAGTTGTTCGGTTTGGGCTGTGTGTGGTAGTGTCTGTTGCATGTGTGTGTGATGTGTTGTGTATTGTGTGCTGGACATGGGGGTGTTTGTCCCTGGGAGCTGTGGCATGGTAGTTGCGCATGTGAGTACATAGCGGTGTGCTGGTATACATTAGTTTGTACTTACCAGCCTCCACTCCCCCTGCTAATCCGGCGAGGATCTCCGGATGTATTACGACTCGCACCTTCTCCTCCCACGCTTTGAAGGTCTTAAAGAGCGCGGGATTCCCTCCGCCAGTGACGGCAGCCAGCTCTCTGTTTTTGCCCTCCTTCTTCTTGACCAGGCTCTTTACGTCATTCCAACGTTTGTTTATCTCGGTTCTGTTCCTGGGCAGGGTCCCGACTGCATTGACCTGGTCTACGATCCGGGTCCACATTCTGTTTCTGGTGGCTAGTGGTGTGTGCTGGACCATGTTCCCATAGATTTGTGGGTACACCTTGATGATCTCGTCGACCATGACCGTCAGCTCCATGGGCGTGAACTTGGGCATCCTTTGTGGTGCCATGGTGTTTGTGGTGCTGGTGCGGTGTGTGTTGTGTAATGTGCAGGGGGTTTGTGGTGCCGGTGTTTGGTGGTGGTGGTGGTGGTGGTTGTGATGTGTACGTTTCTGTGGTGTGCTGCTGTCCTTGCTGTGTCACTGTGTCCTCTCCTCTCCTCTCTGGTTTGCAATGTAGCAAGGGGTTGTGGTCTGTGGGAGTGCTGCTTTTGTACTCACCTATGTGGGTGTGTCCTCATGGTCTGTTGTTTTCAGGTGTGTTGTGTCTGGGGTTCTGGCCTTTGTATTTTTTGTTTGTCCGGGGGGTGTTTTCGGGATGTGTACTGTGCTTGTGTATTTGTGTGTGCCTTGCTGTGTGGACTTGTTGGCCATGTTGTGTGCTATTGGTTTTGTGTGCGGATGGTTTCTGTGCAGGTACGTGGGCGCCATGGCTTCTGCCGTGTCGATTCTCATCGGCGTTGTTTGCGCTGGCGGGCGGTATATTTGTTGTTTTTCCGCGCTCATGGCGGTGCGATCGTAATTTCACGTGCGGTGTGTCGGCCGTGTGGGCGGGCGGTTTTGTGTTGTCGTGCGTGTTTCCGTCCGTGGCGGGCGGTTTGACTCCGACTCGGACGATGGCGGGCGGTATTTTGTGTGATTTTTCCGCCGATGGCGGTTTTCGGTTTGTGTACTCATAATGGCGTGGTCGGTGTTCAGGCGGTGTGTGCGGGCGGATTTTTGCCGCTTCCATGCCTGGCGGATTTTTTTACGCCGGGTATCGTAATGAGCCCCTTGGTTTCTAAATAATTTGTAATTAAAAATATTTATTTGTTTGAAAATTATTTTTTATTTTATTTAATATAATATTTGTAGGTATTTGTCATATGTATTTAACATTATTATTATAATTTTGTATATATATTTTTTAATATTAAATATATTTGTATTTTAATTGTTAACATATTTTTTTGTTTTTTAAATATTTTTTTGTTAATATTTTGTTTGTTTTTAATTTTGAACTGACTGTAGTGAGAATATTAATTGTTACCCGTCCGCAATCCAAAACTTTCCCTAATGTTACACTCACTGGAGTGGGAATAGTAATTTTTACCCCTCCGCTATCCAATACTTTCCCTACTGTTGCACTCATTGGAGTGGGAATAGTAATTTTTACCCCTCCGCTATCCAACACTTTCCCTACTGTTGCACTCATTGGAGTGGGAATAGTAAATTTTATCCCGCCACTATCCAACACTTTCTCTACTGTTGCACTCACTGGAGTGGGAATAGTAATTTTTACCCTTCCGCTGTCCAACACTTTCCCTACTGTTGCACTCATTGGAGTGGGAATAGTAATTTTTACCCATCCTCAATCCAACAATTTCCCTACTGTTGCACTGACTGGAGTGGGAATATTAATTTTTACCCCTCCGCTATCCAACACTTTCCCTACTGTTGCACGGATTGGAGTGAAAATATTAAATTTTATCCCGCCACTATCCAAAACTTTCCCTACTGCTGCACTCACTGGAGTGGGAATAGTAATTTTTACCCCTCCGCTATCCAACACTTTCCCTACTGTTGCACTCATTGGAGTGGGAATAGTAAATTGTATCCCGTCACTATCCAACACTTTCCCTACTGTTGCACTCACTGGAGTGGGAATAGTAATTTTTACCCTTCCGCTGTCCAACACTTTCCCTACTGTTGCACTCATTGGAGTGGGAATAGTAAATTTTATCCCACCACTATCCAACACTTTCCCTACTGCTGCACTCATTGGAGTGGGAATAGTAATTTTTACCCATCCGCAATCCAACAATTTACCTACTGTTGCACTGACTGTAGTGGGAATAGTAATTTTTACCCCTCCGCTATCCAACACTTTCCCTACTGTTGCACTGATTGGAGTGGGAATATTAAATTTTATCCCGCCACTATCCAACACTTTCCCTACTGCTGCACTCACTGGAGTGGGAAAAGTAATTTTTACCCCTATGCTATCCAACACATTCCCTACTGTTGCACTCATTGGAGTGCGAATAGTAAATTTTATCCCGCCACTATCCAATACTTTCCCTACTGTTGCACTCATTGGAGTGGGAATAGTAATTTTTACCCCTCCGCAATCCAACAATTTCCCTACTGTTGCACTGACTGGAGTGGGAATATTAATTTTTACCCCTCCGCTATCCAACACTTTCCCTACTGTTGCACTGATTGGAGTGGGAATATAAAATGTTATCCCGCCACTATCCAACACTTTCCCTACTGTTGCACTCACTGGAGTGGGAATAGTAATTTTTACCCCTCTGCTATCCAACACTTTCCCTACTGTTACACTCACTGGAGTGGGAATAGTAATTTTTACCTCTCCGCTATCCAACATTTTCCCTACTGTTGCACTCACTGGAGTGGGAATAGTAATTTTTACCCCTCTGCTATCCAACGCTTTCCCTACTGTTGCACTCACTGGAGTGAGAATAGTAATTTTTACCCCTCCACTATCCAACACTTACCCTACTGTTGCACTCACTGGAGTGGGAATAGTAATTTTTACCCCTTTGCTATCCAACACTTTCACTACTGTTGCACTCACTGGAGTGGGAATAGTAATTTTGACCCCACTGCTATCCAACACTTTCCCTACTGTTGCGCTGAGTGGAGTGTGAAATTTCAGTTTAAAGATTTTCAAATAGTTTAATGTTTTAATTTAGAATAGAATGTTTTTTTAATTAGATTTTATGTTATTGGTACATATATATATACGGATTCCCCTTTGTGTCCCTCCGGTTCTTCCTTCTGTGAGAATCTTGTGTGGCATATTTTGCGCGCTGGCCCCGGGCGCGCTGGAGGAGACCCGCTTCATCATGTGGACAGAGTTACAAGGGCAACTTAGGCAAACTTTCATTTTTCCAGGTACTGGTTGAGCTCTGACCCACCGCATCCAGATCCAGCACAGGCGCCGCTGCAAAAAAGCAGTCCTTGACTGCACGGAGGAATCCTGGGTCACTGTATCCACGATTTCAGGTCGGCAGCAATTTGGGATTATGCGGTTGAGGCGTCTTGGGGACCCAGGGAAGAAGCCTCTTTTCTACAGCGAGGTTTTACAGCTTACTTGAGCCACGTTCTTAATTTTTCCAGGACCCAGGAAGGGATATATGGAAGCTGTGAGAGGGACACTCACCCAGCATGCCGTGAGAGGTGCATGCTGGGACCTGTAGTTTGCCGATGCAGCTGCAGTGACTTTTGGGACTCTGACTCAGCCCACCTGGAAACGCAACTAATGGCAGAACGGATGGTGATATTCAAAAAGTGAGCAGGTGGGAAACATTGCTGTCAGCAGGCATTTAAAAAAGACATTCAAGTCGAAACGCTTCATGCCAAAGCTCTGATGAAAATAAAGCTACTTACCTGGATTCCCCTTTGTGTCCCTCCGGTTCTTCCTTCTGTGAGAATCTTGTGTGGCATATTTTGCGCGCTGGCTCCGGGCGCGCTGGAGGAGACCCGCCTCATCTTGTGGACAGAGTTACAAGGACAGCTTCGGCAAACTTTCATTTTTCCAGGGTACTGGTTGAGCTCTGACCCACCGCATCCAGATCCAGCACAGGCGCCGCTGCAAAAAAGCAGTCCGTGACTGCACGGAGGAATCCTGGGTCACTGTATCTGCGATTTCAGGTCGGCAGGAATTTGGGATTATGCGGTTGCGGCGTCTTGGAGACCCAGGGAAGAAGCCTCTTTTCTACAGCGAGGTTTTACAGCTTACTTGAGCCACGTTCTTAATTTTTCCAGGAAGGGATATATGGAAGCTGTGAGAGGGACACTCACCCAGCATGCCGTGAGAGGTGCATGCTGGGACCTGTAGTTTGCCGATGCAGCTGCAGTGTCTTTTGGGACTCTGACTCAGCCCACCTGGAAACGCAACTAATGGCAGAACGGATGGTGATATTCAAAAAGTGAGCAGGTGGGAAACATTGCTGTCAGCAGGCATTTGAAAAAGACATTCAAGTCGAAACGCGTCATGCCAAAGCTCTGATGAAAATAAAGCTACTTACCTGGATTCCCCTTTGTGTCCCTCCGGTTCTTCCTTCTGTGAGAATCTTGTGTGGCATATATATACATATATATATATTTGTAATTTTTTATATAATTTTAAAATTATAAAAAAATTAAAATAGTTTATTAATTGTTTTAAAGTAAATATATATATATTAATTATGATGTATGTGTGTTTAACTTTTTTTAATCAATTTTATTTGTTATATTTGGTAACATGTATATTAAATCTACCTAATTTTATTATATTCATTTTATTATTTAACATATTTAATATTTATTATTTTATTGTATATATATGTACAAATTGATATTTTGTACAACTATATTTTTGACGTTGATATTTTTTCTCGATATTTTTGTACTTACCTGTTTAAGTATAGGGAGTCGATATTTTTGCATTCTATATTTTTTCATCGATATTTTTTACATCTATATTTTTTACATCGATATTCTGTCAGTGAACCGCGTGCTGCAAGGTCAACGCAACGCTTTGATAAATATGCCCCTTACTCCTAGTCCACGTTCTTCCAACACGTAGAGCAGAATGGAGTGGTACACGGAGTCAAAGGAAACCACAGATGTAACAAAATCCGATTCCCGAGACCATCTCCAGCCATCTTCATTATCATATCAGCAATAAGAGAGGTCATAGTTTGGTGCTGTGGTTCAGCCTAAAGCCGGATTACATTAGATCTAAGACTCCTTGCCATAAATGCTGCAGTTGAGCAAGATCGCCTGTTCAACTGATTGCAGCGGATTGGACACAGGGAGGACGTTCGACAATCCTTAGCATCGGCATGAGGATTAATATAGGTATGTATACTACGTTGATAGTATTTATACAATGCAGTATTTATACAATATTATACAGTACTTGAAATACTTTTCAAGTATTTACATAGCACTTGGTATATTGTAAGTAGTTTTATAGTAGAGTATAAGCAATTGTATACCATATTACACTGAAACTTGTTAGTATTTAAATATATTGATTTTGTGTTCTGTAAAAAAAAGAAAAGTTAGAACTAGTGTAGCATAGTTGTGTAGTGAATTAACAGTGAAACTGATTGTTTTCTTCTGTATTTAGTTTAAAAATTGTATCTTCAAGTATGTTATGCTATAAATATTTTTGTAGTACCTTATTATATGTATGTTATGTGCTCCATATTTGTACAGTTCCAGGTATGTTTTACAATCAATATTGGAAAAGTACTTAATAGGGCTACTCCAGATTCAAAAAGGAGTTTCTGTCTGTACATACGGGAGTAGTGCAAGTAGTTAAGCTCGGCAGGTATAGTCGCATTCTGCCATTTGGGCACTCCCCATGAACTGGAATGGGTGCCCATACTAGCTTAGAAAATACATTAGCAAACAGCCCTCCAGGCTCACCCACCAAAAACTCACAACTCATTCGCACAGACATATTTTAACTACTAACTGCACAACTCGATTTTACCGGTTCAGCAGTAGTGGCTGCTGTGCGGGTGTAGTGGCGGGCGGGGTGAGAGATTGGGGGACCACGGGGAGGTGGGGGGGAGGGAGGAGAAACGATAGCAAGCATTAAAAAAATTAAATAAAAAAACTAACCTTTTGCCTGCCGCCCGTAACTCTTCTCTGTATCCTCTCCTCGCTCACTGCAGCACAGGCTCCCAGCCTCCTTTGCTGCCAATCCTGACGCTGCTGTCATGTTAGAAAGCCTCGTTAGGATTGGCCTGAGCACTGGGAATTTGCACTCCCAGAGAGACTGGGAGCCTGTTTTTGCTGCCTCCAACCCAGCAGGGTTGGACACAGCTCAGTGCACATGTGGGTTTGGCCGTCCTGAGACGGCCGACCAAACCCATATGCGCACTGATAGCAGTGCTGCCCACCACTCCCTCTCCCGACTGCCCCGCGATGTTCCCACCCCCAGGACGCAGACGTACAAGTTGAAAAATAAAACAATAATAGCTTGTATTATTATCGTTTTATTTTTCAAATGTTGAGGGTGGCAGGGGGGGCAACGCTCCTCGGTCATAGCGGAGGAGACCCCACTGCCATTCAGACTCTGGTCTTCGATGGACAAATTTGGGCCTCAGAAAGGCACTATGTCATATCAATAGCAAATTGCGCGCTATGCAAAGGCTAACTAATACTAACAACAAAAAGGCTTTTTTTTGGCCTTTCTTGTCATCACCACTAAATGGTGCACTAGAGCTTCTTCCTTAAGGAAGAACCAGCCTGTAAACATAGCAAGAAAGGAGCACGCAAGTTGGCGCAGGTAAACAATCTGAGATTGTCTGAATTGAATGGAAATTGTACGACAGAACAATCCCCAAATTCACATTCCAAAGTTAGGCCTGAAAGACTCAGGCGTTGTGTAATGCAAGGTGGATTTGTAGCGCTGCTTGTCACCCGTGAGGATATCCAGCTGCTGCTGCTGAAAATAAAAAATAAAATGTGGGAAAGGGCTAGGAACCCCCTCCTCCCTATTTTAAAAACACGTTTGTGGGGAAAGTCTTCACATGGAAAACTACTTACAAAATAATGATAAATGCATATTCTCTAATCACACAAGTGGAGAGGGGGGAGGTCACACCAGCGCACATCCACCCTGGAACAGAATACAAAAAAAAAAGTACGGTAGCTACGAAAGGGAGGGGATTACTTCTCCCTCAAGATATGAATAATCACTGCCCTATTTAGGCATCATAGACGTTCTGTCAGGAAATGTAGAAAAAACAGTCTTTTGGAAGAGAAAGCCTCACCCATGATTTGTGGCATGCATCATCATGGGCAACCTCTCCCTACCCTGTTAGGGCAATGCCACTAGGGCGTACTCAACCTCCAGTGCCAAGGAAGAGGGAGGGAGTTCTTAGATAAAGTATAACTGGACAAATGAGGGATCCGGATCAGTTAAAAATGCCTCGGGTACCCAGGTTTTCACCTTCAATGTGGACCTCTGGTATATCTAAAAACAATTTCGAGATGGAATGTGAAAACAATGGCTCAACCCTTCCCCCTAAGCCAACATGTTTCTGCCCCTAACTCTTGCCTATATAGGTCATGGGCATTCTTCAGGGCCAAGGATCCTTAATGGACTGGCCTATTTGCCGTTAGAAAATGCTTGGTGAAACCAAATAACCTAGGTGAGTCCTACCTGGTTCATAAGTAATCACACCCTAATTTAATGGGATACCAGCTCCCCAGTCTGGGAGGGGACAATTTCCTCTGTAGTCAGACATTCGTCAAGAGGCCCATCGTGCATTACGCCTACATGCACACCTCACTCAGCCGATGGTACCACTGCTTGTCACCCCCGTGGGGGTATCCAGGCACTAGTGCTGAAAATAAATACTAAAATGTGGGAAAGGGCTTGGTACCCCCACCTTCCTATTTTATCAGCATGTTTTTGGGGAAAGTCTTCACATGGAAACTATTTAAAAAATAATGTGCAAATTCATATTCATCATATCTCTTCGCCTACAGCTGTTCCTGCAGTGCAGTAACGGTTCACACGCATAAGCAAGAAATTTTATGAAAATCATTAATTTCCATCTCAAATGACTCAAGCTTCTGTGAATCACAGGAAATTTGAAAGTCACATATCTAATGACTCAGGCTTTTGCGAATCACTGGAAAGTTGTAAGTCCTTGCTTTGTGATGGTGTAGGATATTTTGTGATTCTTCCACTCTTTTCTGAATTGAAGGAGGGCGGGACGAGTCTTGAGTGGAGTGGAATGTTCCACAGTCTTGGTTGAGAAGACCTGCCTACAAGGATTTTTACCTGTTGACATCTACAGCTGCAGTAGTGCCAGGACTTTATTCCTTGGCAAACTTCCAGGTCATGCAAATGCAGCAGGGCCTGATGGTGATACTTGCCACCTCTAGGGGGAGCTAGTGCAGTTCAATCAGGGCTATAGTGATGAAATCAGAGTTCAATCCTCCTTCGATGAGCCGTGCTGCAGCGTGTAAGATGGAGTTGAGGGGCGCCAGGGAGACTTAGAGGTCTGTGAGCATGGCTTTCGAGGTGGTTCACCATGATCTAAAAGTGAAGCCTGCCGCCTACAGGAGATGCAAGTGCAGTTCAATGAGGGTAAGTGTGATGTGATCAAGCTGCCTGCAGGAGGCGCAAGAGCTGTTCCCCAAGGGCAGGGTGGATGTGATGAGACTTCTTTTCTCCTTTGACGAGTGGCGCAGTGTGAAGGACACAGTTGATGGACACCAGAGAAACTGAGCGGTCTCTGAGAAGGGCAGTGACACTCTACAGATCTGGCAGCTCAAAGATGGACAGTAGAGCAGAAGTGGGAGATGAAGTTTGGGTTTTACCTTCTGCAACGGGGACAGTTGCAACCAGAACTTTCCAATAGGCATCCTCAAGGACAGGTTACTACCACTTCAGACAAAACATTGAGCAATATTCCAACACAACAGGAATATAATTGTCAAGGACTGGATGCTTGAACGGTCTGGTGAGTCCCCTTCTAGATTGTCTGAAGAAAGAGCAACTCCTCCCAGTCACCACGGTGCCACCCTCCTACGAATAGAATATGTGAAAGGTGTCAAGTGTTTCTGCAAGAGCGTTCCAACGAGGAGGAAAAACTCACAAAGGGGAAAAACATCCATAACAATTATAAGATTCTTGATTGGATATGAATAGAAATGAAGAGAATAGCAAAGCACCACACGCTTCCTGAAGAAAGAGGAAGGAAAAAAGATCCAGGCCAATTTTTAGACGTAGAATCCAGTTGAAAGTTCCAGCTGCGGGGAAGGCATGGCTAGGCTGACCAACATGGTAGCAGCTTTTCCTTGAGGTTCTCAGCGCTGCCCACAAATCCAGCATAATCCAACACACAAAGCTTTCAAATGTAACAAAAAGAGAATGACTCGGACTGCTGAACAAATAAGCTACAAGGGATTGCTGGCTGAGTTGATGGAACAAGCTCTGCTGGGTTCATGGTCGATCTATTAGCGTAACAGGTTTCCCTCCCCCACGCTATCCTTTCAGCCGGCCTCCGGGCACCTCATTGGTGCGGAGCGCCGTGGGCTGAAAAAACCGTAGAGGAAAATGCGTTGGAGATGCAGTACTGGGTGTGAACCTGCAGGGAGCGCCCTACACAATTCGCGGAGCGACTGGCCTGCTGCCTGTGGGATGGACCTGGAAGTGGCGGGCCTTAGCTCAAGGTGAGCCTGCAGATGCAGTGGCGCCATGGTTCTTGAAGTCTGAGAGTCAAGCCAATTACAGCGTAATGAGAAAGGGCCCCTGAGCGGTGATCACATAGAGCATGGGCGGTGAGGCTCGCCCTTGGCAGGCAGAACAGCATACCTGCCAACGTACAAAATAATGCCACCGTGTGAGGAGGGGACGGGCCTTGGAGGGGGCGGGGCGTCATGCCGAAAGCTACCTAAGCGACACTCTGCCCCTCACCAAGCCTCAGCGCCTCTCCCAGAAAAATAAAAACAAAGGGTCATTGAGGCTGTCTCCGATGTCCTGGGGTGTTTTCATACCTCTTAATGGACATCGACTGCTTACAGCCTCCGAAAACGAGTTGAAAATTCACTATTTACAGTAGTTTTCAGCTCGTTTTCCCTGTGATTTCGGTTTCCCACCGAGTGACCGTGTGAAGGAAGCCGAAATCATGTGACACACTGTGGCTTCGTGTGAGTTGGCAGGTCTGTAACAGACCTGTAAGTAGCGGGTTCAGAATCAGACGTGAGGACGCCCTGAGCCAAATGCTTGCCCCAATTTGCCTCCCTATGGACTATCACACTGTCTTGTATAGGCACACACACTGCCATGAATCGTTATGAAGCTGCCAACTTTTATGCATGCATTGTGAACATTCACCATTCTGGCTGTTCCCTATTGTGTGACATATTGGCCCCTTTCTTCACCCGTGGTGCACTTAGAGAAGTAATAGTACAAGGCAAATAAAGAACCTCAGGGCCAAACCAGTGGAAGGGCGGTGGAGGCAGGTCACTCATCATCACACAGGATGTTTCGAATGCACACTACAATTCAAATCCAAATGTAGGATTGTTACATGGAATGCCAAGGGACTGAATGCTCTGACAATGTCACATACATTCCTCTCTCAACGTGTTGGGAGGCCCAAAATGCGTTTCGCCAAGAAACTCACTTTGCCTGAACAGAGCAAATTAAACTACAGCACAGATGGAGGGGGCAAACTTACAACCCTACTTAGTCAGCCTATGCATACGGTGTGTTGATCTGGATTCGAGCAGGAGTACCATTCGGAAACTCTGCTGGATGCAGAAGGTAGATACGTCCTAATCAAAAGTAAATTAAATGGATCCCCAATAGCACTGGGACGAGTATATGCGCCAAACTCAGACCAATCTAGCTTTTGGTGTAGGTTAACTAAAAGCCTAGAGGCATGGGCAGATACCCCGGGGAGTCTGGGTGGCGACTTCAATAGTATTATCGATGTTACCTTATAGAGGTCCATCCCGCCACTCCTGCAGGTGCCAGCCACTCTTAGTGCTAAAGAAGCGACACGATGGCTGGAACATTGGTCACTAGTGGACTTGGAGAGGCAGGAACCCCTCTGTAAGGGATTATTAATTGTATACAGCAACACACGAGACTGAATTACATAGTGTGCACTGCTGGTTTACAAACCCTGTGTCAGCACACAGGATATAAGCAAAACTAACTTCTGAGCATAACCTGCTGGAGTAAGAGTCCCAGTGGGACAGGATAGCTTCCCCAATCCCCACATGGAGATTGTGAAACACAATGTTAGAAGAAGCTGCATTTAGAGACACAATAGAAGCACATATAGAAAACTTCTTTCATGAAGATAAAGGAATACCATCCTCACCGTTAACAGGATGGGAGGCGTTCAAGACTATAATTAGGGGTATAAGCAATCAAACGACAGTAGGGGTGCGACAAACAATAGTGACTGAACTTCAGGGAGTAAAGGACATCATGCAGGCAGCAGAGTTGCAGACAATACACCAAGGAACGTTGCAAGAAAATATATTCAATGACTCCGAGAGCAGCATATAGATCGAATGGAGAAATTAAGAAGCTTAGCCTACACAACTTATGTTGCAAAAACTCACACAGAGGGAGACAAAGCAAGTAAAGTGCTAGCGCAGCTGATTAAACCACACCACTTTCATACTCCTGTCGATCAAAGACAAATATGGAAAAATGGTATACACAAAAAAAGAGATTAGTGGTGCATTTTTGCAGTACTACAAAACACTGTATGCCACCACAGATGATGCTCCTGATTCATTATTAGAGAGATTTTTGGTATGTCCGATCCTTTCTAGGCTGTCACCAGACCAACACGAAGTGACGGAATCCCACATCGCTGAGCAGGAAGTTAGGGGTTATGTTAGAAATTGGGTTGTACGTTGACTGGTGTATGTGCCCTAGTCAAGCAGCAACCACAATCCTAGTCATGGTAAGATGCAGGCAAACCCTAAATTAACCTGCGCTCACTCTCTGGCAGCTTGGCACAGAGCAGTCAGGCTTAACTTAGAAGCAATGTGTAGAGTATTTGTGCAGCACTTCAAACAGTAAAACAGTCAAAACACAACACAAATAGATTCCACACCAGGTTAGAAAAATAAAACTGAATTTAATAAATAAAACACGACCAAAACAACAAAAATACAACAAGTAGAACTTGATATACGAATTCTTAAAGAATAAACAGAAAAATAGCTTAGAAGCAATAAGCGCTTACTTAGGATACCTGGTTGTGCCGAACCGGGACAAAGCCAAAGGTTCAGGCCGACCACGTGGAGCCCGGGCCAGAAACAGGGACCCAGTTAGGCACTCTCAACAAAAGTACCTTGATTCTGGTTGCGTCGAGATCGAAGAAGATGCAAGCAGCGGCCAAAGCGATGTGTTGGTGTCGATCTTCACAAAGATGGCGATGCCCTGGTCCTGGTCCGCGCAACAATGGCAATGGGCCAGCTCAGATGAGTGCAGGGACTGTGTTGCGGGGTTCTCATCGTCAAAGCTGTCATTGATGGAGTTGCGAAGACCTCGAGTAGAGCGTCACGCAATGCTGGTTCCGAAGGCGATGTGTCAGGTCGATTCACACAGCAGAGGCGATGCACCTGTTCCGATCCACGCAAGGCACCAATGCACTGGTTCTGTACAGGATGCAGGGGTTTCGTTGAAGCCAGCAACTTAGGCCTCACTTCCAAGAGTCCAGGACTGGGGTGACATCACTTGCAGGGCAGATTCACAGATGGCAGAATCCAGATTCAGCAGCAGAAGAGTTGGAAATCTTTATGTCCCTGAGACTTCAGATTAGGAGGCAAGCCAGCACGCCCTTGGAGTCACACTGGGTTCAAGTTATGTAGGTCCAGTCCTTCTCATACAGGCAGGGGAACAGCAGGCAGCAGGGCAGCACAGCAAGGCATGAGCCCAGCAAAGCAGCATTACAGTAGAGTGGCAGTCGTTCAGCTGCACGGCAGTCCTTCCTGGCAGTCTTCACAGGTCCAGAAGTGTACTGAAGTGGTGGTGACAGAAGTCCAGTACTTATACCCAGTAGTGCCTTTGAAGTGGGGGAAACTTCAAAGAGAGGTCTTTGAAGTGCACAGAGTTCCTCCCTTCCTGCCCTGGCTCCAGACTCACTTCGGGGGTATGCAGCCTTTTGTGTGGGGACAAGACCCAGCCTATTCAGGTGTGTAGGACTGTGCCCAGCTTCTTTCTCCCATCCTCCCACAATGGCCCCTCAAGTCACATATAAGCTCCCATTATGTGTGGTTGCCTAATGGGAATACACAAAGCCCAGCTGTCACCCTCCCAGACGTTTATCGGGGACAGCCAACAGGCACCAAATGGCTAAAGTAAGAAAATGCCAACTTTCTAAAAGTTGCATTTTAAGACTTGCAATTTGAATTCTGACTTTACCATAAGTTGTGGTTTTAAATTGTGAGTCCAGAGACACAAAACTCGAAAAAGTGTGTCTCTTCGCAATTGGAAACTACACTTATAAAATGTAACAAGGTAATCCCAATGTTATCCTATGGGAGAGCTAGGCCTTGCAGTCGTGAAAAACAAATTTGAGAGTTTTTCATTACCAGAACATGCAAAACTTAAACGTGCATGTCCTACCTGTTAAATGAATTGCACCCGGCACAGGGTTTGTCCAGGGTCTACCTTAGGGGTGACATATGTATTAACAAGAGGTTTAACTTGTCAGGTCGAAATGGCAGCATAAACTGCACACACAGGCTCTGCAATAGCCTTATCCACATTCAAGTTGCCCAGAGAACAAGGAGGCCAGGGGGTCCCAGAATTTCAAAAGTACTATGTGGCAACTCAACCCCAATGAGCCACTAGATGATTTGCAGGCTGCTCATTGATGGAGACAAGATTGGAATTAGAACACCTTAAAGATGGTACCCAGCAGACAATATTTTCCCCACAACGAAAGTCCCTATTACCTTTTCCAGCATGTTGAGCACAGTGACTAGATTCCTGAAATGTATTGTATTAATCTCTAAAAAATGCAGACCTCATAAGCACTCGCTACTCCATTGTTGTGTCTCTTCATGTAGACTGGGTGGCTCACGTGAAAGATTTTGAGCCATTGGTCTGAGGTGAACATTACAGAAGTCAGAAATCTATTTTATGAGGTCAACCAGGATGGACTGCACACAGGTGAGCTACTCAGGGGTAGCTGGAGAGCTACAGTAGCTCACGAGCTACTGGTTAGAGACCCATAACTACATCCAAACACTTGTAGACGATTGCGGACTTCAAAAGGGGCAATCCATTATATATGGACGTCTGGTTTCCGCTGTGTATGAGCGGTGGCAGATAACCCAACAAGACCTGAAAGCACATGAGTTGTAACGCAAGATTTAAGCTCATGCAGTTTAATATCCTACACAGAGCCTACTTGACTCCAGTTAAGATCAGAAAATAAATCTGAACGCCCCCTCACATTGCCTGAGATGTTGACACCAAAGAGCTGCTGTTGCCTACATGTTGTGGAGGAGTTGCCCAGTTCTAACACAGTATGGAGTAAAATCACAAAATCTCTGTGCAAAGTACTGGTCAGGCAGAGTTACTAAGTTTAGAGGTATGTCTTTTAGTAGTATATAAATGGTCTAGAATGGATAAAGCAGTGGCCAAGTCCCTGGCTATAACATTGCTTTTGGCCAGGCGAAACACCACCATGATATGGAGAAGTACTGCTCCCCCATCAGTTAACGAGTGGTATAACACGCTCACACACTGGACCGATGCAGAGAGCAGAATGTTCCACAATGACTAACGACAGGGGGTAAGAAAGCTTCCAATGGCACATCGGTGGGGTGAATTAACAGACATTTTATCAGCAGTTTTCAAAGATGGCAAAAAAACACCATGAACTCCCTTACACCAAACACTCACATATTACAAGATATTTCACTGATTATACTGACATGGTTCTGTGTTTATCAAAGACAAGTTGAGTTACCATTGGCCAGTGTAGATTTGAGTGGTTGTCACTTGATGCGCTGTCCAAGGACACACACTACCGACAGTTTTCATTTCAATATATTATTTGGAAAATTGCCAGTAAAACATTGTTGTTCTCCCTCTCTGGCTGCCACTTGTCCTCTGTTGCTGTGATTTCCCAGGGTTTAGTTTGTTTCCATTTCTTTTTTCTTTTCCTCCTTCTTATCCTTGAATTGCCTGTGTTTTTTATTAGATATCTCAGAGGGAAAAACAAGGAAGGACAATATTAATGTACTGTACGAACAATGTTGGAGTGAAAAAAATTCCAGCTGCAGGGAGCGAAAACCAGGTACAATAATTATAGCAAGCGGACAAAGAACGCAGCAAAAAATGAGAGACTGGATGCACCGGAACACAGCCTTTTCTTACAGATTCCTCTTTATATATGGTTCTAACAGGAAGTGATATCACAGGAAAAAGACTTTACTTCGTCTTGGATTGGGATCCTCAGACAACATCGTATGGACAGCCCTCCTCCTTGGAAAGGGCATATTATAAGGCGAGGCCCAGCCAACATACTAGAAATCGTGGTGTCTGCTTGGAAATCAAAGTAGCCAAAGCAGTGCTTAATTTGAGCTGGTGGTTTCTGGTGCTCGGCACCGGCACTTAACTGTCAACACCGGCACCTATGGCAGTTTGCCACATGGTGGTGCTGTTAGTCTACTTTAGTTTAGTTATAAGCACAAGGACAGTTATTTATTAATTCAATACACATTAAAATGACTAATACTGGCCACCCAAGCCATTCTGGCTTTGGGGTCCTGGAACATTCTGAATTGTCACACTTATAGGAAGGAGTTAGTAGTGTTGAAAAACTCATTGGCAGAGCTGGCAGGAACACTGGGTGGTGAAAACTGCAGTGGCCTCCTGACAAGGGCCCTAGCACTTTTTTTTTTTTTCCCTACAAATTAAGCACTGCACCATAGTATGACATTTTTCTCAAAGCTCTGCATTCCACACTTCTGCTTCCACCATTCTCGCCCTATACTCCCCACAGTTTGCAGAACACCAGTCCAGGCGGCCTCGAGCTTAGAGACACAAAGGGTTCTGGCAGCGTGGGCTCAGCAGAGCGCAGTTTCTCAGAAAGCACCACCTGACACCACAATCAATATGTCTATCTCTTTGACCTTCAAGAGGACTCTGGTTAGCCCTCAGCTCCATTCTCAGCACAGATGCAACGGTAACTTACAACTGGGCATCACAGCACTTACCACAACGCTCGTCACTATCACACCGTGCGTTATCATATATCCGAGCCCTTTAGGAGCGAGCTTCGAGAGCACATCCAGTGCAGGCCAAAAATGCCGTTCATTGGTTGTTATTCAATTAATACACACCAGCATGTTCACGACAACTCCTTTACCCTCAGTACTTCTGCGGGGCAATGAGTTTTAGTAAGCGGGTTTGTACAGCAGTCACTGCTTAATTTGGGCGGGTGGTGGTGCAAAGCAGAAAGAAAAGAAAGCAATCAACACAAGGTCAAAGGGTCAGCGCAAGGGTGAAAAATAAGCTGAAAAATGAAATCAAGGGCCAGCCAGGAAGCGTAGAGGTGGGAGAACGCAGTGGCGTAGCTAGGCACTCTGCCGCCCGTGGCGGTCCCTGCCTTTTGCCGCCGCGCTGAGGAGGGGGGGGGGGGGGTGCTGGCGTTGATTTTTGCGGCCGCCGCCGCCCCCAAATCTCGTGCCGCCCGGGGCGCACCGCCCGCACCGCCCCCTTGCTACGCCAGTGGGAGAACGATCATGAGCTTAATTCAAGACTGGGCAGCTTTTGTATTCAGCCTTCGGCACCTCTCGTGACTAGCCCAACGTAAACGTGTCTGCCCCTGCACTTAACATTATTAAACACGGACAGCAATCCAGTCTCATCCATCAAACACCAAAAAAATTACCTCAGACACATTGAAGAATATTACCCCTTCACCTGACAGGAACAGGCCTGTTCACCAATGGCGTAACGAAACTTGAGGGGGGGCCCCTGCAAAGTACATAGAGGGGTCCCCGACCCCCACGCTCTGCACCCAGCCAGGAGCTCTGGGCACTGCCCATGCACAGTACCGGAGAGCCCCCCACCCTCCGGAGCTCCCCCACCGCGGGTGCTGCCGGGACTATTGTTACAGTCTAAACAAGCAAGGCTTGGGTCCTTAACCACCTGGACTGGACCACTGTATAATTGAAAACGAAGAGAGTGTCCAGGAGGACTATTCTACATACATTGTTACGCCACTGCTGTTCACCATGCTGATGGCACATCGGCACAGCCAATCAGACTTCAGTCTCTGATGGACACATTGGAATCCTTTGGAAGTGACCAATAGCGCTGCAGTACGCATACTCATCAGCATTTAGTAGTACAACCTGAGCAGACCCTGTCAGCGTGCACGATAAACTAGGCCCCGAGTACCGGGAGGCCTGGCACGTACTGCAGCAGAGTCTCAGCCCCGCCAGTGACGCACACAGACGGCCAGGCTCATTTATTATTTACCGTAATGACGGGTATTCTATAGCGCCTCCGAGCCCGGGGTGGTCGAGTGTGTCTGCGCACCAATTAGAAAAGGAATTTTAACAGGAACGAAATCTATCACTGTTTCTGTATCGGGGAAAAGATACATCAATTTAAGCGGTGAGAACACATGAGAGCAGCAGCTTAACTAGGACTGGTGGTATTCGGGGACAGTAGACGGGCCAGATGGTGGTGGGGGGGGGGGGGGCAAGGGAGGCTCCCCACCCTTTTAAAGAGAGAGAGGGGGACCCCTGTATCACACCAGCCTATAGTAACCATGCATGCTGGGAGTTGTAGTCTTGGTTTGTTTTCACTGGACTAATACCTGAGGACATTGAGTTGCCACAGAACATCCTATGATGACACATATGTCAGGGCCTATTCACAAACTGCCCTTTGTAGTCCTACAGTAGTACTGCTCATGTACTGCTGAATTATATTCACTAGCCTACATGTGGACACCTCCTCCTCCACCTCTGATATCTTTTTATGCAGAGATCTCCGCACATGTATGCCTATGTTTTTGAACTAAATGTTGGTGAAACAGGGTGGGAGTGGCTGGAAAGTAGAGAATACCTGTTATAAATAGGGAGGGGCTCACGGAGGAGTAAGGAAGGATTATGGGAGGGTTAAGGAAGGTTTTAGGGAGAGACAAACACTCACTGACAAAAGAGTAAGCCAATCGCTATTAACAAACTGTACTTTCATAGTTACTTTAGGCAAAATGTTCCAAACCAGTCATAAACATACTCCAGCTTAGAGGTGAAGTAAGTCCAGCACCACACACGGCCAAACACTGGAACTGCAACACCCTACTGTAGAAAATAATGGAGAAAGGGACATAAAAAACCCATAGGAAATAAGGTTAAAATACATTATTTCAACTTTAAAAAAAGTATATATGAACTTTATTTAATGTTTTAAAGTATACAGCATTAAAAATAAATATTATTTAATTATCATTTAAATACACTATTAAAAAAATTAAAGTAAATGTGATTTGTTTTTAATTACATTAATAAAAAGTAATTTTGTACATTATTGTTAGTAAATTTTAATCCATATTAATTAAAAAATAATCATTTAACTGTAGGTGGGATCTTTAAAAATATTTTTTAAAATAAATAATTATACATCCATAAAATATATTTAAATGAATTCATTTTAATACACAAGATAATGGTGCTGCCATTATCATTATCAACGCCAGCACCTTCATCCTCCTTGGCGACCTTAATTTTCACCTAGAAGACCACACTGACTCAAACTCTACAGCCCTTTTAGGAAACCCTGGAAACCTGTCTCACTCAGCATGTTATCAAACCCCCCTACACTGCCCGACAACTATTAAACCCAATTTTTCTCAAGACAGCAGCTATGACTTGGACAGAACATGTCTCCTTGTCAGTTTCACCATACCCATCCAGAACCACCACAGACCTATCACCACCAGACCCTCCTGCCACAGCTGGAAAAGCATCCCAAAAGAGGAGTGGGCTTCCACCCTGTCTGCGCACCAGCCCCAGAACACCAACAACTTGCCAAAAACCATAAGGAACCTCAACACTTGGATCACTGAATGCACCAACACCCTGGCACCCATAAAGCACAATCCAACAGCAAAAGGCTGACCACAGGCTAGCTGGTACACAGAGGAACTCAGGCTGATGAAATGCCATTGTAAGCAACTGGAGCGCAAATGCAGAACAAGTCAAACCACCACAGATAAAGACATATTCCAGTCTGCCCTAAGACGCTACCACCACCATCACCCCTGTGCAACAAGCTCTTGAGATTCCTCTGTAACAAAACCACCTCCATAAATGCCAATTTCGACCCTCAAACAGACTCAGTCACCACTGTTGCAACTCAACTTCCCATCACGGCCAAAGAACAATCACAGAACTCGTGGTCTGCTATCACCATCATCCAGACTGCTGCTAACATGAAGACCGTTGACTTGGGGGCCCCAGCTGACCTTTACCCCCACCACACCTTCACCAATGGACTCCTACCGATAAACGAAGCACTGATATCCATCATCAACACCTCCATCGACTCAGCTACATTCCCTGACACCTGGAAACATGCCACAATCAAGCCCAGCACAAGAAGCCATCGTTTGAGCCACCATTTCTAATTACAGACTCATCTCCCTCCTACCATACCCGGCACAGGTCTTGGAGAAAGTAATCAAACAATGCCTCACTGACCACCTCAGGAACCACCACCTCCTTGACGCTACGCAGTCCAGATTCAGGCCCAACCACAGTACAGAAACAAACTAATCTCCACCACAGGCAACATCCACATGCTCCTTGCAAGAAATTAGGGTTGTTGGTCGACTGGGGTGTGAGCCCTTGTCAAACAGCAACCGCAATCCTGGTCAGGGTAATGCACAATAACTTTGGAAATAACAGGCCCCTGTTTACAAGATAAACTTGCCAAAAACAAGGAAGAATTCAACTGAAGGAAAGGCCTAGGCAAAGTACTAAAAATGCAAGCGCAGGCAAAAAAATCTAGAACATAAATAATATATTAGCATATATATGGAAAACATGCAGTATGGCATAAGCTGATGTTATCAAATTATTTATTCATCATATTTTTACAAAAAGATGTTTTTCCGTTTAGGATAAATATATATCGATATATCTATGATATTTTGTTTAAATATATTAAAAGAACTTTATCCGTTGTCCATATTTGAATTCTTCTCCTGTTCGGAATCGGGTCAGAAATGAAATTTTGAAGGAATGTACAGCCACAATTGAAGGATCTCACCGAGGCCTCACCCTCCGCGTGTGTTTCGTATTGTTTAATTGAGATCTCATGCAGACCCCGCCATACTTGTTTTATCTATACCAAACTCCCTAGTTAGATGGCTACATCATCACTACAGTTGGAGTCAGCGCATCTGAAACTTAGCATGTAACACACAAGAAATGGTCATCATCCTTGGAAATTCATTAAGCTATCCCTACAACATCTGGCTGCCCCAGCTGAATTATCATTTTATAGTGTATACTGCGACGGATTCCTGACGAAGGCTCTGCCGAAACGTGCATAGTGTGTCAACAAACCGCCAGCTTCATTGCATCATTCAGCTACTTGCATCGTGCATTATGTACAAAGAGCAATCATGTTTCATTAACTGATGTGATCTATACGTCAAAAAAGAAAAAAAATATTATTTTTTCCACATTCATGTATTACTTGTGCAATTTTCCATGTATTCACTGGAAATTTGGACAACGGATAAAATTCTTTTAATATATTTAAATAAAATATCAGAGATATATCAATATATATTTATCCTAAATGGAAAAAAATCTTTTGTAAAAAAATGATGAATAAATAATTTGATAACATCAGCTTATGCCATACTGCATGTTTTCCATATTTGCTAATATATTATTCAGGGTGATGCACAAGCCAACCCTAAATTAACCTGTGCTCAGCCCTCTGGTAGCTTGACACAGATCAGTTAGGCTTAACGTAGAGGTAATATGTAAAGTATTTGTGCAACACTTAGAACAGTAATTAAGTGAAAACACCACACAAAAACGATCCCACATCAAGTTAGAAAATCGAGTGATTAGTAATAAATAAAACAAGACCAAAATGACAAAAATCTAATCAGTAGAACTGGAGATATGCAATGTAAAAGATTTTGGTAAAATAGCGCCAACTGTGGATATCTGGTCGTGCCATACCGGGACAAAGTCACAAGTTCAGGCTGACAGCGATGGAGCACGTGCCAGCTACAGGGAACCAGTTGGCATGCTGAACAAAGTACCAAAAAACCTCATTTGCATAGCATTGCGAGGATCCGCTTCGAAGATGCGTTGCGTAGCCAAAGCGATGTGTCGGTTCCAAAGTGTGTTGAGGTGGCAATTCAAGTTCCCGCGTTGTCGTCGAGGATCCCGCCGACCAGGGCTTGCGATGCGGAGTCCGGCACTGAGGATGTGTCACACAGTCTAGGCAATGCATCGGTTCCGAGGAGCTGCGAGGCTGCAATGCAGAATTTGTCATCTAGACTGCTGTTGACGAGGGATGCAAGGGCATGCGCCAAGGATACATCGTGCGGCGGCAGTTCCGAAGAGGCTGAGGCAATGCAGGTCTTTGCGACAGGTCCAATCCAAGCAGCAGTGGCGATGCGTCAGTTCTGCTTGGGGTTGCGCCGTGCAGCAGTGTAGATGCGTCGCTTTCGCTGGATCCACGGAGGCTGCAGAGCACCTTAGACCCACTTCCAAGGGTTCAGGACTGGGTGGCCCACTTGGCATGGTAGACTCATAGATGGCAGAGTCCAGGTGCTGGGGTCAAGGTTGTGGGAGTCTTCTGTCCCTGAGCCTCAAGTCAGGAGGCTAGCCAACAAGCCCTTGGAGTCACTCTGGGGTTCTGGGTTGAACAGAAGCAGGTCCAGTCCTTCTCACCCAGGCAAGAGGGCAGTAAGCAGTTGGTCAGCACTGCAGAGCAGCAGTCCAACAGAGTGGCAGTTCTTTCAGCAGCACAGCAGTCCTTCTTCCTGGCAGAGTATCCACAGGTCCAGAAGTGTACTGAAGAGTTGGTGTCTGAGGTCCAATATTTATACCCAGTGCCTACTTTGAAGTTGGAGAAGCTTCTAGAGGATTCTAACTCCCTGAGGTGTCACGCATTCCCTTCCTATCTGTCCTGGCCCCACCTTGACCGACGTCATCATAATAGACTAGCGATAAGCCCTCTGTGAGAGTGCTCAGGCAGAGCCATTGTGATGTGCAAGTGTGATAGATGATAGTTCCTCCCCCTCATTAACTCAGAGTGGCCATCCTGCCAACACCTATCTTCCCTTTGTCTCACCAGTGTCTGGGGGCAATATACAAAGACCAACTGCCAGCTACACCGAATCATGTGACCCAGGATCAGGCTACAGGCACCAAATGGTTAGAACAAGAAAAGGCCAAGTTTATAAAAGTGGCATTTTCAGAATTGTGATTGAAAATCTGACTTTACCATTAAAGAGTGCTTTTAATTACAATTCTTTAGACACCAAACTCGACCTTTTTTACCTGCTCTCAATTAGAAGTTACAGCTTAATAAATGTAATAAGGTAACTCCAATGTTATCCTATAGGAGAGGTAGGCCTTGCACTAGTGAAAAACGAATGTAAGAGTTTTTCCCTACCAGGACATGTAAAACTTAAAAGTACACGTCCAACTTTTCAAATACACTGCACCCTGCCCTCTGGACTGTCGATGGTCTACCCTAGGGGTGAATTATATGTATGGAAAACAAAGATTTGGGCCTGGCAAAAGCACTTTTGCACTGGTCAGCAGTGGCAAAGAGCGTAGAGTCCTAAGGCCAGCAAAAACGAATTCAGGAAAGAATGGAGGTTAAAGGCAAAAAGTTTGGGGGGTAACCCTACAGAAGGGGCCAGGTCCAACAGTCCTTGACAGCAGAGAAAAGACAGCCCTCATTCTCCTGGACCACTATGCAGCATTTGACATGGACTCACATCCCATCCTCATCAGACACCTGCGCGAGATTGGCATCCAGGACCAGCTCTCTGCTGAATCTGTTCCTTCTTCATGTATAGAATACAAGCTATCAGCCTGGCACCTTACTCCTCGGAAGCTCCCAAACTCATCTGTTGAGTGCCTCGATGTTCATTGCCCAGTCCCACCCTCTTCAACACATACATGATCCCTGTGGCCAAAGTCATCCATGCACATGACATCAATATCCTCTCCTATGCTGATGATACACAACTCCTACTCCCCCTCTTGGACAAGACCCCCAACCCAATGAATAAGTTCACCTCCTGTGTGACCGAAGTCACTAGCTGGATGAAAGTCAACTGTCTCAAGCACAACACCTCATCATGGGACTCCCACTGGTGGCTGGCTGAACTCGAGCCCACAATCAGCACCCACGCCAGGAACCTAAGAATCATCATCAACAGCAAATTGGACTTGACCGCACCAGGCCGCGCCATCACTGCATTCTGTTTACACACCCTGAAGATGCTGAGGAAGATCTGCAAATGGCCCTCAAGTAACACCAGAAAAAAACAGCAATCCCACCATAGTCACCAGCAAGTTGGACTGCTGGAACCCCCTCTACGCTGGGATCACCAAGCAACTGGTTCACTGACAAAATATCGAGGTAAAAATAATAGAAGTAAAAAATATCAGTGAAAAAATATAGAATGCAAAAATATCGACTCCATATACTTAAACAGGTAAGTACAAAAATATTGGGGGAAAAATATCGATGTAAAAAATATAGTTGGACAAAATATTGAATTTTATATATATATATATATAAAAATAAAATAATAAATATTAAATATGTTAAATAATAAAATTAATATAAAAAAATAAAGTATATTTAATAGAAACTTAATTAAAAAAAGTTAAACACACATACATAATAATTCATACATATAAACTTTAAAACAATTACTAAACTATTAAAATTAATTTATTTTATCATTTTAAAATTATATAAAATTTACATATATATATATATATATAGATATATAAGTATATCTATATATATATATATATGTGTGTACCAATAACATAAAATCTAATTAAAAAAAACATTCTATTGTAAATTAAAACATTAAACTATTTCAGAATCTTCAAACTTAAATTTCCCACTCCAGTGAGTGCAACAGTTGGGAAAGTGTTGGATAGCAGAGGGGTAAAAATGACTACTCCCACTCCAGTGAGTGTAACAGTAGGGAAAGTGTTGGATAGCGGAGGGGAAAAAATTACTATTCCCACTCCAGTGAGTGTAACAGTAGGGAAAGTGTTGGATAGCGGAGGGAGAAAAATTACTATTCCCACTCCAGTGAGTGCAACAGTAGGGAAAGTGTTGGATAGCGGAGGGGTAAAAATTAATATTCCCACTGCAGTGAGTGCAACAGTAGAGAAAGTGTTGGATAGCGGAGGGGTAAAATTTACTATTCCCACACCAGTCAGTGCAACAGTAGGGAAAGTGTTGGATAGCGGAGGGGTAAAAATTACTAATCCCACTCCAGTGAGTGCAACAGTATGGAAAGTGTTGGATAGTGGTGGGATAACATGTACTATTCCCACTCCAATCAGTGCAACAGTAGGGAAAGTGTTAGATAGCGGAGGGGTAAAAATTACTATTCCCACACCAGTCAGTGCAACAGTAGGGAAATAGTTGGATAGCAGAGGTGTAAAAATTACTATTCCCACTCCAATAATTGTAAAAGTAGGGAAAGTGTTGGATAGTGGAGGGGTAAAAATTACTATTTCCACTCCAGTGAGTGCAACAGTAGGGAAAGTGTTGGATTGCAGAAGAGTAACAATTAATATTCTCACTCCAGTCAGTTCAAAATTAAAAACAAATAACATTTTAACAACAAATATATGTAAAAAACAAAATTAATTAATTATTAATTAATTAATTAATATTAATTAAGAACCAATTAATAATTAATTACAAATAAACTACTTCCCACAATTAACACTATAAAATCTAAATTAAATAAATAAAAAATAATCATTAATTTATTATAATTAAATTACTTCCCACCCTATTCCCCTATAAACCCACAACCCGCTACGGAACAAAAAAATCCAAAATTTAATTAAAATAAAATTCATAACTACTAAAAATGTAACACACATATTAAAAAACATAAACAAAACTTATACAAAAAAAGTACATCACATACATTTAAAATATAAACTAAAATACATAATACTAATTAAAAAATCAATATTTTAAACATCTATATTTTTGCAATCAATATTAATGACTTCTATATTTTTTTAAACGATATTTCTTACCTTAAATTCGATATTCTTGACCACGATAATCTTGCTGTCGACATTTCTGAATCACGATATTTCCAACTCGATATTTGTGTAAATCGACATTTCCAACTTGATATTCTGTCTCAACACCCAAACCACTCACCAGAAGACTACACACCATCCAGAACTTGGCAGCCAGACTCATCCTCAACCTCCCACGCAGAACTCACATCACACCAGACCACAGGGAGCTTCACTGGCTCCCGATACACAAATATGCTAATTTCAAACTCCTCACACACACATTCAAGGCACTACACAACTTAGCCCCCACCTACCTGAACAGTTGCGTCTCCATTCATCAACCACCTAGACGCCTATGCTCCACAGGACTCCTACTCGCACACATTCCATGCATACATAGAACCAGATCAGCAGGATGGCCGTTTCTCCTAAAGCGAGGCTCAACCTCCCACTTCACATAAGAGCTTCCTACTTTGTTGAATTCCCCAAAAGCAGAAGAACTGATTTTTCAATTAATCAACCTACAATAAGCACACACACCTGCTCAACACCAGAATTCTCTATAGGGTGATAGTGTGCTTCACAAATACACATAACATAATATGGATATGGAATAAAGAAAAACACAAGTGGCAGAATTCAAAGAAAAAAGGTGACTGGGGCAACTCATCACTCATGAACTTGGGAAACTTGGCAAGGCTAAAAAAGTTCAAAAACATGAAATAGGTACTCCGCAAGAAGCAATGGCAGGAAATAGCCCAATCTTATGAAAATGTGCTAGATTGAAGATAAATTCAACAAAAATGATACTTAGAAATGGCATCAAATGTCCTTTATCCCCAACAACATCACAGGAAGTGGGGCTAATTAAAAAGCTTGAGTTTACAGAATGTTAATATGCACTCGTTGATAACAGGTGCACACAATGAACCATAAACACCAGATAAAGCAAAAGTTTTGTCTACTATTTAAACAAGCATTTGCAATGCAAAGGTCTCGCATTTAAGCGAGTTTGAGCTATTGGCATTGTAAATGGCAATGCATTTTATTTATGTTTTGGTTTTAAAACATAAATAAAAGGCATTGTCATTTATAATGCCAATAGCTTAAACTCGTAAATGCGAGACCTATTGCATTGCAAATGCTTGTTACAAAAGTGCCAGCACAATTTGGAGAATGTGGCAGGCCCAGGGGGCATTATTAAGAAAGCGAGACGGAGGATGACTAAACTATTTATGGTGTTTATTGGAGACTAAGCGGAGTGCATGGTTGTTGAGGTGGAAGAAGCGAGAGAGGAGGAAGCAGGAAGGGTAATTTGTCTGTGCAAAGTGATAACATCTTCAGAGCCAATTATGTTTAAAGCGAAAAGAAGCCCATAATCTGTAAATGTTACTTATACTATTAAGGCCACAAAGCAAAATATTAGCTGATTTGTTCCCCAATGCTTGGCAGTAGGTACTAGAATCTTGTAGATCCGTAGCAGATTAATTAGACCACATAATGTACTGCTCCTTTCAGACTTTGGAAGGTTCACTGCTTTCTCCGTAGATTATTAACGGACGTGCCGGTTAATTAAATGACCAGCAGGAAGCGCGAGTTCATTGTGTCTGGAGAGAGCTGACCTCTGACATTTTGTATTTCTTTTACATATGTATTTTTAATTATGATTTTGCATATTAGAAGTTGTTTTCACTGAAAAAAAAGTGAAGTTTGTAAGGTGCTGCACACATAAAGCAGAATGTATGAAATCAGTAGGACGTGTTGAACGAGCACGGAATCGAAACCTGTGGTACGCGCGCACCACAGAGGAGCCGAACGCGGGAATCGAAACCAGTGGTGCGCGCGCACCACAGAGGAGCGGGGGGGCGAGGGAGCCTGTCGTCTGTGCTGCGCGCTGATGCGCGTCCTAGACACGGACGGGAATGGGCGGAGCAAAGGCGGGACATGCGCCCGCCTTTGCCCAATTGCGTGCCGTTTTTTTTATAAAAAAGCACGCTACAGCCAATGCCAGCCTGCGAAAGCAAAACCACACGCACGAGCGAGTGGTTAGCTTTCTGAAGCCCATACAAGAGGTCTCGCGCTGCGCGAGCAGTGCTGCACACTGCAACGCTAGGCGCGAGACCTAAAAAGTGTAGTTAGGGTGGCTAAGTCACTCAGGGGCAGAGTTATCAAGGGTTTGCATCGCCTTTGCACCACGCGAGGGGGTTCAAAGGCGACGTAAAACCAAAGAGGGGTTTATCAAGCCATACAAGGCCACTTTGTGTGGCCCTGCATGGCTTGAAAATTTTAGAGTAACGTAAGGCAGAGCAAACCGCTGCCTTGTGTTACTTTGCGACAGGGAGGCATTCCATGGGTGGAGTGTGGGTGGAGCGTGGGTGCTCCCACGCATCCACCCATAGATTTTGGCACATTCCTAAATTTACCATTAGTGGAAAACCTGGGAATGTGTCAAAATGCTATGCCTCCCCAGGTGAGGTGTAACGAGGACAAATATCTTTATTTCTCCTAATTCTTTCCTCTTTCTAAGTGTGCTGCATTCTGCAGTACACGTAGAAAGAGGAAAATGCCTCTCAGAATTGTTTTTGTACAGACGGATTGTTTTTGTACAGGAAAGTGTCCCTTCCTGCACAAATACAGTCCCGCCTACAACCCAAGCACCCTTAATCCATGGTGCAAGGGTGCCTGTGTTGGCGCTAGGTAGCACATTGTGCGCCAGTGCTAGGAAAGGACTGCAATGTGCTATATAATGGTAAATACGGTGCATTCCTGCCCTTTCCGGCAGCGCAGCAAGGTGGCTTGCTGCGTTGCGTGAAAGAATGATAAATCTGCCTCTTCATTTACAAATCAGTTCACCTGGTTTGAAAGAACCACAACAGGGGTAGGTAACTGCGCCAGACGACGCCTTCTGGTTAGGGAGATGAAACCTGCAAGGCGATGCTAGGTACTTAGAGACCCTACATGCTCCCAAGCTTTGCCTCCACTTTGGGGGGGCAAGGCCCACCTTCCTGGATGTGGCCTCCAAACGTCGCGTAGCCGCCCCCAGGGAGAGGCCGCGCGCGCCAGCGCCATTATCCGCACCTGTCAGGATGACTAACGAGGGTGCACTCTGCAAGCGGTCTCCATATATCTCTTTAGGATAAACAGGTTACACGTCGACAGGCGCAGGAATGTGCTGACACCAGCACTCCATAAATAGCCATATTCCCGGGATAAATACGCCACATCTGAATGTGGAAGGGGACAGAGGCGGGGGCGCAGCGCTCCCTCCCGCCTGCTAGCTCTTTCTTATTCTTGCTTTCTTATTCGGGTTTATATAGCGTCAACATGCCTCCTTCCAGCTTCAAGGCCCATTAAACACAGTTACTACACTTGCATCCACCGGCACAATTATAAAGTGCGTAATTGCAATGAATCTGTGTGGAATAAGCCCGGACGCCACAGTTAACACATAGGTAAAGTTAGTTACGCGTATGTGCAGAGAAAACCATCCCAACAGCCAGTTGTTGATTCCAGCTATCACATACAGATTGTAGGTGCAGGCCCTGATGACATCACAGGTACAGGATCACAGGACATGGGACAGGACTGACAGGCGCCCATGCAAACACTGACCAGCTCGGTTTCAAAAGACAGCTTGAGGTCATGGAAGTTATTACTCATACATAAATCTTTAATACTCAGTGACTCATAATCCCAGTCTGAAAATTAAGGAAAGTTAATCTGCTGATTAATTAACAACAAGGGAACATCACAGTAATTAAAAACTGTCAACATGTCAACTCCTCACTGGGCGAGGAGGCTGCAACCCATCAGATGAACACTTAGGGGCCGATTCCGATTCGGGCCGGAAATCTCTCCGACCGAGCCAGACCCGGAGAGATTTCCGACCTAATCGGACCCGTGCAGCCCGACCGAACGAGTACGATGCGTCCGTATGCTATCGTACTCGAGTCGGTCGGACTCCCATTGAAGTCAATGGGAGCCGGTCGTACAATGCGTACGCGGGCTCCCATTGCCTCAATGGGTGCGAGGCGAACAAGGGCGCCCCCTACAGCGGGTACGCGGTGAAGCGACTCGCGCCGTATCCGCACAGGTAGGGGGGACCCATGGGTCCCCTCTGTGTGCGACTCGCGCGGCTACGCGTACAGGGGGGTCCGACACGGACCCCCGAAGTACGGCTCCGACTGCTCTTTCGAGCCGGACGGCGCGTGTCGGTCGGACTGCTCGCGGCGCGCATCGTACTTACCCGGCCGGGGAACGTCCCCATTGCGCGGTGCGAATCGTGTCCGAGCGAGTCGGTCGGTGCGGTTCGACCCGGGAACGAGTCGGTCGGAGCGGTTGGGACGCCCGAACGAGTCGGTCGGCGATTTCGCATCGTACTCGCTCGTCCGGACGCGCGTACGGATCGGTCGGGAAATAGGGCTCCGAATCGGATCCGGTTAAGCCGAATCCGATTCGGAGCCCTACCGGCAGAGATTGGAATCGGCCCCTTAATGTCAATAACCTCTTAACTTAAATTGAACCCAAGAAGCTCTCCAGCAATCAAACTAAAGAATTCTGAAGAAAGACAGTAGAACGATACATCACTTGAAGGATACAGGTGTATGTTAAAAATGTCAGGTCTCAAACCTGCACCTGTAACCAAGGAATCCTGACCAACAGCTGCCCGGTGCTTCCATTTCATGCGTGACACCTCCAGCCCCCCCCCTGTTATTTTTTAGTCAAGAGATGCTGGAATATTTGGGGACATACACACAAAGTATTTTACAAATGGACTTACAAAGTACCCCAGAATCCCAGAATGCAACGTGCCATTCGCTGAAATGCCAGATTTGCGGAAGGTGTCGCATATGAAATGGACAGATTCATATGGCTGCCCCTTGAATGAAGACCACCCGCCCTCCCTGGCATTCTGTGAAGTCGCAGTGGCATTTGACACTGTTGACCATGGCATACCCTAAGGAAGACCGTGATTGGACGAGAGCCACAAGACCCAAAGTCGGGTAGAAAAATTGCTTCTCCCAAGACTGTAGCAAACATGTTAGAAGCGTGCTTCACTCCGCCAAAGGGATGGTACCCCTTGGAGTGTCACATGGGACCATGGTAGATTCTGTCAGAGGTGTTATTTATTTATTGATGAGTTTTGAACAGCGCTGTGTGCACTTTTGAGTTACTTCACAGCGCCACAACACAGGCTCCTAATGTGCATGAACGGCGCCCGGTCCATCGCCATCCCTGCGGCAGACGTGTCCCTGGGTACTGCAATCATTTCCAGTGCTAGATGGAGTAATATTACCACATCTGAATGAGACATCATTTCTCCCAAACATCTCCCCAGGGCCCTGATGAGCACGCCTCTGACACCCGTGGTAAAGTAGCACGGTTCTACAGATGACCTTGACCCGAGCTCACCTTCACACCCCAGGTAATGCAGGCTTGAAGGTACCGAGCACCGTGGTACACTGGAGCCAGGTCCATGGATACCCGAAGGTACACCCTAGACTCCACAAGCCACCTGGAACCAGGGAAGCCGTACACACGGGCCATTCTAAAGGGGATGCTGCGCACCAGGGGGCAGTTCTCGTGGTTCGAAGGACCCCTGATCTGGAATGCACCGCAGCCCTGCACGAGACCTGGGCCCTGATGGACTTTTCCTATTCACAAACCACGGATGTGCGATTTGCACATCGACTGCTTTGCGAATGGGAATGATATTTGCGATGCAACTTATGTATTATTAAGTCTCATCACAAATTGTACATTCACAAGAGGTCACAAAAAGAACGGCCTTATGAATATTAATCATTCAAGCCTCAGTTTGCGATCCCCTGTGATTGACTGCAAATAGAAGGATGGAAGCCTGCAAGGGACAGCAGATTTGCGTCCCTGCATTTGCATTCCCAAATGGTAAATACTTTTTTTTAAAAGAAACCCATGTCCAAAAAAGACACTGGAGCTGTTTTTTTAATTTTTTTAAAAGCTTCCCCTTTGAGAAGGCATCGAGGACAGAAGGGTCCCCTCTGAGACCACCGTCACAATTCCCAATGCTTCCTTTATGGATCAGATAGCGCTCCCTTCGAGGTGTCAGTATATAGTCAATGGACCACAATTGAGGTCACAAGCCACTTTTACAGTCCTCTCTGAATTTCAAATAGGAGATGCCCCTTTTATCCCCCTCATCTTTGCGGTTTGGACACGGTTGCAAAAGCCCTGTTATCAAGATTTTTCCAAATCGTAAAAAGCGTTTTGTAAATAGAAAAAAATATTTTGCGGTCTCAAACCTTGAGAGTTTGTGAATCACAGGCTTTGCAACTGAGAAAGACCTTTGACCATCAGGATCCTGGTTCTATAACTACAATTTCGATATTTCCTACTTAGGAACTAAATAGCATCATTTACAAGGGACATAAGCATCTAGTCCCAGATGCTCTTATAATACTATTGCTGTGGCTCACAAGTGGGGTGAAGCACTAAGATATCACAGAAATTCACGAAATAAAAAAGGAGCTTTATGAGTTATACTATCTTTGGGGGTCATTAGGATGGCGGACGGACTGTAGTCCGTCCGTCATCCTGGAGTAAACTGGGACCGTCCGCCATGTATGCGGCTGTCCCGCACACCAGATTAGGATGCGTCCGCCACCATGGCGGACAGATCCTGCAGTTCAACATTGCGGCGGGTGCTGATGACAGCAGCACCCGCCGCGATGCGAAAATGCCGGGTGTTGCATTTCACAGCGCTACGTGGCAGGCACCACACAGTGCCTGCCACGTGGTGCTGTGAAATGTAGGGGGGTACCATGGGTACCCCCCAGTGCACCCACACCTCCCCCCAACAAAAGGGGGGCCCGCAACGGGCCCGCGTTACAAATCTCCGCCAGCCTTTCCATGGCGGCATCGTCGCCATGGAAATGCTGTCTGCAGCCAGCATCCTAATTTGGTGGACGGTGCCTGCTAGGCACCGCCACCATTTAGGACTCATTGGGCCGTCCGCCGGGCAATCGTACCGATTGCCTGCGGCGGTTCAGTGGCAGACGGTCTTTGCGTCCGCCACTGTCCCTGTCTGCATTCCCCCGCCATTGTAATGTGGCGGGGGCAAAATCCACTTTGGATGGCGGACGGATCGCCACCGCATGGCTGGCAGTGGCGGTCCTTCCGCCATCCTAATAACCCCCTTTATACACAAATTAAGCATTTTTCTGTATCTTTTTGTACTTATTCATGAAATCAGCCTTGAAAAAGTCCGGTTATCAAAAGCTAAAAAGAGGAAAACATGTGTTGGCTGTGATCCGAGAACAGATAAAGAAAAACAAGATGTAGTAACCAACCAGGACTATGGACAAAGAATACATCTCTGAGTGAAGCTCTTGTCCTGTGATGTGAATAAGCCTCATGCTTATATAACTGTATATTAAATGTGTGTTTAAATATGTTTTTTCTACATTTGCCCTACTTCTAAAACGTTAGACCCAAAGTGAGTGTTCAGAAATCACCTATTCATAGGCCCCAAGCTGTGTGGACAATAAAGCCAGGGGCTCAACAGTAATTCAAGCCAGGACATTTCACATTGTTTAGCCTGGCCTGACGAACTAGCCAAGAAGGACGGACTGGGACAGCTGAAGAAGACAAAAGAAAGCTCCTTTATCTCCCGCTTGACATATTGCTAGGTGCCCTACCCTAAGGCACACAATATGAATAGTAATCACAATGAAGACAAATAGAATGGCAGTAGCAACGTTTGCTAAAAGTGTAAATAACAGGGAAAATTCCAACATATTTGCTGTATACCTTTTATAGCAACTCTACCCTCATTCTACTGCTTCTAGGCACTAAGCTGATTCTAGCACAACAGAAAATAGAAAGTCCTATTTGAGTTTTGAAGATGAATCACACCCACATATCTGTCTGAACAATAAGGCAGATGTTCAGTATAATAGCAGAGCCTGCTAGTCTCATCTTACGAGGCCAGCTGTGCTGATAAGCTCAACAAGTGAAGACTGAATACCTCCCTCCCGATAGACTTCGATTAGAATGGGTGATACAATTCTGCATGGCCTGTCTCGTTGTCACCTTGCCTGAAGGCTCTTCTCTGGCCCCTAACTTCTTGTGCTCAGCTTTTATAACCTTATTTAATTGTCCATGAAACTCTCAGAATAAACAATTAACAGACTGGTCTGATTCCCTTTTACTTATTTTCATTCTGCAAGACTGTGTTCCTTTGAACAAAAACAATAAACAAGGCATATAGCTACCACCTTTCTACAAACTGTACAGAAATCAATAACAATTGATGTAGAACAGAACAGTCAGCTTTTAGATTAAGTCCTGCAAATGTATTCAAGCAAACTTGATTATCACGTTATAAAGAGAAAAAGCAAAATAAATGTGCATTCTGTATTAATCACATCTTCACTTTTGATTGATAAGCACATGTAACTCAAGAAGGGGAATACTTAGAAGAGAAAAGTCTTAATAGTCATGACAGAGCGGAGGAGAAGCACACGAGACAGCGTATCAGACAAGGAAGGGGCCAACAGGGAGTGCAAGGTGGGTATTTGTTGGGAAAAAACAAGAGAGAGAGAGATAGAAAACACGTGCAGTCTTGGAGTACTTACTGAAAAAGAAAAAAGTAGTTACCTAAAAGCGAGCAGTGGAAGGAGACAAATCAGACATGCATAAGGATGGTAGCGAGGGTATGCTAAAGGGGAGGGGCAAACAGAAGAAGAGGAAGGAAAGCCATTGAATAATAAGCAAACAAATGAGAGTGACAATAAAGACAGCCCCACAAGGGTCTTTCGCAACCAGATAGCACAAACGATGTTTGTTAGCTGAGACCTAAAAAAGTAGGGTGGTTGATATGCAACCTTACTTAAAACCTTTCTAAATACTAATCTGTCTGGACAGGGTGCTGTTATTACTTAGCTTCATCTGGTCCCAGCTTTTTGGATGCAACACTTTCATAAAGAATAGCAGTTTCGGAGGGATAGAAACCTTTTCTGAGTTCTGCTACTGGATTTCATTATCCACTTTATCGAAGACTGCATATAATGCGCCGTTCACCTTGTACGTCTCTTAAAATACCACTGTGAAAACACCGGATGTGGTCTGTCTAATTAGACTGGAGGAGTAAGTAGAGGGCGCTTCTGCACACAGCAAACCTTGGTCTCCTAGGCCACGTGTGAGTTATTAAAAGCTCCTTCACCTGCTCCTGATGTATCTTAGAACAAAAAACAAGGGAACCCTACTCACGGGGAGCCTGGGTAAGTAAATTAATGGGGAAACATTGGCTCCTGTGGAATAATAATACAGTATTTCTAATGAAATTCTGCACAATGGCAATATACAGGGTTAGTAGGATGTCAAAAAGAAAGCTGGCCACTGACACTGAGGGTATAGTCAATATGATTTTTTTTTTCGTTTATATAATAAATAAATAAAATAAACAATATATACATAGGGCTTGAGAATCACAATATGATTATACAACAAACAATGATTACAAATAGTGAACGGTGTCCCAGTGAAAAAACATTGGAACCTAAACTAATAGTGACATAATACGTGACATATGTACAAGGTTTCACTTGAAAACATTTTGGCGACCATTAAATAAATCAAAATCAGTTGGACAACACTTTATACAATCATAAGTGTTTGATAATAGTTCGCCTTTGTTAATTGTCGACGACGTTTCGACCCTATCTGAAGTACAGGGTCTCTTCAGGACCTAAAGGATGTAGGGACACCTAAAAGAAATGGGAGGATACTTTCAGTGTGTGGCCAAGGCAGTGACTTACAAAATTGGAGGTAGAAGCTTCTGAAAAGGGAGGGAGCATACCTGAGGGGGAGGCCTGCACTGCCTAATGTGAAAAGCAGTGTCACCGTGAAATAAGTGAAGAAAAACTCACAGGACCCGGCCGGGCACTGTGAAAGGTAATAAATGCATAATAGTTAGATCAGTGTACAATGGCATGGCTAATGTTTAATAGTAGATTCAAGATGTGGTAGCATGGATAATGTTTCTAACAAGAACAAGCCACAAGAACTTACCCCTTGTGAGGGTAGTGTTAGGCAGAAAGGATGGCAGGGCCTGGATATCTCAGCGTTACTCGGGGCACTTGATATTCTCAAGGTACAAGAACTGTATGTAAAAAACGAAAATGTCAAAAGCAGAAAATGTAATTCCTGGCAAATGATGGTGGGGTATTGGCGGGTAGCTGCAATGTTGCATTTAAGAAAAAGCTTACCCATGTGGGTTTCTCTGGCTGATCAGCAGAATAGCCGATCTAAGCTGCAGGCGATTGCTTCGTATATGGGCAATGAACGCCAAGGAAATAACAGGTGGAGCTCTAAAATAAGAAAATAATAATAATGAGGACGGGCGCTAGATGAATAACCAAGGACTTAAATGTAGAGCCAAGGCCATGGAGATCAGGGCTATTAGTACCTTAGATAAGCTGAATTAGCCGGTGTATTTCCCCCGAGTGCTGCTGGAACAGTGGAGCGTCCGTCTCCCTGTTTGGTGCGATAACAACAGGATGGTAGTTGTCAAGCAGTAGATAAGCAAAAGTTCCCGCCAAAAACTGGTGAGTCAGGCATGGCTACATGATCCAGAATACCTATCTGCTCTATGGATCTGTGTGCCAAAATAGAAATAAACAAAAGACTGGTGGATGTGGTGGGTCGAATTTAAAAATCAGAAGGTGAGGAGGGAGAATAGAAATAAAGAATAATAATATATAATAAATAATAAATAATAAAAAATAAATAATAAAAAATAAATAAAAATAAATAAATTGTGTGTTTGTTTGTGTAGACCCCTAAGAAATGCTGTGGCATTCTCTACGTGCAATAGGATAACAAGCCTAATTGCGGGGTTACACAGATTGTGGTGGAAGTTACCAGTAACGGAAAATATAAAGGAGCATACAAAGGAGCATACAAGTGGTGATACAGTCCGTGAAGTGAAGGGCCGGGGATGGCTGATGACTCAGGGTGGAGAGGAATGGGTTTTGAGAAGAGAAAGAATAGAAGTAAGAATTGAGAAATGGTTGGCCGGTATAAACCATACATGTGGTAGTGTAGATAATGGAGGGAAGGGCAATCCAGATCCCATCAATAAGGGCCGAGACGGGTGCTGTTTCAGTAAAGGGTATCAAGCGCGCTGCTGCACATGATGGAGGTTAGGTACTAAGTGTGGTGATAAAACCACGCCATTCTTCAGCAGAGTTTAACCCCTGAATGATAGAATTGGTGCGTTCAATCCAGCGACATTCTACTCGTTGTAGGATTTGAGCCAGGTCTCCTCCTCTGGGTGGGATGGATACTTTGTCTATTACTTGCCATGTAATATCATCTGCCGTATGATTTTTGTTAGAAAAATGGCTGACCAAGGGGGCATTAGGCACTGAATTTCTAATTCTGCTACGATGTTGTCCTATTCGAGCCTTCACTGGTTGCTGTGTTTGCCCAATGTAGGGCAAACCGCAAGGACATTTTATGCAGTACACAACATTTTTCGTATTACAATTGGCAAAAATTCCAGCGTGTGTTTCACGTTTCCATGTTCAAAAGTCTTAGTGTTCAATGTGAATGCGCATGCTACACAGTTCCCGCATTTGAAATGTCCTTTAACCTCGGGTAAGCCCCAGGTTGATTGCAATGATCGCGTGGTTCGTAGTGGGGTTTCTAAGGATGATCTAATCAGATGGTCTTTAACATTTTTGCCCCGTTTGAATGCAAACATTGGAACTCCAATGTTGGGGTTTATGCTTTTGATAATATACCAATTTTGAGTTACCAATTTGCGGATTCTGTTGGTATGTATTCCAAACGTGGTAACACAGATAAGTTTGTTTGTTTTGGACTTTTCTTTGGGGGTGAGTAGCGTATCTCTGTGACAAAACCAGGCTCTTTTCAATGAATTTTTGATTAGCCTATTTGGATACCCTCGTGCTATAAGTTTTTCTCTCAATATGTCAGCTTCTTTCATATAATCTTCTTTTTTGGCGCAATTACGGCGCAACCGAAGGAATTGCCCGTAAGGTAGTCCATCCCTTAGCGCGCGTGGATGGTGACTGTTATAGGCTAACAATGTATTGCGTTCAGTGGGTTTTCTATGTAGAGAGGTGAAAAGTCCTCCATCTTCATAATGTATGTTTAGATCCAAAAAGGTAATGCTGGATTTGTGTATGGTCGATGTAAAGGTCAAGTGTGGTTGTATAGAATTCAAATATAGAACAAAATCATCGAAATCAGAATTATTACCTGACCAAATAAGAAAAATGTCATCTATATAGCGCTTCCAGCATCCAATCTTGGAGCGGTACATGTTAGTATTGTTGAGGACAAATTTATGTTCCACATGGTCCATATATATATTCGCCAGATTTGGAGCAAAAATTGCTCCCAAACTAGTACCAGAACATTGTTGGTAATGGGTACCTTCTGACACAAAATAATTGTGTGTGAGGGCAATCTGTAAGAGTGAGATAATAAAATTGGTAGGGACCTGAACGGGTCTTGGTCTGGTATTTAATAAATCTTTGATTACCTCTATACTCTCCGCTTGGGGTATATTCGTATAGAGAGAAACAATGTCAAGGGTGGCAAGCCAATCTACCTCGATATTGTAGGGTCTTACTTCTAACAGATTGATCATGTGCATAGAATCTCTTACATATGTTTCCTGTTCAGGAACATAATCTTTAATGAAGAAGTCTATGTATTTGCCAATAGGTTCAAGAATTGAACCGCATCCAGAAAGTATGGGTCGGCCTGGGGGATTGGTGATGCTTTTATGTATCTTGGGCAGAGTATAAAGGACCGGAGTTCTTGGGTTATCTGCATTGAGAAACGCGAATTCTTTTTTATTGAGAAAGCCTAGGTCTAAGCCCTCTGTGGTTATTCTCAAGATCTCTTTTTTAATTTCTATTAGTGGATTATTGTCTAGTTTTTTGTAATGTCTTACCTCTCCTATTTGTTTCCTGATTTCTAAGTCATAGTCATGTCTGTTTTGTACCACAATTCCGCCTCCTTTGTCGGCAGGTTTCAATATGATCGATTGGTCAGTCTTCAAACTTTCTAAAGCTTTACGTTCATCTAAGCTAATGTTGTATGGTATGTATGAATTACTGTTTTTCAGGTTGTCTATCCCTGCAAGTACTATCTTTTCAAATGTTAATAGTTCTGGTGGCATCATGCCATTGGTGGGGTAAAAGACGGAAGGTGGTTTAAGTCCTGTCACAGAGTCTTGTGTGTAGTCCGCCCTGTCCATAAAGAACAGTCTAAGGCATATTTTACGGAAGAACTGGTACAGTTCTGTTTTTAGGTTAAAGAAATTGGTGCGTTCAGTAATAACAAATGATAATCCTTTACTTAACAGGGAGATCTCGGATGAGGATAGGACATGTTGTGATAGATTAAAGATGGGAATGCTCTCCGTTCTGGTATTGGCCAGATCTAGTATGGTTGAGGGCCCCACTGATAGTGTTTGTTCCGTGTCTGTCTCTCCCCCGGGTATTGGTACCATGTTTTGCCTTTTCTCTTCCCTCCTCGATCTAAAAAAGGCTGCCCTGGATGATTGTCAATGCGACTCGGTCCTGGTTGAGCGTCAGAGTCGTTTGAGCCTCCTGATGATTCTGAAAAGTAACTGGCTGATTTCTCCTAAATCTACCCCAGATGTTCTGTCTGTTTTGTGTACCAAGAGTGTTATAATAGTCCTCTCTCAAGTAAGGGTAGGCCTTCTCTTTGAGAAGTTTTTAATGTCCTTTGTTACCTTGTCTGCCTTTTTTCTTTAATTCAAAAGAGTTGAAATCTTCTTTGGTTTTATTGAGTTTGTCTAGAAGTACTTTGGCCTCTGTTACTCCGTCCCCACTTAGAAGTTCTTTTTCTAATTCTTCTATTTCTTTCAATTCTGCTTTAGCGTGATCCAGAGCTGTTTCTACCCCTAACACCATCCAGTGGCGTGAACAAGTAGTAGAGATGTGGCTAAACCCTCCCTTAAATTTTGGGTCGTCACGAAAAATCCCTGGAACGTTTCTAATCTGTAGTCCTTGTGGGATAATTCCTGCCTTCAAATATTCTGTTAACATTCGAGCATGAAGCTCAGTTCTAACATGTTTTTTCTTTGCTTTTTCTATTTTCTCAAGCAGTTGCTGCCGTGGGCTCACACTACTGATTGGTTGATTTGAAAATAAAGATGGGCCACTAGTAATTTTTGTAATATACTCCTCAGTGTATAGGGAGCTTCTCTTTCTGACATCCTAACCCTGAGAGCAAAAAGTAAACCCTATGTATCATAGGGTATTTAGGAGAAATCCACAATAAGGATAAATCCCTTGCGGTGCAGCCACCGCTCTAAGTACTGAGAACAAAAACAAGGGAACCCTACTCACGGGGAGCCTGGGTAAGTAAATTAATGGGGAAACATTGGCTCCTGTGGAATAATAATACAGTATTTCTAATGAAATTCTGCACAATGGCAATATACAGGGTTAGTAGGATGTCAAAAAGAAAGCTGGCCACTGACACGGAGGGTATAGTCAATATGAATTTTTTTTCTCGTTTATATAATAAATAAATGAAATAAACAATATATACATAGGGCTTGAGAATCACAATATGATTATACAACAAACAATGATTACAAATAGTGAACGGTGTCCCAGTGAAAAAACATTGGAACCTAAACTAATAGTGACATAATACGTGACATATGTACAAGGTTTCACTTGAAAACATTTTGGCGACCATTAAATAAATCAAAATCAGTTGGACAACACTTTATACAATCATAAGTGTTTGATAATAGTTCGCCTTTGTTAATTGTCGACGACGTTTCGACCCTATCTGAAGTACAGGGTCTCTTCAGGACCTAAAGGATGTAGGGACACCTAAAAGAATCTACTATTAAACATTAGCCATGCCATTGTACACTGATCTAACTATTATGCATTTATTACCTTTCACAGTGCCCGGCCGGGTCCCTGTGAGTTTTTTCTTCACTTATTTCACGGTGACACTGCTTTTCACATTAGGCAGTGCAGGCCTCCCCTCAGGTACGCTCCCTCCCTTTTCAGAAGCTTCTACCTCCAATTTTGTAAGTCACTGCCTTGGCCACACACTGAAAGTATCCTCCCATTTCTTTTAGGTGACTCACTATCCTGCTGGTCACAGGACGTTCTCCGGACACGGCTCCTCGAATACACAGAGTTCTTATCCTTTTAAATACTTCATATTATTTATACTCATAGGACATCGCTTTACCATGAGCTTCACCTATGCGCCCTAGGACTCGCTTTTATCTTTCCTGACTCAGCATCTGAGGATACACATTATTCCTCTACCTTATTGCCCTGAAGAAGCCCATGTTTGGGTGAAACGCGTTGGCTGGTTCTATTTTTAAGAAGCACATCACAGAATAAAAAAGACCAGAAACGAACAATTGCAAATTGACTGTTATTGATGTGCTCGTGTGTATTAGACTGTTTTGTGTCTATATATTGCCTCTCATCCAACCCATGCAGATAGCTATATTTATGGTCTACAAGCAGTAAACCATTTGAGGTGGGCAATATCTCTTACAAATTGTGACTAGATCTGGTGGTGCAGTCATCTATGACCCAGCTGCTTGTTCTTCCCTTTTACATGCCACATCAGCCACACCTAAACATGTACAAAATATTCTGCTTGATGCCGCACAATCACAACTGGTGACATGGATGTGTCGTCACAGAAATGACCAGCACACATTCACTTTCGAGGCAACAAATGAAACTTTATTAAAATAGAACAACGAAATGAAATGAAGACACATGGCCGCTCCCCTCCGGACAATACGTAGGTCACAGCCTGTAAGACAAAAAACATGATGAGAAGGTGTGTCCTGCGCACATCAGAGGACAGAGAGAGAGCGAAGGAGAGAGAGAGAGGAAGAGAGGGAGGGAGATAGAGAGAGAGAGAGAGAGAAGAGGAGAGAGAGAGGAAGAGAGGGAGAGAGAGAGGAAGAGAGGGAGAGAGAGAGAGACAGTGCCGCCCCTGCGCACCCAGGCCACACTGCTCACCTGCTGCCACTGGTGTGTCTCCAACCACGTGCCGGTATGTAGTGCAGTTCACCAGGTCACACATCTCATTCAGAGCTGTCAGCTGAAACAGAGCCCAGATACATGACTGGCACAGTACACACACTTGCACAAGACAACATCGCCTACCCACCCATGCACACCCAGGCAGAGGCACCCCAACCTCACCCGCCGCCCATCGGAGCATGCCCGCCCATGCACACCCAGGCCTCAATGCTCACCTTCCGCCACCGGCGCGTAGACAGGAGGTCCCACCACGTGCCGCTGCAAGCCACAAGCCCGGGGCCCGCGGACATGGCACCCTCCACATCATGCAGCCCCACTCCGCAGGCCACCAGGTCTCACGTTTGGTGCTGGGTCTTGATTACTCCATGGCAGAGGACATACCAGTGCACCCGGCACCATCGCAGGCTGCACACCCGCTCAGCCCAATGGGTGCCACCAACTCTGGGATCCCGGAAGCATCGCCACATGGCGGTAGGCCCGCGCTGCCCGCTGGCTCTGGCCTACACTGCGGTCCAGCAGGGCACACAAAACCTGAGCTGTCCGGACTGCCGGGACGGGGCATCATCGCAGGCTGCACACCCACTCAGCAGCTCAAGGTGCCACTGACACAGTGCACCCAAAGTCACCGTCCCGTGGCGGGGTGCCTGTGCCGTCCGCAAGGCCCCGGGTGCCACTAACCCTGTGCAACCCCAGTTTGCGCCACGTGGTGGTAGGCCCGTGCCGTCCGCAAGGCCTCGGATGCCACTAACCCTGTGCGCAACAACTCATGGGCCCTACATGAGTGAGAACCGTGGAGCGGCCGTCATCCAGTCACCACCGGAAGAGGGGAATGTGACGTCGTCGGCCCCTTATGTTGGCGGAGTCACATGGCCTGTGACGCCTGTGCCGGATGGGTGTGGTGTGTGTGAAAACCTGCCCTCAGGGATTGGCTGTGACATGCTGACAACTAGACCAGTGACCTGCACACCACCAGCGAGTACGGCTGCGACGGGTAGCAATGAGGGCCCCCCCCCCGGGCATTAGCGGAGTGGTCTGGCCTGCCGTACGCCCGACCAGCGCAGGGCTTGCAACAATGACTCGTGGGCTCTGGGCGTGGTCCAGTCCATGTCCGGACAAGGAAGTGACTGATGCGTGTGTCCCTGTTGTAGTGTTCACGGAACCCGGTACACAAAATGCAATGTCGCACCCTCTGACTGGCATCCCACAGGATGAACATCATTGACGCAAGGGAAGGCCCTGTCGCCACATTCATCCACACATCCATACAGGAATGACATAAGACATTACACAGCAGTGCGTCACTGGATGTTTATTTGCACATCCAGTGCAGTCATGCAGCTGGAGCGGTACAGGGCAATGCCGAGCACACTACACAATATGGGCCCGTGGAGGGCCAGCCAGTGTCCATCGGGGATGACCTGTACTGCGGAAGAGGAAGGGTACAGTCCGCAGTCTGCCCGCCGTGTCATTGGTCGTCAAACAGGATGTGGCAGTCCATGTCGCTGTCCAAGGTGAGTGCATCAGAGTGTATCGGGGGTCAGTGGTAGGTCTTGAGGCCATGTGCGGCACCAAGCAGAAACAGGCAAGGTGGCGGAAATGGATGCTAGGGCCTGGCCCTCCTGACCACAGTCCAATCCACGTCCTCGTCCCCGGGTGTGTGCCCTGCCCCACCTGTGGGTGTTGCAGTACCGGCTGCGGCACTGTGTTCCACTGACACATCAGGGGCCGGAGGAGGATTGTCGGCCGCACTGGGAGGCACTGACACACCAGGGGGCGGAGATGTGGATGGTGTGGGGGCAGCAGCATTCATCATCGCCACGCCTTGTGGCAGCAATGCCATGATGAGGACATGCAGGACACGGTAGATCCCAGCTACATTTCGCTGATGTGCAGCGGCGGCTGCCATCCTTTCTGCCTCCATCCGCACCATGTCCTCCATGAGCCTCTGCATGTGTGCCAGCTCCCGGCTGGCATCACTGGGGCCACTCTGAGCGGACAGGTATTCTTCCCTCCGCGTCATGACTCCAGAGATGTCAGTCAGGGCTCGCTGGAGTCCATGGGGCGGACATAGACACCCAAGGATGGCGTCCAGTTTGGTAGCCATGAGCTCGAACCCCACCCGCACCTGCTCGGCCGTCTCCCTCTGGCCCTCCAGCACAAGGCGTTGGAAGGCCATTTGTTGTTCCTGGGGGACTTGTGAGGGTGCCGGAGCTGTGGGTGCCTCCTGCTGGGTGGTTTGGGTGGTGGGTGGGGTCTCATGGATGTAGCTGGGCTGCCCTGATCCTGGAGGTGAGTTGCGGATGAGGTCAATGAGGTCTTGGATGGTTTGGGTGTCAATGCTGGTGTTGTCCTCCTCCTCGTCATCAGTGAAGAGTGGCTGTGACTGCTCTGCAGGAGGTGTTGACGATGCCCCTGGGATGTGAAGGGGAGATGGTGTATTACAATGTGTCCACATGTATGTAGCCGCATGGTACAGGTTGACATTCAGACAGCACGGCATTGTACATTGTGACAGTCTGTGGGTCTGGGCGAGGACCCAGAGTGATTGTGGGTGTGCACTGTGCCCTGCTTGCTTGTGCATGTGTGCCATTGTGGCCATCTCCCCCCGTCCCCCCAGTACCTGGTGGTCACTCACCCTGTTGCGGTTGTGTTGTGTCCTGTCGAGCAGTGTCCGGTCCCCGACTCTGGCCACAGTCTCCACACTGATGACTGTCGACACCAGCTCCTCCATGTCATCCAGCTCCAGCTGTGGCGCTGGGCCCCCACCTCCGGTCTGCGTTGCTGCCTTCAGGTTGGCGGAGAGTTTCTCCTTGGTCTTCCGCTTGATGTCATTCCATCGCCTCTTGACCTCGTCCATTGTCCGCTTGTGCTCTCCGACGGCATTCACCTTGTCGACGATGTCCTGCCATATTCCAGTTTTGGTGCCCAATGACACGTTGGAGGTAACGAAGAGTTGTTGATGGTGTTCCATCACCTCCGTGACTATGATCCTGTTCGCCTGCGGCCTGAACTTGGTCTTCCTGGTCTTCTTGTCCTTGCCCTTCCCTGTCCCCGAGGTCCCAGGCTGGTCGTCCGGGGTGCTTGTGGGGTTGCGCTCGTCCTCTGCGCCTGCTCCGGCTGCCTCCATGGTGCTTGTGTGTTGGTCAGTTTGTGTGTGGGTGCTTTTTCTACTTTTATGGGGATTTTTGACGCCTGCCAGGTGTGTGTTGCAGGCCTGGCGCTGCTTGTCGCTGTTTCCTCATCGCGCTTTGGCCCATCACGTGTTTTTTGTTGTTGTGGTTTGTGTTTTTATCTCCATCGTGGTGGTTGTATCGCGGACATTGTCCGCGGTTTCGGCAGACTATCGCATGCTACCGCCTTGTTGTGAATTCCACGTTGACACGGGGTTATTTTCCCACGATGGGCTGCAATAATAAAAGTTGCGTTACGCTACTCTTGCGGTAGTTATCACATGTTCTTGTGAATATACCCCAATGTATTTCCTGTCTGTATTTATTTTTAAAAGCGGAAATATACAGAAAATGGGCTTCTTTTAAATGACCTCCCATGCTGTCATTCATGAATTCGAGGCCAACAGGTGCGCAGACTGACAGCCTGGAGAGATAAAAACGAGATGAGACTTCCTTAAATAATCGCATATTTTTACATATATTTGTAGTATAATGCTAATATTTTCATGTGGGTGTATTATTTCGTTATGTTTGGCTCCTTACCCAAATATATAACAATAAATATATGTGGAACTATACGAGTCACAACTTAATTTATTCACAAAACAACAAAATAAATACGGATAAAGCTGGCCAAAAAATAAATATGGATAAACACTGATGGAAACATTCAAAAAATAAATAAATACCATAACACTAGGAGCCCTGATCACAACATAACAATCTCGGTGGCTGCCAGCAATTCAATGAAAGGGGTTATGGTACACAGCCCACTTCCACTCTTATAACCCACCTACCACTCTGATCACTTATTGACTGTGTCTTTCTCTTTGACCCTCTCCATGCCTTTTGACTAGGCTCTAACTATACAAATGCCACATATAAACATGCGCACATATGGTTTTGCCAAATCCTACAAAGCACTAGGGTCACGATCTCAGGTGTACAGGTAGAAATCTGTCTTGAGTTTACAAATAGATGATCAATGGGCCACTGCTTGACAGTGGAAAGCAGAAAGTGGTGCTCCATGGCAGGCGTTCTCTGGAAAATTTCACACCGGCTGAACCACAATTCCATAGACGTCCTCAATGATTTCTTGGAGCAGCACATATGGTCTGCTATTGTCTGTTGGCAAAGTAAACCATAGTTCCTAAAATAAAAATAATCTTCTTGATAGCACTTCAATATTGATATGTTTTGGTTAAAGTTGTTGGATTCCCACCTGGAGCCCACTTGGCTTCTGGTTACCAGGGGAGTAAAATGGTCTGGTACCGACAAAACTACATGTCATAGTTGAGCTTTTCTAGTGCTTTTGCATGTCTTGGGATCCCAGCAACTCTTGGTCATAGTTTGAGCACACTGGACCAGTAATAGGTCAATAGGGAATACTGAATGGTAGGGTTCTGGTTTTGTTGGTACCACAAAGGTGGCTTAGGTCCCTGCCACCTTATAGTTGAGATACTGGCAAAACTTTAAAAGGATGGTATCTTGAAATCTATTGATCATAGTGAATATTTTCTTTACCCGGATGGTCCATAATTTCCAGGTTCCCATCCTGGATAGGGATAAGGAGGTTCAAGAACTGGAGCAGTCTACGTTTTCCATTAAGTCCCGTCCAGATTCATGATAAGGGGAGCCAGTAGATGGGCTGCTGGTGGGTGAACCACAATACGACTTTAGGCTGAAGCTAGAGGGAGACACCGAGTATCTACTGACAAAGAACACACCAATGAAAGCTCTTGAGCCGAGTTCAAAGGCTCCTTGACTGAGAGAATGTGCTGCAGCCCAGGGTGAAGAAGGCTCATGAGGGCAATGTAAAGCTCATTGATGCAGGTGACTACGCCACGGCTTTTACCTGAACTTCTCATTGGTGTCCTGGTCAGCTAGTGCATCTCTATGTCATGTGTCTACCGTTCCTCACTCACACAGCTCCATGGTCTCTTGTAGGGCATGGAGACCGGTCTTTTTCTGCTGTCGAAGGATTCTACACTGTATAGAAGCAGGTCCATGCATGCACTACAATCCAAGGACGATGCTTCATTTCAGCAACCCGGGAAACGGGCACCAAGGAACTCTAACATCAAGCAGCCATCTTTAATTGAACATAAAGCATCAAGATGTTGCTCTCCAGTCTGCAAGGCCCACTACCACTGCTCTGAGATATGGACTCTTGAAGTTTTGATATCTCTGGTGGATGTACTTTGGGTGGTAGCACAACTTTAGCACTAGGCGTCCCTATGCGTTGAACTATAACTCTAGACCTCAACTGCCTCCCCCAACGTGATTAATGGATGAACACCAGCATTGTGTGAACTAGCCTAGAAGCGCCCCACATTTGTATTTTGGACTTTGGATGGGATCCCTATTCATTTTAGGCATTGCGTGTTTGGTTACTTGGAACTGTGGATGATTTTACTGGATTCTAGTCAAAGGTAGCACCTCCTTTCTACAGGTTTACTTTTATATCCTCTCCCCACTCATGGTTTCAAGGGTCATAAATTGGCGAGGAGAAACAGAATAAACAAGCTTTTCAATCCCATTTCCTTTAAACAGTTTCCACTGCATTACTTTCCCTAGCCCCCAAGCAGCATATTGGACTCTAGTTGATGTAAGGGTGGGAGAAGTAGTCAAGCCTGTGGTGTCAATGGAGACCATGCAGTGTGTGATTAATGATGTATATAATTTTTCACATGCCCATATAGTTCGGCAAAATTGGCAATCTTTACCAATTTACATGACAATTTTACAAAGCATAGTAAAAACTACCACCCTGCCTCCCTGTGCTCATTTTCTGGGTGCAGGGTGTTGCTTGGTGAGACATCTTGCTGTGGATGAGAAGGCTGGCTCTTCCGCGGTCATGGATAGGATGGAAGGGTTGCAACCAGACAGAATGTAGATGGGGAGAGCAAGGCCATGCTTGATGTGAGTAGGCAGCTACACAGGGTGTGGTAAATGGAGGGCCATTGAGCATGCACGGTATGAGTTTTATATGTATTCATAGATGTTACATACAACCAAAGCTATACTGTTTGCTAGCATGGACACAGTGCGTTGAGTATGCAATGAAAGTAAAAGGCCTAGAAAATTGTCCTTCTCATTTCTAACAAAGAGCTGTTTAAATTATGCAACTAATAACGCGTGTGCTTGGTTTCCATGTTTTTCTAAGGCTCAAGTTAGCAGGACAGAGATGTAAATGTTCCATTCTTTGGTCTTCTTTCATAAATACAGCAGGTGAAATGTGGCAACAAGGAGAAATAACCCTGCAATTTCTGTCTTGTAGGAAGGAGGTAGAAAAGAAGCAGTAAGATTCTGTGTACTTCATACATTTTGAACACCTATTGTTTACTGCCCTGTCTAACAAAACAGGAGCCGAGAATGAAATGACACTTCCTCGCTTTATAGAGGGTCAGGTATAAGAAATGCATACAAGATACTGGTATTGGACAGGTGTAAACACATGAACTGACTGCTGGAGGGATTCTGAAATACGGAGTTCCAACTTCAGGCCTAGAGGCACAATAAGGTACCTCGGGAGGCTTTACATGAATATTGCCTGAAGACCGGGCATGATTCCTACTCCAGTGAAATCAGCTAGGAATTAGACTGTGATTTTTGATAATTCACTGACTGTTTCTAAACAAGTGAGTTCTGTGACATCAACTTGCACTCACCCATAGAAAGAGAAAAAAGCCTCTCAGGATTGTTTTTGGGCAGGAAGGTCCCCCTTCCTCCACAAAAACAATCCTGCCTACAACACAGGCACCTTTGTACCAGTGTGCAAGGGTGCCTGCGTTGGTGCTAGGCTGCTAAAACGGTGCCAGCACAAGAGAAAAGGACAGGAATACGGCGCATTCCTGCCCTTTCCTTGTGATGCTGGGCAATGCAGCAAAGTGACTCGCTGCGCTGCCCTGCGCCACAAAAGTCATAAATATGCCCTTGAGTTGCTTGCTCTCAGGCTTTGCAACTCTACTTCCCAATGTTTGACAGTACTGCTGCTAACCTTGGCATTTTAATTAATTAATGCCTGGGCCCTGTGTCCAAACTGATTTGCAGTAAACCGAGCCCATATGAAAAATGTGTCCAAAGTTTTATAGGACACCTAAACCTTTCCCCATACAGCAACCTCGTCAACAGGACCTTGTGTTATTGTATTGTAGTCTCACAGAGTGCGTGCTGTGTATGCGTTTGTGGCCATATGTCTGTCTCAGAAGATGAAAGTGCCTACTGAGTTTTGTGTTCTTATAATTTGACCTGTACAGCTTAGCTAGGGGTGAGGGTGAGGCTGATACATTAACTAGGAGTTATTGTTCGTTTTAAAATAGGTCCAAAACCCAATAGGCAGTCCACACTCACAGGTAGCTGCTAATCACCACATGGGCTGGTACCCCGGGAACACAAGGCATCCAAAACTCTCCAAACAGAGCATCGGAGTTGGCTAATTTCTAAGACTTTGCTTCTAATACGTTGAAAGTGACGCATGAGGACAAGGCTGACATCTTGTAGAGGCACCTCACTTTCTATTGCATGCCATTTAGGGTCAACCTCCAAAAGATTTTTATGGATTATCGTGAGATGAAATGATGTCACCTTCCCCTGGTGGTCAGTCCAGAGCCAGGAGAGGGGCATAGTCACGACTGCTGCTGAGACTGACCATAAAGGGTCGCCCAACAACCATTCTGAAGGGTGATTTCGCTGAAGTATACAGTGCGATGCTTGTTGGTGAGAAAAGAAACTTCTTGTGGTCTGCTAGTGCTTGGGCTTGAAGCAGTCACGTGTCTCGTTTTTGAACGTCTTCTGCATCAGCTCCCCGAAGGGATCATCAAAAATGACCTGTCCCTGGAAAACGATTCAGCTCTTTGGGCTGCGTCCACCACCCCAGCACAGCTCCCCCTACTGGTACAGGGCTGACTGTCCTCCGGCTGGGGGCCCGGATTATTCAGCAGGTCCCACAAAACAGCGGACATGGCTGCTTGCTGGACGAATATTCCCTTTGGTGTGGGCCACCACCGTCCGCATAGTCTGGAGAAGCCTGGAAGAAGGGAAATCCGAAAGAGATTAGATTTCCCTCAAATCCACACCCCTCCTAGCCATATAGGGCTCCAGGTAGACATGTGACGCGAGTCCGCTGATGGTCCTCTCGCGTAGAGCCCCAGATATTCCACCATTCACGCCGCTCAGTGCTGCATGAAGATCAGCAGCGCAGGACTGCGCAAATACACAACTGAGCAGCAGGGAAGCCATTTTAGCGCGACTCTGTGCTATGGCGCAAAGTGGACACCATCTTATATGATGCAACAACAAGGGTGCTTAGGACTTTTGAGATAGTGTACTCATGATTTGAGACGATGAAGTATTAAAAAATGTGAATGCAATACAACAAACAATATTGTTTCCAACATTTAATGAGTTATGTGGGTTGAGGGGAGGGTGTATGTGCGGTATTACGGTAAAATATTGTTCCCGAGCAAAAAACATGTGGGTCCAATACAACAATAGCATTGTGATTACAAGTATTTGGCCAATTTGGCCCCACAGAGTACCTTTTATTTAAGTATGATGTCAGGCCCAGGTTCTGTTAGGTTTATACGGTCCACCCCTTGTGATTGGCAGTGCTGTGGCGCAAAGGCAACCATGGAGTGCTGTGCATGAGATGTGTCCTCGAAGTTAACCTTACAAATTTAATCCGGAGTACAACCGCCCTGGGTAAGCCACATCTATCTAACAGCCTATTCAATTTGGTTTTATTTGCATTAGAATCCAGGCTATTTTCGTTGATCTGGCTTTGCATGAAATCCTATCGGTGGTGACTTTACCCCCTTCTGCCCATACCATTATTCTCTTTGTATAAATTACCGGAGCACAAAGCGATTTTGCTGTAGAGCTCAAATGAAAGTTTAGAGCAAAATCTTTTTGCTCATGAAACGTGATCAGTGCTGCTGTTTGCGCCGCTTTCTGCCTTGAAGCACCACCATGCATCGTATGAGCACTGCCACAACAGGTCGTGGATCCGGACCTGTGGGAGTTACAGAAGTGGGGCGCTCCTCCTGCCCTCCCATGTCCTCTCTTTGACCCTGAGTCTTACCTTGGATGGAGAGGAACCACCACGTGACAGACGTCATCACACCGCAGCCAGAAGCTGGCTAAGGCACATCATACAGTGCTCCCCTGAGGCACATCACCCAGAGCTCCCCCGAGGCACAGCATTCAGTGCTCCCCTGAGGCACATCACCCAGAGCTCCCCTGAGGCACATCACCCAGAGCTCCCCCGAGGCACAGCATTCAGTGCTCCCCTGAGGCACATCACCCAGAGCTCCCCTGAGGCACAGCATTCAGTGCTCCAATGAGGCACATCACCCAGTGCTCCCCTGAGGCACAGCATACAGTGCTCCCCTGAGGCACATCACCCAGTGCTCCCCTGAGGCACATTACCCAGTGCTCCCCTGAGGCACATCACCCAGTGCTCCCCTGAGGCACATCACCCAGTGCTCCCCTGAGGCACAGCATACAGTGCTCCCCTTAGGCACATCACCCAGTCTTCCACTAATGTACCGAACCCTGTGTGTACCTGATGCACAACACCCAGTGCTACCCTCATGCACAACACCAAGAGCACTTTTCATAAGCAACACATAGTGCTCTCCGATGGGCCATCACCCCGAGCTCCCCAGGTGCACACTGACACGTGCTTTCCTGGGGCACAACACCCAGTTCATCCTCCTTGCACAGTGCCCGGTGCTACCGTCATGCACAACACCAAGAGCACATTTGATGTGCAACGCTTAGTACTCCCCATGAATACAACACCCAGTTCATCCTCCTTGCACAGCACCCAGTGCTATCCTCATGCACAACACCAAGAGCACATTTGATGTGCAACGCTTAGTACTCCCCAAGAATACAACACCCAGTTCATCCACCTTTCACAGTGCCCGGTGCTATCCTCATGCGCAAAACCAAGAGCACACTTTTCATGAGTAGCACCTGCTGCTTCCCTGTGGACCATCACCCAGAGCTCTCCAAGGGCACATAGACATGGGCTTTCCTGGGGCACAACACCCAATACATCCTCCTTGCACAGCACCCAGTGCTATCCTCATGCACAACAGCAAGAGTATTTTTCATGTACAGCGGTTAGTACTCCCCAGGACAACACCCAGTTCATCCTCCTTGCACAGCACCCAGTGCTATCCTCATGCACGACACCAAGAGCACTTTTCATGTGCAACGCTTAGTACTACCCATAAGTACAACACCCAGTTCATCCTCCTTGCACAGCACCCAGTGCTATCCTCATGCACGACACCAAGAGCACTTTTCATGTGCAACGCTTAGTACTCCCCATGAGTACAACACCCAGTTCATCCTCCTTGCACAGCACCCAGTGCTATCCTCATGCACGACACTGATGCAGCGCGTACAATAAAACTATTCTCCTCCCAGGTCACTTATAGGTCATCCAGGGGCAAACTATATTTCTCATATCCACATGACGATGGGGCCCATAAACATCGCCTAATACACACGCACACTCCTGGATTTCCCTTACACCTTTATGAAATTCTGTACTCCTAGGAGAAGCATGAGAACTAAATGGAGAACACCATTTATGTACCGCTGGAAGGAGCCGGGATATCTTATTACCTTAACTTGTCGCTTTCTTTTAGTTATTTCTTAAGATATTCCTGCTCATTGTTTTGTCGATGAATCATTCATGTAAGAAATTAGTTCATAGTGATTAAGACCAGCTGAATCACAATAACCAATTCTGATGTCACAATCATTTAGGAAAATAACCACTGAGTCATTTGGTTTTAAAGAATCTTAAATTTTATATAATTTTAAAAGCATGAGAAAGAAATGTAATACTTTATTCAATTATTCATTCTTAAATTCAAATATTTATTAAGCATAATCAATTTATTGCAGAAAGGAAATTTTTGTCATGAAGCCAAAACCCTAATTACCTGCCTATCTTCCTAATTTAGCCTAATGATTTCTAACCTAAGTTAAGAATTGGAAATAGCCTGATTCTCATACTCAACTGGAAAATTAAGACAGCAACAGCAACTTCAGCTCGTCAGCATCAGCTATCTGCAACCCGTCTCATCTAACAGTCTTTCAGCATCTCCCGCTCAGTAAGGGATCGATCAGGACCACCCAGCACTGGAAGCCACCAACACGACTCTCCAACTCCTCTCCTGACTGTGACTGCAACCGCGACTGACATTAATTGACCCCCTCCCATTAAGAGTAGGCCCTCTTATACCCTAATTCTAACTTTGCTAACTAACTGTTGCAACATTAATAACACGTTTTTCTTTCATTGGTCCATGCATGTCATCTTATTCATTCTTTTAATCAAGTTCTCTTGGATTCAAGGGTCCTTGGATCATTTCCTTTCCCATACGCTCAAACATTTTTCATCCGTTTCGATCAGTACATTTGTAACTTCTTTCGATACATTCGAGAACTCCGCAGTCATTGTCCTTTCTCTTAAACTTGTTTCCCACGGGTCTTCTGCTGATCATCACGGCACACTATCAGTTCAATTAGGTCACATCAGCCTTGACCATTTCTTGCATCCTAGCGTCTCAGTAACCTCACGAGGTTTAGTTTTTTCTCCGATTTCATCCCGTGTCATGTGTCCCCTTGCGCCTGCGCACATCTTCCCACTGGCGGCCATTTTATATCGCCACTCGGTTATACTTTAGAAGCACTAATTTGAGGCAAACAAAACATAATTAAAATAGAGAAAAATAGCCCTTTCGTTTCCCTCCCGTCGTCTACGTACCCCAATTAGTTATTACCTAGCAGAAAGCAACATTTAAGCTGTTCCTTACTTACCATCACTATTGTTTTTGCAACGACACGTTTTATTTCTATGAAGCACAAACATGCATTTATTTTTAATTAGTACGCATTTAATTTTATGTTATAATTAGACACACGGACATCCATTAATAGATTATTTAGCACACACATTGGCATATTACCATTCCCACACATACAGTGTTGATTAATACATTTAAACGAACATTTTATTAATTATAAAATTTGTTAGGGGTTTAAAAATTTTATTTTCCCTGCTCCATCAACTCCCCCCTTTGGTGATTTTTAAATCACCACATAAAACCCAAGTCATACTTCTTTTCAGGCAGCATGTCTTTCATCCTTTGCTTTCTGTTATTTACACATCTGTTTCTTCTTCATCTTGCCTTTTAGTCTCCTTATACATGCTTTCTTTCATTTTCTCCAACTCAATTTCACCCATTTCTCTCTCTCTCTCTCTCATTATTCTATTATTTCTTTTTATCTTATTTTGTCTCACTTTTCTTTTTATACATGTTATTACTATTTTCAATACCATGGCTAACAGTATTACTATAGTTGCTACTATTATAACTTTCCCTATCACTAGTCTACTCATCCTAGTCAACCAATTTGCTACTGAAGAAAACCCTCTACCAAGTTTTCCCAAAACACTTTCAACCTCCAGTGGAACTAGTTCTTTGTGCAAATTTGTAATATTTGTAATATACTTATGTATATTTTCACTTTTATCAGGAATGTAAGTACAACAATGTTGGACTTTCAACATTCCACAGACTCCACCCTCTTTTGCCAAAAGAATATCAAGGGCAAGCCGATTTTGCATCACCATAGCTCTCATGGCAACCATTTCGGTATTTACCATTAAGAACCCTCCCGCAGTATCTGTAGACAAACGATCTACTACTGTGGATAACTTCCGAATTTTAAATGCATTCAAAGATATTCCCACTGCTGGTATCAATGCTCCAAAAATATCACCTACAATTTCTGAAAAACTTTCCCTCTTTCTACGTGTAAATCTATTAATCATCTTGTATGTTCCCTTTTCTTCTCTGTCCATATGAAATTTTTTTGGAAAGACCAGGCCTATATAGCAAGTTCCATACCAATGGTCCGGTAACCTATAATAAGCTCTATTCCCACAAATATAATAGATACCTGGAAATATTGGATCTTTTCCACCTTTAAATCCCCAACCTCCCAGAATTTGATAATTGTCATGGCAGATACTGGAACCTACAAAGTAATTGTCATAGACTGTCTTATTTCTCCTAATACACAACTTTCCTGTTTGCGGCCAATCTAATGTCATTGCTGCATTTATCTTTTTCCCTTCATGATTTCCTTCCTCAAACGTCCATAAGCGTTTTCCCTCCTCTTTTATTGCTTCTTTTTGAAATTTCATTCTTCTTTCTTCAACCATTTCTAAAAATACTTTTTCTTCTTTCTTTAACTCACAGGTAAGGTTGTTACTAACTATTTCTTCTAACGTTAATTTTCTATGTTCTAAGAAAAATTCTCCTAAAACTTTTGCTGGTTTTACTTTGTTAAGTTCTGGTACTACTGGAATGTTTGCAAAAATCTTATCTATATCAGTATAATAAGATTCTAATCTACCTGTTTTATAAAATAAACTCGCTATTACACTACATGTTATCCCATAAGTTAAAGGTAGGTGATGATAAGTCACACCTTCTGACACTGATGCAGGCAACTGCATACAAACATAACAATCTCTCACATCCATTGTCTTTACGTATTCATACAACAATTTTGTAAAAACATTCTTTGAAAAATCTGTTACTGACTTATCCTTATGCAACTCTGCACTACTTCTTAAAATAACGGGTTCTTTAATATTAGTTTCTTTTCCTGGTTTAGTATCATTTTTTGCTTCTATCACAGCTATACTAATAGGAATTGTGATTGCTAAAACTATCCATATGGTCATTAATAACCCTGTACAAAAGCAGCACATTTTGCACCATCTCTTTATAAACTCACATTTATCTCTTCTATCCCTATTATTTTCCATTTTTCTTTTTCTATTTGTTAAGTTTCAGAAAATTGTGTCACTACACCTCAGAAATGACTTAGATGCCACTCTGCTCTCAAAAGTCTTTGCTTGGTACTTTCTTTAATTCTCTCCAGAATTCTTTCGTTGTCACATCCGGTGGTTTGTCACATCCAGTAAAATTGTCATGTCCGGCAGAAGCACTATAAGTCTTCACTTCAAGTTTGTTGCATCTCACCTTTTCCCATCCGACTTCTCAGTCTCTGGTTCTCGTGAGTGTTTTCTTCTTCTTTGTAATCTGTTAGTGCAATATACAGCCACTCAGGTGACTTATACTTTGCATTCACTTTCTTTGTCCTTTTGGACTTTTGCAATCTTTTTCCACTTGGTTTTTCTTGTCCCTTTTGACTTGTTACTTCATTTACTTGTTCAGCACCTTCGTCTCCCGCTCTTATTATTCTATATCTCAATTTTCTTATATAGCTGTTGGGCCAATTATCTCCTTTTCTTGGCCTTTTGGCTTCACCTTCTCTTTCTTCTCTTTCTGATTTCCAATTTCTTTTTCTTGATTCAGTTTTTGCTTTCTCCTCTTCTCCACTTTCTTCTGTTTCTGTTTCAACTGTTTCACTATTGTCTCTTATTTTGAAACTTATAATCTCGTCATTTCCTACTGGTGGATCTGTTTTCTCCTTTTTGTTTTCCCTTATTACTGTCCCTCCTCGGGGTTCTTCCGATTTGGTGTTTTTCTCCCTTTCTACTTCTAAATTTCCCTGTTCTTCTGTTTCTCTATCTGTCCCTATTGCTCCTCGGGGTTCTTCTCGATTTTCTAACTTTTTGTGTACTTCTTTCCCTATTTCATCTATTAATATTGTTTCTGAAGGATTTCCACCATAACTTGTACTTGGTTGTTCATCTAACTCAATTTCTTGCTCAGTTTCTTCTCTAATTGGTTTATAGCCCCAAGTTTTCCTTAGGAATTCTTCACGGTTTTCAACTGAATCATCAGAGTCTGAAGTTGTGTCAGATATTTCCAGATGCTCGACTTACAGGTCGATCTTCAAGTTCTGGAATTTCTGAATTTCTTTCTTCTTCTTCTTCTTCCTCTTCTTCTCTAGAGGTACTCACAGTTGGGGTTTCCAGATGTCGACTTTCAGGTCGATCTTCAAGTTCTGGCACCCTTTCTTTTATCTTTGTTGTCCCAGCCGTTAAACTTTTATCCCACACTTCCAGACGCCGACTCACATGTCGTTCTGTAGGTTCTGGAACTCTGATTGTGTGACTGGCATGAACCCAGTTTTTCACTCCTGCACACTTGACGGCAGTCGTTGTCACCAGGATTACCTGTCGTGGCTCGTCCCAACGAGGAACTAGACAGTTTCTTCTCCTGTGGACTTTTATGCGGACCCAGTCTCCTGGATTCAAGTCATGGGCTGGTTTTCTTTCAAGAGTGGTCGCATCCGGTCCAACCTGATGAAACACAGAACGCACCACATCAGCCAGTCCCTTGCAATAATCCAGTACTAGATCATCAGTTATAGTTAATAACTTGTTGACAGGTACGTGTGCTTGTCTCATTGCTCGTCCCATGATCATCTCATGAGGACTGAGTCCAGTTTTCTTTTCAGGGATGCTTCTGATGGTCATCAGAACAAGAGGCAGTGCATCCGGCCATTTGAGTCCTGTAGCATGACACATTTTTCCCAATCTGTTTTTAATTGTTCCATTAATCTGCTCTACTACCCCAGAAGCCTCTGGTCTGTAAGCACAATGTAGTTTTTGTTTAATACTCAATGCTTCACAAATCAATTGGATCAACTCATTTTGAAAATGTGTTCCTCTATCTGTCTCAACCGTGACTGGAAAACCATACCTTGGAATGAACTCTCGCAGCATAAGTTTTGCCACTGTTGTTCCATCATTCCTTCTTGTGGGGTATGCCTCCACCCAACGAGAGAACAAACAGACGACCACTAGAACATATCTTAGTCTGTTACCAGGGGGCATCTCGATAAAGTCTAACTGCATTCTAGTGAATGGACCTCCTTCTCGTCCTATTGTTCCTAGACTCACTACTGTTTTTCTTCCTGGGTTAAACTGTTGACAAATAAGACATCTTTGACAAAGACTTTCAGCAATGGCTCTGAATTTTGGGTTATACCAGGTTTGTCTAAAAAGTCTGATCATTGCATCTCTCCCAATATGAGCTTGTCCATGGTACATCCGTGCCATGTCTGCAATCATGCTATCAGGCATAACTGGTCTTTCATCTCTGTATACCCACACACCATTATTTTCCTGTCTTCTACATCCTGCTTTTATCCAGTAATCTTTTTCCTCATCTCTTGCGGTTTCTTGTAACTGCCTTACTTCATCCCATGTCTCGACAGTATTAGTGAAAAGCAAAGGACAAGAGACATGCTCCCTTTCTCTGTTTTTGTTCAGGGACGCCATGTTCTCCGCACAGTATTTAGCGATCTCATCAGCATAATTATTGCCGACCGCTATGTAATCTTCGTTTTTCTTATGCGCTTTGCACTTCACTACAGCTATTTGTTTAGGCAACTGTATCGCCTCAAGCAGTTTTTTAACATAATCTCCATTTCTGATTGGTGTTCCTGCAGATGTCAAAAATCCTCTTTGTGACCAAATCTGACCAAAATCATGTACGATGCCGAAACCATATTGGCTATCGGTCACAATCGTGATTCGTACATTTTTCCCCAATTTACATGCTTGAATCAAAGCAATTAGTTCCGCAACTTGTGCAGACCTAACTCCTTTCAGACAAGACGCTTCCATCACAGTTGCCACTGTGCATACTGCGTAAGCTGCACTTAAAACTCCTTCTTTTGTTCGTAAGCATGAACCATCCACAAACATGACATAATCAGATTCCTTTAACGGTTCATCTTTTATGTCAGCTCTTGGTTTTGTGCAATATTCCAGCACGTTCAGACAATCATGATCTACTTCGTCTTGTTCAATTATATTTTCTTCATCTGGCAATGATGTAGAAGGATTTACATTCATGCATCTATCTATGGTCACATTTTCAGCGCTCAAAATGACTTTTTCATACTTAGTCAGCCGACTATGTGTCATGTACTGTGTTTTTGTTCTTGTCAAAAGAATTTCTACTGAATGGGGAACATATACTCTCAGTGGATACCCCATCACTATACCTTCACTTTGTTCCAGACTTACACAAGTAGCAGCAACTGCTTTCAGACATCCAGGCAATGCTTTTGCTATAGGGTCTAAAACAGCTGAAAAATAAGCGATTGGTCTTTTCATGGTCCCGTGTTTTTGTACCAGTACTGAAAATGCACATCCATCTCTTTCACTGCAGTATAATTCAAAGTCCTTCTCATAATCAGGCATGCCTAAAGCAGGGGCCTCACACAGTTTCTTTTTCAATTCTTTGAAAGATTTCATTTCTTCTTTGTTTAACTCAAAAGGGTCTTTTACATCTTTCTTGGTCAATTTTTGTAAGGGTTTTGCAATCAAAGAGAAACCACTTATCCACTGTCGACAATATCCAACCATTCCCAAAAACATTCTTACCTCTCTCTGAGTCATTGGTGCTCTCATTCCTTGAATCATTCTTACCCTTTCTGTCGCTATTTTTCGCACTCCTTTCTCAATTTTATGCCCTAAATACTGGACTTCTTTCTGACAAAACTGTAATTTTGAAGGAGACACTTTATGTCCTCTTTTCTCTAAATGGTTCAGTAAAGCAATTGTGTCACTTACACATGCTTCTTTTGTTTTCGATGCCACCAATAGGTCATCGATATACTGCACCATCACTGATTTTTCTGGCATTTTCAAATCTTCCAGAGATTTCTTTAGAATCTGATTAAATATTGAGGGGCTTTCTGTATACCCCTGAGGAATTCGGCACCATGCCAAAATACGCTCTCCGAACCGGAACGCAAATAATGGCTGGCTATCTGGATGCAAAGGAATAGAGAAAAATGCGTGACACAAATCTATCACAGTGTACCACTCAGCTTCATGTGGAATTTGATATAAAATTACTGCAGGGTTTGGCAATATTGGACAACATGGTACAACTATTTTGTTGATCCTTCTCAAATCCTGTACTATTCTATATGTTCCATTTGGCTTTTTCAGTCCCATAATAGGTGAATTACATGGACTGCTCATGATTTCTTTTAGAATTCCCTGTTCAATCATCTTATTTATCACAGGAGTTATTCCTTCAATTATTTCTGGAGTTAATTTGTACTGTGGCGTGTTAGGGTAAGTTGTCCCTTCTTTCACTGTCACTTTTACGGGATCAACTTCTCTCATTAATCCAATGTCTTCTCCTGAAAAATCCCACACACTTTCTTTTACTGCACCTTTTAGTTCTTCTGGAAGTTTTTCTGCATCAAATGCAGGAAACAAACCATTCGTTTCAGGTTCCTGATTCATCAAAGTTACTTTATACAGAACGTCTTCATCTGAAGTCTGAAAACCTATTCCATCTGGCGTACAATAAATTGTGCAATTCATCTTGCATAAAAGGTCACGACCTAAAAGATTTACAGGACTACAATCGCACACTACAAATTTATGCATTTTGCTAAAAGAACCAATTTTTACTTCCACCAATTCAGTAAGTGGGGTTTTAATCTGCTGATTGGCTACTCCTACCACTTGGATGTATTCACCTGAGAGAGGAAGGTTTGGAATTTCCACTGCTCTAACAGTAGAACGGGTAGCTCCAGTATCGACAAGGAATGTTACGTTTGCACCATTCACTTCTCCATCCACAAAGGGACCAGACTGATCTACCTCTAGAGTTGCGCCAAGCACGCACTCTTTCCCCTCTCCTGCGCACCATCAGAATCTTTCATCCGGGTCATCCTCACTCTGACGCAACAAATACTGAGAAATGTTAGCTGCTCGCGGCAACTGTGTTACCTGCTCTCCTCCGTAGAATCCTGTTTCTGTACTGTATCTTTGCTGGTTAACAGTGTTGGGAAGTGGTGGTTGCGGCACCTGACTTTGTTGAACAACTACCTCATTCTGCACCTGTGGAGTTAATGATTGATGTTCCGGATTAGGTTTAGGTGGGAACTTACACTCGTTTCTCCAATGCCCTAATTTTCCGCAATTATGACATGGCCATTTCTTCTTTGCCTCTTCTAGACTCACTTGACCCTTTCCTTTACCTATGTTTGGTCGCATTTTATTCTGTCCTGTTTCGTTTCCATTATTATTGTCCAATTGAGCTTCTTGTTTTTCTGCCACCTTCACTTGTGCCCACATTGCCTTCTCTTTCAACTTACGCTGTTTACTCTCTATTTCATCACTACAATACTTAGCATACCTCAGCACCTCATCTACACTTCCATTCTGCCAGTTTATCATATGTTGCTTAATCATATCACTTATTTCTTGTTTCAGGCCAAACACAAATCGATATACAAAATGACTCATGTCCTTTTCACTCAACTCCTCATAACCACTATACTGCTTGAAAACCAATAACAATCGCTCATAATATGCATGTACAGACTCCTTACTTTCCTGTGTAGCTCTATCAATTTTTACCCAATCTGTCTCTTTAGGAGGAATCTTATTCTTCAAAAAGGTAATCACCTTATCGTACTTCTTCATCACATCAGGACCTGGAGCTCCTGTTTTAGGATCTCTTGGATATTCTGTAGTTGGCCAGTCAACTGTAATCTTACATTCGGACCATAAATCCGTTGGTACCACTATGTCAAACAATCCATCCAAATCTATCCACAACACTTTTGAGACTTTTACAAACCTCTCTACTTGTCGGTACCACTCAACTGGCTTCTCTCTCAACTTTGGAAAATCATTGGTAAATGACAGTATGTCCTGCCTAGTCCAGGGAACATGCAGATAACTACCACCTGGTGTTTCTCTCATGGGGTATTCTTTGGCAACAGATTCTTTTTCAGTTATCATAAAAGCCAATGAACCTTTGTCTGTAGTTTTCTCATTCTTCTTTGTCCATCTAACCTTCCATCTGTCCACATCACCCCATTTTCTCAACAATACAATTAACTCCTTTATCTGTGTCAGCCTTCCTGCCGTGTTCAAATTTTCAATATCTTTTTCACAAAAGTCTACTCTGTATGGTTTCTGCAACGTTTTCACTTTTGTAAAGTCTATTCCAATCTCACTGGCCACTTCTTCTAGTTTGTCATGTAAATTCTTTGCCCTCCATGTAATACTTTTGCACAGAAACATTATTTCATCATCCTGATAATTTTTTATCTTTTCGGTACCAATCGTTCCTAGAATTAATTCTTCCATGTCTATTTTTAATCTGATCACATCTAATGGTTTTTCTTCTGTTTCTTTTATTTTAAAGGCTTTCATCCACTCATTTAACTCATCAGGAGTCGGACCTATGGGTGTATTATTTAGTTCTATCCAATTACCACTCTTTTCAGGCGTTTCTGTTGCAGATTCTGTTACCATATGCATTTTCCTACCATTGCACTCATTCACCGTTAAATTTGTAGGTGGACTTGGTCTGTAAGTACTAGCCAAATTACTTGTACTTGTACTTTGTTCCATCCTTTCTTTTTCTCTCTGAAATTGTGAACTCAAGGGAATCACCAAAGATCGTTCATCAATTTTCTGATTCTCAAAAACTGGTATTACTGGACCTATTGTTACAGGCACAGTAACTGCTTCCATATTTTTCGTTAATTCTCTAATCTTCTCAGTTAGTTCTTTTGTTGTCCTTGCCAATTCGCTTGCATTGTCGCTTTCTATTCCTTCATTTTGAGAAGTTCTCATTTGTTCTTGTGACCTATTTACATCAATTCTCTTTTCCGGGCTTTTTATTTCGCATAGTCTCTATTAGTGGCGCATTTGGTGTCACCACTGTAGAACTCTGCTGATACGGAGGTGGATTTCTATTTAAAATATCCTCCAGCAATTCGTCATCCGTTTCGCTCTCATGCATATACTTTTCTCTCTCTATATGTTTCTTTTTCTCAGTCCGCTTTTTCTTAGTCCCTTCCTCAACTGTAAAAGCTGGAAACAAACCTCCTGTCATGTTAGCACATCTCCATCGTTTTATTCTGTCCTCATGATTCATTCCCCACAATCTTCCAGGCATAAACTCATGATTTCTCATTCCTCTGAATCTCTCTCGTTCATACATCTCATCTTCCCATTCCGTCAAAGCTTCAAACTGTGTTGGTCTAGGTCTAGGTTCCAACTTACACATTTTTTCTCGCAAGTTTCGCAAAACCGCTACACTAAATGATCCATTCTCAGGGAAAGCCAAAGCACCATCATTCTTTGTATATTTTGCCCAATTTTCCAACCATATGCACGTATGATATCCATATTTCAGCATCATATGTGAAGCTGCTGATTTCGGCGGAGGAATTACTTGTCCCTCTCTAGTCACAACCTTTTTGTCTTTCTTAAAGAAATTCTTCAATTTCGTCGTCCATGACGTTCTCTCCCTTTCATATTCGTAATACGGCATGTTTTCTATTTGTTTTTCCCTTTACGCTAACGCTGTTCTGTGTACGGAACTTTGACCAATTACAGCGCGACTCACACTAACGTACCAATCAGAACAATTCCCACCGTCCGCGAACCAACCAATCCTAGCGCGGCACTTTTCTACGTCACTCCTGCTCTGTGTTCACGTGACTAGCGCACTATCCAATCCTAGCGCGGCACTTTTCCACGTCACTTCTACTCTTTACCCCTCCTTTACAAAATTTATCGGCAATTTTTCTTTTCGCTGTTTTCTTCGTTAGTTACAACAATTAAAACAATTCCATAGTCTGATTCGCTAAACAAAAGTGATAGCTTTGTCCTTTTACACAAGAATCCTGTATTTCCAGTAGGCAGCGCTTACCTCTACCCTACCACAGAATTATTTACTCTCGCCGATAAAGTAGCACTTCCCTCTACCTTACCCTTCTTTCAAACAAACAATTTACTCGTTTCTCTGGGGATAAGACACATGTGGAGACTAGGCTCCTGAGAATTAAGGCCAAAGTTTCACAAGTAAACGTGATTTGCTATCTCAATTACACACTTTTCGCACAGAAAATCCCTAACATAACACAACCTGCGTTATTACCAAAATGAATTCAGACCATGTACCAAATTCCATGTGACTTCTCTTGCCACACGTGTTCCACTTCCTACATCCCAGAAGCGTGAAAACTTACATATAACATAACGTGACTCAACATATAGTGTTAGTCATCAAAAATAATCAATAATCAATAACCAATAATCACTAAACTAATCTATAGAAAACCATAACTCTGCTACCAAGAAATCTGATGCAGCGCGTACAATAAAAACTATTCTCCTCCCAGGTCACTTATAGGTCATCCAGGGGCAAACTATATTTCTCATATCCACATGACGATGGGGCCCATAAACATCGCCTAACACACACGCACACTCCTGGATTTCCTTTACACCTTTATGAAATTCTGTACTCCTAGGAGAAGCATGAGAACTAAATGGAGAACACCATTTATGTACCGCTGGAAGGAGCCGGGATATCTTATTACCTTAACTTGTCGCTTTCTTTTAGTTATTTCTTAAGATATTCCTGCTCATTGTTTTGTCGATGAATCATTCATGTAAGAAATTAGTTCATAGTGATTAAGACCAGCTGAATCACAATAACCAATTCTGATGTCACAATCATTTAGGAAAATAACCACTGAGTCATTTGGTTTTAAAGAATCTTAAATTTTATATAATTTTAAAAGCATGAGAAAGAAATTTAATACTTTATTCAATTATTCATTCTTAAATTCAAATATTTATTAAGCATAATCAATTTATTGCAGAAAGGAAATTTTTGTCATGAAGCCAAAACCCTAATTACCTGCCTAGCTTCCTAATTTAGCCTAATGATTTCTAACCTAAGTTAAGAATTGGAAATAGCCTGATTCTCATACTCAACTGGAAAATTAAGACAGCAACAGCAACTTCAGCTCGTCAGCATCAGCTACCTGCAACCCGTCTCATCTAACAGTCTTTCAGCATCTCCCGCTCAGTAAGGGATCGATCAGGACCACCCAGCACTGGAAGCCACCAACACGACTCTCCAACTCCTCTCCTGACTGTGACTGCAACCGCGACTGACATCAATTGACCCCCTCCCATTAAGAGTAGGCCCTCTTATACCCTAATTCTAACTTTGCTAACTAACTGTTGCAACATTAATAACACGTTTTTCTTTCATTGGTCCATGCATGTCATCTTATTCATTCTTTTAATCAAGTTCTCTTGGATTCAAGGGTCCTTGGATCATTTCCTTTCCCATACGCTCAAACATTTTTCATCCGTTTCGATCAGTACATTTGTAACTTCTTTCGATACATTCGAGAACTCCGCAGTCATTGTCCTTTCTCTTAAACTTGTTTCCCACGGGTCTTCTGCTGATCATCACGGCACACTATCAGTTCAATTAGGTCACATCAGCCTTGACCATTTCTTGCATCCTAGCGTCTCAGTAACCTCACGAGGTTTAGTTTTTTCTCCGATTTCATCCCGTGTCATGTGTCCCCTTGCGCCTGCGCACATCTTCCCACTGGCGGCCATTTTATATCGCCACTCGGTTATACTTTAGAAGCACTAATTTGAGGCAAACAAAACATAATTAAAATAGAGAAAAATAGCCCTTTCGTTTCCCTCCCGTCGTCTACGTACCCCAATTAGTTATTACCTAGCAGAAAGCAACATTTAAGCTGTTCCTTACTTACCATCACTATTGTTTTTGCAACGACACGTTTTATTTCTATGAAGCACAAACATGCATTTATTTTTAATTAGTACGCATTTAATTTTATGTTATAATTAGACACACGGACATCCATTAATAGATTATTTAGCACACACATTGGCATATTACCATTCCCACACATACAGTGTTGATTAATACATTTAAACGAACATTTTATTAATTATAAAATTTGTTAGGGGTTTAAAAATTTTATTTTCCCTGCTCCATCAACACCAAGAGCACTTTTCATGTGCAACGCTTAGTACTCCCCATGAGTACAACAGCCAGTTCATCCTCCTTGCACAGCACCCAGTGCTATCCTCATGCACGACACCAAGAGCACTTTTCATGTGCAACGCTTAGTACTCCCCATGAGTACAACAGTCAGTTCATCCTCCTTGCACAGCACCCAGTGCTATCCTCATGCACGACACCAAGAGCACTTTTCATGTGCAACGCTTAGTACTCCCCATGAGTACAACACCCAGTTTATCCTCCTTGCACAGCACCCAGTGCTATCCTCATGCACGACAACAAAAGAGCACTTTTCATGTACAGCGGCTAGTACTCCCCATGAGTACAACACCCAGTTCATCCTCCTTGCACAGCACCCAGTGCTATCCTCATGCACGACACCAAGAGCACTTTTCATGTGCAACGCTTAGTACTCCCCATGAGTACAACACCCAGTTCATCCTCCTTGCACAGCACCCAGTGCTATCCTCATGCACGACAACAAAAGAGCACTTTTCATGTACAGCGGCTAGTACTCCCCATGAGTACAACACCCAGTTCATCCTCCTTGCACAGCACCCAGTGCTATCCTCATGCACGACACCAAGAGCACTTTTCATGTGCAACGCTTAGTACTCCCCATGAATACAACACCCAGTTCATCCTCCTTGCACAGCACCCAGTGCTATCCTCATGCACGACACCAAGAGCACTTTTCATGTGCAACGCTTAGTACTCCCCATGAATACAACACCCAGTTCATCCTCCTTGCACAGCACCCAGTGCTATCCTCATGCACGACACCAAGAGCACGTTTGATGTGCAACGCTTAGTACTCCCCATGAATACAACACCCAGTTCATCCTCCTTGCACAGCACCCAGTGCTACCGTCATGCACAATACCAAGAGCACTTCATGCACAACACCTAGTGCTCCCCTGAAGACTATCACCCAGAGCTCTCCAGGTGCATATACACACCTGCTTTCCTGGGGCACAACACCCAGTTCATCCTCCTTGCACAGCACCCAGTTCTAACCTTCATGCACAACACCAAGAGTACTTTTCATGCGCAACACCTAGTGTTTCCCTGTGGCACATCATTCAGAGCTCTCTGGGTGCACATACACCAAGTGCTTCCCTGAGGCAAAACATCCAGTTCATCCCCTTTGCACAGCACCCAGTTCTACCCCTCATGCGCCACACCACAACCACTTTTCATGTGCAACACCTAGTGCCTCCCTGGGGCACAACACCCAGTTCATCCCCTTTGCACAGCGCCCAGTTCTACCCCTCATGCGCCACACCACAACCACTTTTCATGTTCAACACCTAGTGCCTCCCTGGGGCACAACACCCAGTTCATCCCCTTAGCCCAGCGCCCAGTTCTACCTCTCATGCAAACACTACAACCACTTTTCATGCGCAATACCCAGTGCTCCCCTGGGGCACAACACCCAGTTCATCCCCTTTGCACAGCGCCCAGTTCTACCTCTCATGCAAACACCACAACCACTTTTCATGCGCAATACCCAGTGCTCCCCTGGGGCACAACACCCAGTTCATCCCCCTTGCACAGCGCCCAGTGCTATCCTCGTGAACAATACGAAGAGCACTTTTCATGCGCAACACCTACTGCTCCCCTGTGGCACAAACTCAGAGCTCATCAGGGGCACATAAATGTGTGCCTCCCTGGGGCACAATACTCGCTACACCCCCTTGCACAGCATGCAGTGCTGTCACCACACACAACACCTAGTAGTAGCTAGGTACACATTACAATACTGATCAACATCACCCTGTACCACCTGAAGCCGCAGTCCTCTGATACATATCACTCAGTGCCACCAGCTGAATATGAAGCCATGGTTCCCTGACACCATCACTCTGTGCCTCTGTGGCACATGAAGCGGCGGTCACCTCATACGTATCACCCTGTGCCACTGCTGCACATTAAACCGTGGTCCCCTGATACACATCATCCTGTGCCCCTGCTGTACATGAAGCCGCCATCCCTTGCTACATATCACTCTGTGCCACTGCTGCACATGAAACCGCTGTCCCCTGATACACATCACTCTGTGCCACTGCTTCACATGAAGCCGTGGTCCACTGATAGATATCACTCTGTGATACCTGCTGCGCAAGAGGCCGCGGTCCCCTGATGCACATCACTCTGTGCCACTGATGCACATGAAGCCGCAATACCCTGATACACAACACTCTGTGCCTCATGTGCATGTGAAGCCGCGGTCCCCTGATACACATCACTCTGTGCCACTGCTTCACATGAAGCCATGGTCCCCTGGTGCATATCACTCTGTGACACTGCTGCACATGAAGCCGCGGTCCCCTGATACACATCACCATGTGCCACTGCTGCACATGAAGCCGTGGTCCTCTGATACACATCACTCTGTGCCACTGCTTCACATGAAGCCATGGTCCCCTGATGCATATCACTCTGTGACACTGCTGCACATGAAGCCGCGGTCCCCTGATACACATCACCATGTGCCACTGCTGCACATAAAGCCGTGGTCCTCTAAAACACATCACTCTGTCAAATTCAAACAAAGAAGGGACTGAGGGGCAAGTTTACCGAGGTCCAACGTACGTGCCCCAACAAGGCTGTGTACAAATCGAGTACGAAGTTCCTCCAGGACAAGTAATGGAAAGGAGTAGGGCTCATAGAGACAATGGAGTCAAAGCAACCGCTATCAGGTTATTTAAGGAGAAGGAGTTCTCCTTGTTGGAACTAGGGCTCTCACACTTCCAGAGAACTGGGTGTCATGCTTCATCATTTGAGCCTGCCCCTCGTCAGGTCGGCGCTGCAATTCCTGACGGGCACCCGGAACCGGGGCTCTTTGTCGGGGATCTTTTATTCCTGCCGGTGGGTGCAGTGGGGGTAAGGGCCCTAGTATGTGTAGATGTGGAAAGACATGTGAATTAAAATAGGTCAGTTAGTCCTAGTCGATATTTATTCAAAAGGTAAACTGCCTAAAATAAAAAAGTGTGAGAGGGGCAAAGGACTAGACGTAATGTTACTAGTGGTGTGTGCCCTGCTCTCAAATGATCGACATGTTTCGTGCCTATCGTGTCATAAAGATCTGGGCACTTCCTCAGGATCAAAGGGACACTATCTACACTGAAAAATATGTATATAGGTAAGTGAATACTACATACCCCGATCTCAGGTTTAATCTGTTGGTTAAATAAAAGCGTATGCGGATTAATAAAAATTTCCATATAGACAATACATGATATAATAACCATATTGTGTCTCTACAGCTCAAACATTCAATGTCCGACAAGGCAGACGAGCGCCGACCTGACGAGGGGCAGGCTCAAATGATGAAGCATGACACCCAGTTCTCTGGGTGTGTGAGAGCCCTAGTTCCAACAAGGAGAACTCCTTCTCCTTAAATAACCTGATAGCGGTTGCTTTGACTCCATTGTCTCTATGAGCCCTACTCCTTTCCATTACTTGTCCTGGAGGAACTTCGTACTCGATTTGTACACATATCACTCTGTGCCACTGCTGCACATGAAGCCGCGGTCCCCTGATACACATCACCATGTGCCACTGCTTCACATGAAGCCGCGGTCCCCTGATACACATCACTCTGTGCCACTGCTGCACATGAAGCCGCGGTCCCCTGATACACATCACCATGTGCCACTGCTGCACATGAAGCCGCGCTCCCCTTATACACATCACTCTGTGCCACTGCTGCACATTAAGCTGCCCTCCCTTGATACACATCAATCTGTGCCACTGCTTCACATGAAGCTGTGGTCCCCTGATACATATCACTTTGTGCCACCAGCTGGGCAAGAGGTCGCGGTCCCCTGATGCACATCACTCTGTGCCACTGATACACATGAAGCCGCGATCCCCTGATACACATCACTCTGTGCCACTGCTGTTCATGAAGCAGCGGTCCCCTGATACACATCACTCTGTGCCACTGCTGTTCATGAAGCAGCGGTCCCCTTATACACATCACTGTGTGCCACTGATGCACATGAAGGAGCGGTCCCCTGATACACATCACTCTGTACCACCTGCTGCAAATGAAGCAGTGGTCCCCTGATACACATCACTCTGTGCTACTACTGCACATGAACCTGTGGTTCCCTGATAAACATCACCCTGTGCCACTGCTGCACATGAAGCCGCAATCCCCTGATACACAACACTCTGTGCCTCATGTGCATGTGAAGCCGCGGTCCCCTGATACACATCACCTTGTGCAATTGCTGCACATGAAGCCGCGGTCCCCTGATACCCATCACTCTGTGCCACTGATTCACATGAAGCCATGGTCCCCTGATACACATCACTCTGTGCCACTGATGCACATGAAGCCGCGGTCCCCTGATACACATCACTCTGTGCCACTGCTGCACATGAATCCGTACTCCCCTGATACACATCTCTCTGTGCCACTGCTTCACATGAAGCCATGGTCCCCTGATAAATATCACTCTGTGCCACTGCTGCACATGAGGCCGTGGTCCCCTGATACACATCACACTGTGACACTGCTTCACAGGAAGCCGTGGTCCCCTGATACATATCACTCTTTGCCACTGCTGCACATGAAGCCATGGTTCCCTGATACACATACACATCACCATGTGCCACTGCTGCACATGAAGCTGCGGTCCCCTGATACACATCACCCCATGCCCCTGCTGCACATGAAGCCGTGGTCCCCTGATACACATCACTCTGTGCCACTGCTTCACATGAAGCCGCGGTCCTCTGATACACATCACCATGTGCCACTGCTGCACATGAAGCCACAGTCCCCTTATACACATCACTCTGTGTCACTGCTGCACATTAAGCTGCCATCCCCTGACACATATCAATCTGTGCCACTGCTGCACATGAAGCCACGGTCCCCTGATACACATCACCATGTGCCACTGCTTCACATGAAGTCGCAGTCGCCTGATACACATCACTCTGTGCCACTGCTGCACATGAAGCAGTGGTCCCCTGATACATATCACTTTGTGCCACCTGCTGCGCAAGAGGTCGCGGTTCCCTGATGCACATCATTCTGTGCCACTGATGCACATGAAGCCGCGATCCCCTGATACACATCACTCTGTGCCACTGCTGTTCATGAAGCCGCAGGCCCCTGATACACATCACTCTGTGCCACTGCTTCACATGAAGCCATGGTCCCCTGATACATATCACTCTGTGCCACTGCTGAACATGAAGCCATGGTCCCCTGATACATATCACTCTGTGCCACTGCTGCACATGAGGCCGTGGTCCCCTGATACACATCACTCTGTGCCACTGCTTCACATGAAGCCGTTGTCCCCTGATACATATCACTCTGTGCCACTGCTGCACATGAAGCCGTGGTCCCTTGGTACATATCCCCCTGTACCACTGCTTCACATGAAGTCGTGGTCCCCTGATACACATCACACTGTGCCCCTGCTGCACATGAAGCTGTGGTCCCTTGATACATATCTCCCTGTAGCACTGCTTCACATGAAGTCGCAGTCCCCTGATGCACATCCCTCTGTGCCACTGATGCACATGAAGCCGCAATCTCCTGATACACAACACTGTGCCACATGTGCATGGGAAGCCGCGGTCCCTTGATACACATCACCTTGTGCAATCGCTGCACATGAAGCCGCGGTCCCCTGACACCCATCACTCTGTGCCACTGATTCACATGAAGCCGTGGTCCCCTGATACACATCACTCTGTGCCACCTGCTGCGCAAAAGGCCGAGTTCCCCTGATACACATCACTCTGTGCCACTGATGCACATGAAGCTGCAGTCCCCTGATACACATCACTCTGCGCAACTGCTGCACATGAATCTGTGGTCCCCTGATACACATCACTCTGTGCCACTGCTGCACATGAAGCCGCGGTCCCCTGATACACATCACACTGTGCTCCTGCTGCACATGAAGCCGTGGTCCCTTGATACATATCCCCCTGTAGCACTGCTTCACATGAAGTCGCAGTCCCCTGATGCACATCACTCTGTGCCACTGATGCACATGAAGCCGCAATCTCCTGATACACAACACTGTGCCACATGTGCATGGGAAGCCGCGGTCCCTTGATACACATCACCTTATGCAATCGCTGCACATGAAGCTGCGGTCCCCTGACACCCATCACTCTGTGCCACTGATTCACATGAAGCCGTGGTCCCCTGATACACATCACTCTGTGCCACCTGCTGCGCAAAAGGCCGAGTTCCCCTGATATACATCACTCTGTGCCACTGATGCACATGAAGCTGCGGTCCCCTGATACACATCACTCTGTGCCACTGCTGCGCATGAATCTGTGGTCCCCTGATACACATCACTCTGTGCCACTGCTGCACATGAAGCCGCGGTCCCCTGATACACATCACTCTGTGCCACTGCTTCACATCAAGCCATGGTCCCCTGATGCACATCAATTTGTGCCACTGCTTCACATAAAGACGTGGTCTCCTGACACATATCAATCTGTGCCACTGCTGCACATGAAGCCACGATCCCCTGATACACATCACTCTGTGCCACTGCTCCACGTGAAGCCGCGGTCCACTGATACACATCACCATGTGCCACTGCTGCACATGAAGCCGCGGTCCCCTGATACACATCACTCTGTGCCACTGCTGCACATGAAACTGCGGTCCCCTGATACACATCACCATGTGCCACTGCTGCACATGAAGCTGTGGTCCCCTGATACACATCACTCTGTACAACTGCTGCACATGAACCCATGGTTCCCTGATACACATCACTCTGTGCCACCTGCTGTGCAAGAGGCCGCAGTCTGCTGATGCACATCACTCTGTGCCACTGATGCACATGAAGCCGCAATCTCCTGATACGCATCACTCTGTGCCACTGCTGTTCATGAAGCCGCGGTCCCCTGATACACATCACTCTGTGCCACTGCTGCACATGAAGCCGCGGTCCCCTGATACACATCACCATGTGCCACTGCTGCACATGAAGCCGCGCTCCCTTATACACATCACTCTGTGCCACTGCTGCACATTAAGCTGCCCTCCTTGATACACATCAATCTGTGCCACTGCTTCACATGAAGCTGTGGTCCCCTGATACATATCACTTTGTGCCACCAGCTGGGCAAGAGGTCGCGGTCCCCTGATGCACATCACTCTGTGCCACTGCTTCACATGAAGCCATGGTCCCCTGATACATATCACTCTGTGCCACTGCTGCACATGAGGCCGTGGTCCCCTGATACACATCACACTGTGACACTGCTTCACAGGAAGCCGTGGTCCCCTGATACATATCACTCTTTGCCACTGCTGCACATGAAGCCATGGTTCCCTGATACACATACACATCACCATGTGCCACTGCTGCACATGAAGCTGCGGTCCCCTGATACACATCACCCCATGCCCCTGCTGCACATGAAGCCGTGGTCCCCTGATACACATCACTCTGTGCCACTGCTTCACATGAAGCCGCGGTCCTCTGATACACATCACCATGTGCCACTGCTGCACATGAAGCCACAGTCCCCTTATACACATCACTCTGTGTCACTGCTGCACATTAAGCTGCCATCCCCTGACACATATCAATCTGTGCCACTGCTGCACATGAAGCCACGGTCCCCTGATACACATCACCATGTGCCACTGCTTCACATGAAGTCGCAGTCGCCTGATACACATCACTCTGTGCCACTGCTGCACATGAAGCAGTGGTCCCCTGATACATATCACTTTGTGCCACCTGCTGCGCAAGAGGTCGCGGTTCCCTGATGCACATCATTCTGTGCCACTGATGCACATGAAGCCGCGATCCCCTGATACACATCACTCTGTGCCACTGCTGTTCATGAAGCCGCAGGCCCCTGATACACATCACTCTGTGCCACTGCTTCACATGAAGCCATGGTCCCCTGATACATATCACTCTGTGCCACTGCTGAACATGAAGCCATGGTCCCCTGATACATATCACTCTGTGCCACTGCTGCACATGAGGCCGTGGTCCCCTGATACACATCACTCTGTGCCACTGCTTCACATGAAGCCGTTGTCCCCTGATACATATCACTCTGTGCCACTGCTGCACATGAAGCCGTGGTCCCTTGGTACATATCCCCCTGTACCACTGCTTCACATGAAGTCGTGGTCCCCTGATACACATCACACTGTGCCCCTGCTGCACATGAAGCTGTGGTCCCTTGATACATATCTCCCTGTAGCACTGCTTCACATGAAGTCGCAGTCCCCTGATGCACATCCCTCTGTGCCACTGATGCACATGAAGCCGCAATCTCCTGATACACAACACTGTGCCACATGTGCATGGGAAGCCGCGGTCCCTTGATACACATCACCTTGTGCAATCGCTGCACATGAAGCCGCGGTCCCCTGACACCCATCACTCTGTGCCACTGATTCACATGAAGCCGTGGTCCCCTGATACACATCACTCTGTGCCACCTGCTGCGCAAAAGGCCGAGTTCCCCTGATACACATCACTCTGTGCCACTGATGCACATGAAGCTGCAGTCCCCTGATACACATCACTCTGCGCCACTGCTGCACATGAATCTGTGGTCCCCTGATACACATCACTCTGTGCCACTGCTGCACATGAAGCCGCGGTCCCCTGATACACATCACACTGTGCTCCTGCTGCACATGAAGCCGTGGTCCCTTGATACATATCCCCCTGTAGCACTGCTTCACATGAAGTCGCAGTCCCCTGATGCACATCACTCTGTGCCACTGATGCACATGAAGCCGCAATCTCCTGATACACAACACTGTGCCACATGTGCATGGGAAGCCGCGGTCCCTTGATACACATCACCTTATGCAATCGCTGCACATGAAGCTGCGGTCCCCTGACACCCATCACTCTGTGCCACTGATTCACATGAAGCCGTGGTCCCCTGATACACATCACTCTGTGCCACCTGCTGCGCAAAAGGCCGAGTTCCCCTGATATACATCACTCTGTGCCACTGATGCACATGAAGCTGCGGTCCCCTGATACACATCACTCTGTGCCACTGCTGCACATGAATCTGTGGTCCCCTGATACACATCACTCTGTGCCACTGCTGCACATGAAGCCGCGGTCCCCTGATACACATCACTCTGTGCCACTGCTTCACATCAAGCCATGGTCCCCTGATGCACATCAATTTGTGCCACTGCTTCACATAAAGACGTGGTCTCCTGACACATATCAATCTGTGCCACTGCTGCACATGAAGCCACGATCCCCTGATACACATCACTCTGTGCCACTGCTCCACGTGAAGCCGCGGTCCACTGATACACATCACCATGTGCCACTGCTGCACATGAAGCCGCGGTCCCCTGATACACATCACTCTGTGCCACTGCTGCACATGAAACTGCGGTCCCCTGATACACATCACCATGTGCCACTGCTGCACATGAAGCTGTGGTCCCCTGATACACATCACTCTGTACAACTGCTGCACATGAACCCATGGTTCCCTGATACACATCACTCTGTGCCACCTGCTGTGCAAGAGGCCGCAGTCTGCTGATGCACATCACTCTGTGCCACTGATGCACATGAAGCCGCAATCTCCTGATACGCATCACTCTGTGCCACTGCTGTTCATGAAGCCGCGGTCCCCTGATACACATCACTCTGTGCCACTGCTGCACATGAAGCCGCGGTCCCCTGATACACATCACCATGTGCCACTGCTGCACATGAAGCCGCGCTCCCTTATACACATCACTCTGTGCCACTGCTGCACATTAAGCTGCCCTCCCTTGATACACATCAATCTGTGCCACTGCTTCACATGAAGCTGTGGTCCCCTGATACATATCACTTTGTGCCACCAGCTGGGCAAGAGGTCGCGGTCCCCTGATGCACATCACTCTGTGCCACTGATACACATGAAGCCGCGATCCCCTGATACACATCACTCTGTGCCACTGCTGTTCATGAAGCAGCGGTCCCCTGATACACATCACTCTGTGCCACTGCTTCACATGAAGCCATGGTCCCCTGATACATATCACTCTGTGCCACTGCTGCACATGAGGCCGTGGTCCCCTGATACACATCACTCTGTGCCACTGCTTCACATGAAGCCGTGGTCTCCTGACACATATAAATCTGTGCCACTGCTGCACATGAAGCCACGAACCCCTGATACACATCACTCTGTGCCACTGCTGCACATGAAGCCACGGTCCCCTGATACACATCACCATGTGCCACTGCTTCACATGAAGCCGCCATCCCCTGATACACATCACTCTGTGCCACTGCTGCACATGAAGCCACGGTCCCCTGATACACATCACCATGTGCCACTGCTGCACATGAAGCCGGTGTCCCCTTATACACATCACTGTGTGCCACTGATGCACATGAAGGCGCGGTCCCCTGATACACATCACTCTGTACCACCTGCTGCAAATGAAGCAGTGGTCCCCTGATACACATCACTCTGTGCTACTACTGCACATGAACCTGTGGTTCCCTGATAAACATCACCCTGTGCCACTGCTGCACATGAAGCCGCAATCCCCTGATACACAACACTCTGTGCCTCATGTGCATGTGAAGCCGCGGTCCCCTGATACACATCACCTTGTGCAATTGCTGCACATGAAGCCGCGGTCCCCTGATACCCATCACTCTGTGCCACTGATTCACATGAAGCCATGGTCCCCTGATACACATCACTCTGTGCCACTGATGCACATGAAGCCGCGGTCCCCTGATACACATCACTCTGTGCCACTGCTGCACATGAATCTGTACTCCCCTGATACACATCTCTCTGTGCCACTGCTTCACCTGAAGCCATGGTCCCATGATAAATATCACTCTGTGCCACTGCTGCACATGAGGCCGTGGTCCCCTGATACACATCACACTGTGCCACTGCTTCACAGGAAGCTGTGGTCCCCTGATACATATCACTCTTTGCCACTGCTGCACATGAAGCCATGGTTCCCTGATACACATACACATCACAATGTGCCACTGCTGCACATGAAGCTGCGGTCCCCTGATACACATCACCCCATGCCCCTGCTGCACATGAAGCCGTGGTCCCCTGATACACATCACTCTGTGCCACTGCTTCACATGAAGCCGCGGTCCTCTGATACACATCACCATGTGCCACTGCTGCACATGAAGCCACGTTCCCCTTATACACATCACTCTGTGTCACTGCTGCACATTAAGCTGCCATCCCCTGACACATATCAATCTGTGCCACTGCTGCACATGAAGCCACGGTCCCCTGATACACATCACCATGTCCCACTGCTTCACATGAAGTCGCAGTCGCCTGATACACATCACTCTGTGCCACTGCTGCACATGAAGCCGCGGTCCTCTGATACACATCACCATGTGCCACTGCTGCACATGAAGCCACGGTCCCCTTATACACATCACTCTGTGTCACTGCTGCACATTAAGCTGCCATCCCCTGATACACATCAATCTGTGCCACTGCTTCACATGAAGCAGTGGTCCCCTGATACATATCACTTTGTGCCACCTGCTGCGCAAGAGGTCGCGGTCCCCTGATGCACATCACTCTGTGCCACTAATGCACATGAAGCCGCGATCCCCTGATACACATCACTCTGTGCCACTGCTGTTCATGAAGCCGCAGGCCCCTGATACACATCACTCTGTGCCACTGCTTCACATGAAGCCATGCTCCCCTGATACATATCACTCTGTGCCACTGCTGAACATGAAGTCATGGTCCCCTGATACATATCACTCTGTGCCACTGCTGCACATGAGGCCGTGGTCCCCTGATACACATCACTCTGTGCCACTGCTTCACATGAAGCCGTTGTCCCCTGATACATATCACTCTGTGCCACTGCTGCACATGAAGCCGTGGTCCCTTGGTACATATCCCCCTGTACCACTGCTTCACATAAAGTCGTGGTCCCCTGATACACATCACACTGTGCCCCTGCTGCACATGAAGCTGTGGTCCCTTGATACATATCCCCCTGTAGCACTGCTTCAAATGAAGTCGCAGTCCCCTGATGCACATCCCTCTGTGCCACTGATGCACATGAAGCCGCAATCTCCTGATACACAACACTGTGCCACATGTGCATGGGAAGCCGCGGTCCCTTGATACACATCACCTTGTGCAATCGCTGCACATGAAGCCGCGGTCCCCTGACACCCATCACTCTGTGCCACTGATTCACATGAAGCCGTGGTCCCCTGATACACATCACTCTGTGCCACCTGCTGCGCAAAAGGCCGAGTTCCCCTGATACACAGCACTCTGTGCCACTGATGCACATGAAGCTGCGGTCCCCTGATACACATCACTCTGTGCCACTGCTGCACATGAATCTGTGGTCCCCTGATACACATCACTCTGTGCCACTGCTGCACATGAAGCCGCGGTTCCCTGATACACATCACACTGTGCTCCTGCTGCACATGAAGCCGTGGTCCCTTGATACATATCCCCCTGTAGCACTGCTTCACATGAAGTCGCAGTCCCCTGATGCACATCACTCTGTGCCACTGATGCACATGAAGCCGCAATCTCCTGATACACAACACTGTGCCACATGTGCATGGGAAGCCGCGGTCCCTTGATACACATCACCTTGTGCAATCGCTGCACATGAAGCCGCGGTCCCCTGACACCCATCACTCTGTGCCACTGATTCACATGAAGCCGTGGTCCCCTGATACACATCACTCTGTGCCACCTGCTGCGCAAAAGGCCGAGTTCCCCTGATACACAGCACTCTGTGCCACTGATGCACATGAAGCTGCGGTCCCCTGATACACATCACTCTGTGCCACTGCTGCACATGAATCTGTGGTCCCCTGATACACATCACTCTGTGCCACTGCTGCACATGAAGCCGCGGTCCCCTGATACACATCACACTGTGCTCCTGCTGCACATGAAGCCGTGGTCCCTTGATACATATCCCCTGTAGCACTGCTTCACATGAAGTCGCAGTCCCCTGATGCACATCACTCTGTGCCACTGATGCACATGAAGCCGCAATCTCCTGATACACAACACTGTGCCACATGTGCATGGGAAGCCGCGGTCCCTTGATACACATCACCTTGTGCAATCGCTGCACATGAAGCCGCGGTCCCCTGACACCCATCACTCTGTGCCACTGATTCACATGAAGCCGTGGTCCCCTGATACACATCACTCTGTGCCACCTGCTGCGCAAAAGGCCGAGTTCCCCTGATACACATCACTCTGTGCCACTGATGCACATGAAGCTGCGGTCCCCTGATACACATCACTCTGTGCCACTGCTGCACATGAATCTGTGGTCCCCTGATACACATCACTCTGTGCCACTGCTGCACATGAAGCCGCGGTCCCCTGATACACATCACTCTGTGCCACATCTTCACATCAAGCCATGGTCCCCTGATGCACATCAATTTGTGCCACTGCTTCACATAAAGACGTGGTCTCCTGACACATATCAATCTGTGCCACTGCTGCACATGAAGCCACGATCCCCTGATACACATCACTCTGTGCCACTGCTCCACGTGAAGCCGCGGTCCACTGATACACATCACCATGTGCCACTGCTGCACATGAAGCCGCGGTCCCCTGATACACATCACTCTGTGCCACTGCTGCACATGAAACTGCGGTCCCCTGATACACATCACCATGTGCCACTGCTGCACATGAAGCTGTGGTCCCCTGATACACATCACTCTGTACAACTGCTGCACATGAACCCATGGTTCCCTGATACACATCACTCTGTGCCACCTGCTGTGCAAGGGGCCGCAGTCTGCTGATGCACATCACTCTGTGCCACTGATGCACATGAAGCCGCAATCTCCTGATACGCATCACTCTGTGCCACTGCTGTTCATGAAGCCGCGGTCCCCTGATACACATCACTCTGTGCCACACCTTCACATGAAGGCATGGTCCCCTGATACATATCACTCTGTGACACTGCTGCACATGAGGCCATGGTCCCCTGATACATATCACTCTGTGCCACTGCTGCACATGAACCCATGGTTCCCTGATACACATCACCATGTGCCACTGCTGCACATGAAGCCGTGGTCCCCTGATACACATCAGTCTGTGTCACTGCTGCACATGAAGCCACGGTATCCCAATACATATCACTCTGTGCCACTGCTGCACGTGAAGCCGTGGTCCCTTGAGACACATCATTCTGTGCAACTGCTGCACATGAAGCCATGGTCCCTTGATACACATCACTCTGTGCCACTGCTTCACATGAAGCTGTGGTCCCCTGATACATATCACTCTGTGACACTGCTGCACATGAGACCGTGGTCTCCTGACACATATCAATCTGTGCCACTGCTGCACATTAAGCCACGGTCCCCTGATACACATCACCATGTGCCACTGCTTCACATGAAGCCGCAGTCGCCTGATACACATCACTCTGTGCCACTGCTGCACATGAAGCCGCGGTCCTCTGATACACATCACCATGTGCCACTGCTGCACATGAAGCCATGGTCCCCTTATACACATCACTCTGTGTCACTGCTGCACATTAAGCTGCAATCCCCTGATACACATCAATCTGTGCCACTGCTTCACATGAAGCCATGGTCCCCTGATACATATCACTCTGTGCCACTGCTGAACATGAAGCCATGGTCCCCTGATACATATCACTTTGTGCCACCTGCTGCGCAAGAGGTCGCGGTCCCCTGATGCACATCACTCTGTGCCACTGATGCACATGAAGCCGCGATCCCCTGATACACATCACTCTGTGCCACAGCTGTTCATGAAGCCGCAGGCCCCTGATACACATCACTCTGTGCCACTGCTTCACATGAAGCCATGGTCCCCTGATACATATCACTCTGTGCCACTGCTGAACATGAAGCCATGGTCCCCTGATACATATCACTCTGTGCCACTGCTGCACATGAGGCCGTGGTCCCCTGATACACATCACTCTGTGCCACTGCTTCACATGAAGCCGTTGTCCCCTGATACATATCACTCAGTGCCACTGCTGCACATGAAGATGCGGTCCCCTGATACACATCACCCTGTGCCCCTGCTGCACATGAAGCCATGGTCCCTTGGTACATATCCCCCTGTAGCACTGCTTCACATGAAGTCGTGGTCCCCTGATACACATCACACTGTGCCCCTGCTGCACATGAAGCCGTGGTCCCTTGATACATATCCCCCTGTAGCACTGCTTCACATGAAGTCGCAGTCCCCTGATGCACATCACTCTGTGCCACTGATGCACATGAAGCCGCAATCTGCTGATACACAACACTGTGCCACATTTGCATGGGAAGCCGCGGTCCCTTGATACACATCACTCTGTGCCACTGCTGCACGTGAGGCCGCGGTCCACTGATACACATCACCATGTGCCACTGCTGCACATGAAGCCGCGGTCCCCTGACACCCATCACTCTGTGCCACTGATTCACATGAAGCCGTGGTCCCCTGATACACATCACTCTGTGCCACCTGCTATGCAAGAGGCCGAGTTCCCCTGATACACATCACTCTGTGCCACTGATGCACATGAAGCTGCGGTCCCCTGATACACATCACTCTGTGCCACTGCTGCACATGAATCTGTGGTCCCCTGATACACATCACTCTGTGCCACTGCTGCACATGAAGCCGCGGTCCCCTGATACACATCACACTGTGCTCCTGCTGCACATGAAGCTGTGGTCCCTTGATACATATCCCCCTGTAGCACTGCTTCACATGAAGTCGCAGTCCCCTGATGCACATCACTCTGTGCCACTGATGCACATGAAGCCGCAATCTCCTGATACACAACACTGTGCCACATGTGCATGGGAAGCCGCGGTCCCTTGATACACATCACCTTGTGCAATCGCTGCACATGAAACCGCGGTCCCCTGACACCCATCACTCTGTGCCACTGATTCACATGAAGCCGTGGTCCCCTGATACACATCACTCTGTGCCACCTGCTGCGCAAAAGGCCGAGTTCCCCTGATACACATCACTCTGTGCCACTGATGCACATGAAGCTGCGGTCCCCTGATACACATCACTCTGTGCCACTGCTGCACATGAATCTGTGGTCCCCTGATACACATCACTCTGTGCCACTGCTGCACATGAAGCCGCGGTCCCCTGATACACATCACTCTGTGCCACTGCTTCACATCAAGCCATGGTCCCCTGATGCACATCAATTCGTGCCACTGCTTCACATAAAGACGTGGTCTCCTGACACATATCAATCTGTGCCACTGCTGCACATGAAGCCACGATCCCCTGATACACATCACTCTGTGCCACTGCTCCACGTGAAGCCGCGGTCCACTGATACACATCACCATGTGCCACTGCTGCACATGAAGCTGCGGTCCCCTGATACACATCACTCTGTACAACTGCTGCACATGAACCCATGGTTCCCTGATACATATCACTCTGTGCCACCTGCTGTGCAAGAGGCCGCAGTCTGCTGATGCACATCACTCTGTGCCACTGATGCACATGAAGCCGCAATCTCCTGATACGCATCACTCTGTGCCACTGCTGTTCATGAAGCCGCGGTCCCCTGATACACATCACTCTGTGCCACACCTTCACATGAAGGCATGGTTCCCTGATACATATCACTCTGTGACACTGCTGCACATGAGGCCGTGGTCCCCTGATACATATCACTCTGTGCCACTGCTGCACATGAACCCATGGTTCCCTGATACACATCACCATGTGCCACTGCTGCACATGAAGCCGTGGTCCCCTGATACACATCACTCTGTGTCACTGCTGCACATGAAGCCACGGTATCCCAATACATATCACTCTGTGCCACTGCTGCACGTGAAGCCGTGGTCCCTTGAGACACATCATTCTGTGCAACTGCTGCACATGAAGCCATGGTCCCTTGATACACATCACTCTGTGCCACTGCTTCACATGAAGCTGTGGTCCCCTGATACATATCACTCTGTGACACTGCTGCACATGAGGCCGTGGTCTCCTGACACATATCAATCTGTGCCACTGCTGCACATTAAGCCACGGTCCCCTGATACACATCACCATGTGCCACTGCTTCACATGAAGCCGCAGTCGCCTGATACACATCACTCTGTGCCACTGCTGCACATGAAGCCACGGTCCCCTTATACACATCACTCTGTGTCACTGCTGCACATTAAGCTGCCATCCCCTGATACACATCAATCTGTGCCACTGCTTCACATGAAGCAGTGTTCCCCTGATACATATCACTTTGTGCCACCTGCTGCGCAAGAGGTCGCGGTCCCCTGATGCACATCACTCTGTGCCACTGATGCACATGAAGCCGCGATCCCCTGATACACATCACTCTGTGCCACTGCTGTTCATGAAGCCGCAGGCCCCTGATACACATCACTCTGTGCCACTGATGCACATGAAGCTGCGGTCCCCTGATACACATCACTCTGTGCCACTGCTGCACATGAATCTGTGGTCCCCTGATACACATCACTCTGTGCCACTGCTGCACATGAAGCCGCGGTCCCCTGATACACATCACACTGTGCTCCTGCTGCACATGAAGCTGTGGTCCCTTGATACATATCCCCCTGTAGCACTGCTTCACATGAAGTCGCAGTCCCCTGATGCACATCACTCTGTGCCACTGATGCACATGAAGCCGCAATCTCCTGATACACAACACTGTGCCACATGTGCATGGGAAGCCGCGGTCCCTTGATACACATCACCTTGTGCAATCGCTGCACATGAAACCGCGGTCCCCTGACACCCATCACTCTGTGCCACTGATTCACATGAAGCCGTGGTCCCCTGATACACATCACTCTGTGCCACCTGCTGCGCAAAAGGCCGAGTTCCCCTGATACACATCACTCTGTGCCACTGATGCACATGAAGCTGCGGTCCCCTGATACACATCACTCTGTGCCACTGCTGCACATGAATCTGTGGTCCCCTGATACACATCACTCTGTGCCACTGCTGCACATGAAGCCGCGGTCCCCTGATACACATCACTCTGTGCCACTGCTTCACATCAAGCCATGGTCCCCTGATGCACATCAATTCGTGCCACTGCTTCACATAAAGACGTGGTCTCCTGACACATATCAATCTGTGCCACTGCTGCACATGAAGCCACGATCCCCTGATACACATCACTCTGTGCCACTGCTCCACGTGAAGCCGCGGTCCACTGATACACATCACCATGTGCCACTGCTGCACAATAAGCTGCGGTCCCCTGATACACATCACTCTGTGCCACTGCTGCACATGAAGCTGCGGTCCCCTGATACACATCACCATGTGCCACTGCTGCACATGAAGCTGCGGTCCCCTGATACACATCACTCTGTACAACTGCTGCACATGAACCCATGGTTCCCTGATACATATCACTCTGTGCCACCTGCTGTGCAAGAGGCCGCAGTCTGCTGATGCACATCACTCTGTGCCACTGATGCACATGAAGCCGCAATCTCCTGATACGCATCACTCTGTGCCACTGCTGTTCATGAAGCCGCGGTCCCCTGATACACATCACTCTGTGCCACACCTTCACATGAAGGCATGGTCCCCTGATACATATCACTCTGTGACACTGCTGCACCTGAGGCCGTGGTCCCCTGATACATATCACTCTGTGCCACTGCTGCACATGAACCCATGGTTCCCTGATACACATCACCATGTGCCACTGCTGCACATGAAGCCGTGGTCCCCTGATACACATCACTCTGTGTCACTGCTGCACATGAAGCCACAGTATCCCAATACATATCACTCTGTGCCACTGCTGCACGTGAAGCCGTGGTCCCTTGAGACACATCATTCTGTGCAACTGCTGCACATGAAGCCATGGTCCCTTGATACACATCACTCTGTGCCACTGCTTCACATGAAGCTGTGGTCCCCTGATACATATCACTCTGTGACACTGCTGCACATGAGGCCGTGGTCTCCTGACACATATCAATCTGTGCCACTGCTGCACATTAAGCCACGGTCCCCTGATACACATCACCATGTGCCACTGCTTCACATGAAGCCGCAGTCGCCTGATACACATCACTCTGTGCCACTGCTGCACATTAAGCCACGGTCCCCTGATACACATCACCATGTGTCACTGCTGCACATTAAGCTGCCATCCCCTGATACACATCAATCTGTGCCACTGCTTCACATGAAGCAGTGGTCCCCTGATACATATCACTTTGTGCCACCTGCTGCGCAAGAGGTCGCGGTCCCCTGATGCACATCACTCTGTGCCACTGATGCACATGAAGCCGCGATCCCCTGATACACATCACTCTGTGCCACTGCTGTTCATGAAGCCGCAGGCCCTGATACACATCACTCTGTGCCACTGCTTCACATGAAGCCATGGTCCCCTGATACATATCACTCTGTGCCACTGCTGAACATGAAGCCATGGTCCCCTGATACATATCACTCTGTGCCACTGCTGCACATGAGGCCGTGGTCCCCTGATACACATCACTCTGTGCCACTGCTTCACTTGAAGCCGTTGTCCCCTGATACATATCACTCTGTGCCACTGCTGCACATGAAGATGCGGTCCCCTGATACACATCACCCTGTGCCCCTGCTGCACATGAACCCATGGTCCCTTGGTACATATCCCCCTGTAGCACTGCTTCACATGAAGTCGTGGTCCCCTGATGCACATCACACTGTGCCCCTGCTGCACATGAAGCTGGGGTCCCTTGATACATATCCCCCTGTAGCACTGCTTCACATGAAGTCGCAGTCCCCTGATGCACATCACTCTGTGCCACTGATGCACATGAAGCCGCAATCTCCTGATACACAACACTGTGCCACATTTGCATGGGAAGCCGCGGTCCCTTGATACACATCACCTTGTGCAATCGCTGCACATGAAGCCGCGGTCCCCTGACACCCATCACTCTGTGCCACTGATTCACATGAAGCCGTGGTCCCCTGATACACATCACTCTGTGCCACCTGCTACGCAAGAGGCCGAGTTCCCCTGATACACATCACTCTGTGCAACTGATGCACATGAAGCTGCGATCCCCTGATACACATCACTCTGTGCCACTGCTGCACATGAATCTGTGGTCCCCTGATACACATCACTCTGTGCCACTGCTGCACATGAAGCCGCGGTCCCCTGATACACATCACACTGTGCTCCTGCTGCACATGAAGCCGTGGTCCCTTGATACATATCCCCCTGTAGCACTGCTTCACATGAAGTCGCAGTCCCCTGATGCACATCACTCTGTGCCACTGATGCACATGAAGCCGCAATCTACTGATACACAACACTGTGCCACATGTGCATGGGAAGCCGCGGTCCCTTGATACACATCACCTTGTGCAATCGCTGCACATGAAGCCGCGGTCCCCTGACACCCATCACTCTGTGCCACTGATTCACATGAAGCTGTGGTCCCCTGATACACATCACTCTGTGCCACCTGCTGCGCAAAAGGCCGAGTTCCCCTGATACACATCACTCTGTGCCACTGATGCACTTGAAGCTGCGGTCCCCTGATACACATCACTCTGTGCCACTGCTGCACATGAATCTGTGGTCCCCTGATACACATCACTCTGTGCCACTGCTGCACATGAAGCCGCGGTCCCCTGATACACAGCACTCTGTTCCACTGCTTCACATCAAGCCATGGTCCCCTGATGCACATCAATTCGTGCCACTGCTTCACATAAAGATGTGGTCTCCTGACACATATCAATCTGTGCCACTGCTGCACATGAAGCCACGATCCCCTGATACACATCACTCTGTGCCACTGCTCCACGTGAAGCCGCGGTCCACTGATACACATCACCATGTGCCACTGCTGCACATGAAGCTGCGGTCCGCTGATACACATCACCATGTGCCACTGCTGCACATGAAGCTGCGGTCCCCTGATACACATCACTCTGTACAACTGCTGCACATTAAGCGGCCATCCCCTGACACACATCACTCTGTGCCACTGCTTCCCATGAAGCCATGGTCCCCTGATACATATCACTTTGTGCCACCTGCTGCGCAAGAGGTCGCGGTCTGCTGATGCACATCACTCTGTGCCACTGATGCAAATGAAGCCGCAATCTCCTGATACGCATCACTCTGTGCCACTGCTGTTCATGAAGCCGCGGTCCCCTGATACACATCACTCTGTGCCACAGCTTCACATGAAGGCATGGTCCCCTGATACATATCACTCTGTGACACTGCTGCACATGAGGCCGTGGTCCCCTGATACATATCACTATGTGCCACTGCTGCACATGAACCCATGGTTCCCTGATACACATCACCATGTGCCACTGCTGCACATGAAGCCGTGGTCCCCTGATACACATCACTCTGTGTCACTGCTGCACATGAAGCCACGGTATCCCAATACATATCACTCTGTGCCACTGCTGCACGTGAAGCCGTGGTCCCTTGAGACACATCATTCTGTGCAACTGCTGCACATGAAGCCATGGTCCCTTGATACACATCACTCTGTGCCACTGCTTCACATGAAGCTGTGGTCCCCTGATACATATCACTCTGTGCAGTACTGCACATGAAGCCGCGGTCCCCTGATACCCATCACTCTGTGCCACTGCTTCACATGAAGCCGTGGTCTCCTGATAATTATCACTCTGTGCCACTGATGCACATGAAGGCGCGGTCCCCTGATACACATCACTCTGTGCCACTGCTGCACATGAAGCAGTGGTCCCCTGATACACATCACTCTATGTTACTGCTGCACATGAACCTGCGGTTCCCTGATAAACATCACCCTGTGCCACTGCTGCACATGAAGCCGCGATCCCCTTATACACATCACTCTGTGCCACTGCTGCACATGAAGCCGCGATCCCCTGATACATATCACTCTGTGCCACTGCTGCACATCAAGCTGCGGTCCCCTGATGCATATCACTCTGTGCCACCTGCTGAATATGAAGCCATGGTCCCCTGATACATATCACTCTGTGCCACTGCTTCACAAAAAGCTGTGGTCTCCTGACACATATCAATCTGTGCCACTGCTGCACATGAAGCCACGAACCCCTGATACACATCACTCTGTGCCACTGCTGCACATGAAGCCACGGTCCCCTGATACACATCACCATGTGCCACTGCTTCACATGAAGCCGCCATCCCCTGATACACATCACTCTGTGCCACTGCTGCACATGAAGCCACGGTCCCCTGATACACATCACCATGTGCCACTGCTGCACATGAAGCCGCGGTCCCCTCATACTCATCACTCTGTACCACCTGCTGCAAATGAAGTCATGGTCCCCTGATACACATCACTCTGTGCTACTACTGCACATGAACCTGTGGTTCCCTGATAAACATCACCCTGTGCCCCTGCTGCATATGAAGCCGCGGTCCCCTGATACACATCACCTTGTGCAATTGCTGCACATGAAGCCGCGGTCCCCTGATACCCATCACTCTGTGCCACCTGCTGCGCAAGAGGCCGAGTTCCCCTGATACACATCACTCTGTGCCACTGATGCACATGAAGCCGCGGTACCCTGATACACATCACTCTGTGCCACTGCTGCACATGAATCCGTACTCCCCTGATACACATCTCTCTGTGCCACTGCTGCACATGAAGCCGCAGTCCCCTGATACACATCACTCTGTGCCACTGCTTCACATGAAGCCATGGTCCCCTGATACATATCACTCTGTGCCACTGCTGCACATGAAGACATGGTCTCCTGACACATATCAATCTGTGCCACTGCTGCACATGAAGCCACGAACGCCTGATACACATCACTCTGTGCCACTGCTGCACATGAAGCCACGGTCCCCTGATACACATCACCATGTGCCACTGCTTCACGTGAAGCCGCCATCCCCTGATACACATCACTCTGTGCCACTGCTGCACATGAAGCCACGGTCCCCTGATACACATCACCATGTGCCACTGCTGCACATGAAGCCGCGGTCCCCTGATACACATCAATCTGTGCCACTGCTTCACATGAAGCCGTGGTCCCCTGATACATATCACTTTGTACCACCTGCTGCGCAAGAGGTCCCGGTCCCCTGATGCACCTCGCTCTGTGCCACTGATGCACATGAAGTCGCGATTCCCTGATACACATCACTCTGTGTCACTGCTACACATGAGGCCGTGGTCCCCTGATACACATCACACTGTGCCACTGCTTCACTGGAAGCCATGGTCCCCTGATACATATCACTCTTTGCCACTGCTGCACATGAAGCCATGGTTCCTTGATACACATACACATCACCATGTGCCACTGCTGCACATGAAGCTGCGGTCCCCTGATACACATCACCCCGTGCCCCTGCTGCACATGAAGCCATGGTCCCCTGATACACATCACTCTGTGCCACTGCTTCACATGAAGACGTGGTCTCCTGACACATATCAATCTGTTCCACTGCTGCACATGAAGCCACGAACCCATGATACACATCACTCTGTGCCACTGCTGCACATGAAGCCACGGTCCCGTGATACACATCACCATGTGCCACTGCTTCACATGAAGCCGCAGTCGCCTGATACACATCACTCTGTGCCACTGCTGCACATGAAGCCGCGGTCCCCTTATACACATCACTCTGTGCCACTGCTGCACATGAAGCCACGGTCCCCTGATACATATCACTTTGTGCCACTGCTGCACATGAAGCTGCGGTCCCCTGATACATATCACTCTGTGCCACCTGCTGAATATGAAGCCATGGTCCCCTGATACATATCACTCTGTGCCACTGCTTCACATGAAGCTGTGGTCTCCTGACACATATCAATCTGTGCCACTGCTGCACATGAAGCCACGAACCCCTGACACACATCACTCGGTGCCACTGCTGCACATGAAGCCATGGTCCCCTGATACACATCACCATGTGCCACTGCTTCACATGAAGCCGCCATCCCCTGATACACATCACTGTGTGCCACTGCTGCACATGAAGCCACGGTCCCCTGATACACATCACCATGTTCCACTGCTGCACATGAAGCCGCGGTCCCCTGATACACATCACTCTGTACCACCTGCTGCAAATGAAGTCATGGTCCCCTGATACACAACACTCTGTGCCACTGCTGCACATGAAGCAGTGGTCCCCTGATACACATCACTCTGTGCTACTACTGCACATGAACCTGTGGTTCCCTGATAAACATCACCCAGTGCCCCTGCTGCACATGAAGCCGCAATCCCCTGATACACAACACTCTGTGCCTTATGTGCATATGAAGCCGCAGTCCCCTGATACACATCACCTTGTGCAATTGCTGCACATGAAGCCGCGGTCCACTGATACCCATCACTCTGTGCCACTGATTCACATGAAGCCATGGTCCCCTGATACACATCACTCTGTGCCACCTGCTGCTCAAGAGGCCGAGTTCCCCTGATACACATCACTCTGTACCACTGATGCACATAAAGCCGCAGTCCCCTGATACACTTCACTCTGTGCCACTGCTTCACATGAAGCCCTGGTCCCCTGATACATATCACTCTGTGCCACTGCTGCACATGAAGCCGTAGTCCCCTGATACACATCACTCTGTGCCACTGCTTCACATGAAGACATGGTCTCCTGACACATATCAATCTGTGCCACTGCTGCACATGAAGCCACGAACCCCTGATACACATCACTCTGTGCCACTGCTGCACATGAAGCCACGGTCCCCTGATACACATCACCATGTGCCACTGCTTCACATGAAGCCGCCATCCCCTGATACACATCACTCTGTGCCACTGCTGCACATGAAGCCACGTTCCCCTGATACACATCACCATGTGCCACTGCTGCACATGAAGCCGCGGTCCCCTTATACACATCACTCTGTGCCACTGCTGCACATTAAGCCATCATCCCCTGATACACATCAATCTGTGCCACTGCTTCACATGAAGCCGTGGTCCCCTGATACATATCACTTTGTGCCATCTGCTGCGCAAGAGGTTCCGGTCCCCTGATGCACATCGCTCTGTGCCACTGATGCACATGAAGTCGCGATCCCCTGATACACATCACTCTGTGCCACTGCTGCACATGAGGCCGTGGTCCCCTGATACACATCACACTGTGCCACTGTTTCACAGGAAGCTGTGGTCCCCTGATACATATCACTCTTTGCCACTGCTGCACATGAAGCCATGGTTCCCTGATACACATACACATCACCATGTGCCACTGCTGCACATGAAGCTGCAGTCCCCTGATACACATCACCCCATGCCCCTGCTGCACATGAAGCCGTGGTCCCCTGATACACATCCCTCTGTGCCACTGCTTCACATGAAGACGTGGTCTCCTGACACATATCAAACTGTTCCACTGCTGCACATGAAGCCACGAACCCCTGATACACGTCACTCTGTGCCACTGCTGCACATGAAGCCACGGTCCCCTAATACACATCACCATGTGCCACTGCTTCACATGAAGCCGCAGTCGCCTGATACACATCACTCTGTGCCACTGCTGCACATGAAGCCGCGGTCCCCTGATACACATCACCATGTGCCACTGCTGCACATGAAGCCACGGTCCCCATATACACATCACTCTGTGTCACTGCTGCACATTAAGCTGACATCCCCTGATACACATCAATCTGTGCCACTGCATACATATCACTTTGTGCCACCTGCTGCGCAAGAGGTCGCGGTCCCCTGATGCACATGAAGCCACGAACCGCTGATACACATCACTCTGTGCCACTGCTGTTCATGAAGCCGCAGGCCCCTGATACACATCACTCTGTGCCACTGCTTCACATGAAGCCATGGTCCCCTGATACATATCACTCTGTGCCACTGCTGCACATGAAGCCATGGTCCCCTGATACATATCACTCTGTGCCACTGCTGCACATGAGGCCGTGGTCCCCTGTTACACATCACTCTGTCCCACTGCTTCACATGAGGCCGCGGTCCCTTGATACATATCCCCCTGTAGCACTGCTGCACATGAAGCCATGGCTCCCTGATACACATCACCATGTGCCACTGCTGCACATGAAGCTGCGGTCCCCTGATACACATCACCCTGTGCCCCTGCTGCACATGAAGCTGTGGTCCCTTGATACATATCCCCCTGTAGCACTGCTTCACATGAAGTCGTGGTCCCCTGATACACATCACACTGTGCCCCTGCTGCACATGAAGCTGTGGTCCCTTGATACATATCCCCCTGTAGCACTGCTTCACATGAAGTCGCTGTGCCCTGATGCACGTCACTCTGTGCCACTGATACACATGAAGCCACAATCTCCTGATACACAACACTGTGCCACATGTGCATGGGAAGCCGCGGTCCCTTGATACACATCACCTTGTGCCATCGCTGCACATGAAGCCCCGGTCCCCTGACACCCATCACTCTGTGCCACTGATTCACATGAAGCCGTGGTCTCCTGATAATTATCACTCTGTGCCACTGATGCACATGAAGGCGCGGTCCCCTGATACACATCACTCTGTGCCACTGCTGCACATGAAGCAGTGGTCCCCTGATAGACATCACTCTGTGCTCCTGCTGCACATGAACCTGCGGTTCCCTGATAAACATCACCCTGTGCCACTGCTGCACATGAAGCCGCGATCCCCTTATACACATCACTCTGTGCCACTGCTGCACATGAAGCCGCGATCCCCTGATACATATCACTCTGTGCCACTTCTGCAAATGAAGCTGTGGTCCCCTGATACATATCACTCTGTGCCACCTGCTGAATATGAAGCCGTGGTCTCCTGACACATATCAATCTGTGCCACTGCTGCACATGAAGCCACGGTCCCCTGATACACATCACCATGTGCCACTGCTTCACATGAAGCCGCCATCCCCTGATACACATCACTCTGTGCCACTGCTGCACATGAAGCCACGGTCCCCTGATACACATCACCATGTGCCACTGCTGCACATGAAGCTGTGGTCCCCTGATACATATCACTCTGTGCCACCTGCTGAATATGAAGCCGTGGTCTCCTGACACATATCAATCTGTGCCACTGCTGCACATGAAGCCACGAACCCCTGACACACATCACTCTGTACCACCTGCTGCAAATGAAGTCATGGTCCCCTGATACATAACACTCTGTGCCACTGCTGCACATGAAGCAGTGGTCCCCTGATACACATCACTCTGTGCTACTACTGCACATGAACCTGTGGTTCCCTGATAAACATCACCCTGTGCCCCTGCTGCACATGAAGCCACAATCCCCTGATACACAACACTCTGTGCCTCATGTGCATATGAAGCCGCGGTCCCCTGATACATATCCCCCTGTAGCACTGCTTCACATGAAGTCGCTGTGCCCTGATGCACATCACTCTGTGCCACTGATTCACATGAAGCCATGGTCCCCTGATACACATCACTCTGTGCCACCTGCTGTGCAAGAGGCCGAGTTCCCCTGATACACATCACTCTGTGCCACTGATGCACATGAAGCCGCGGTCCCCTGATACACATCACTCTGTGCCACTGCTGCACATGAATCCGTACTCCCCTGATACACATCTCTCTGTGCCACTGCTGCACATGAAGCCGCAGTCCCCTGATACACATCACTCTGTGCCACTGCTTCACATGAAGCCATGGTCCCCTGATACATATCACTCTGTGCCACTGCTGCACATGAAGCCGTGGTCCCCTGATACACATCACTCTGTGCCACTGCTTCACATGAAGACATGGTCTACTGACACATATCAATATGTGCCACTGCTGCACATGAAGCCACGAACCCCTGATACACATCACTCGGTGCCACTGCTGCACATGAAGCCACGGTCCCCTGATAGACATCACCATGTGCCACTGCTGCACATTAAGCCACCATCCCCTGATACACATCAATCTGTGCCACTGCTTCACATGAAGCCGTGGTCCCCTGATACATATCACTTTGTGCCACCTGCTGCGCAAGAGGTCCCGGTCCCCTGATGCACATCGCTCTGTGCCACTGATGCACATGAAGTCGCGATCCCCTGATACACATCAATCTGTTCCACTGCTGCACATGAAGCCATGAACCCCTGATACACATCACTCTGTGCCACTGCTGCACATGAAGCCACGGTCCCCTGATACACATCACCATGTGCCACTGCTTCACATGAAGCCACAGTCACCTGATACACATCACTCTGTGCCACTGCTGCACATGAAGCTGCGGTCCCCTGATACACATCACCATGTGCCACTGCTTCACATGAAGCCATGGTCCCCTGATACATATCACTCTGTGCCACTGCTGCACATGAAGCCATGGTCCCCTGATACATATCACTCTGTGCCACTGCTGCACATGAGGCTGTGGTCCCCAGATACATATCACTCTGTGCCACTGCTGCACATGAAGCCATGGTCCCCTGATACATATCACTCTGTGCCACTGCTGCACATGAAGCCATGGTCCCCTGATACATATCACTCTGTGCCACTGCTGCACATGAGGCTGTGGTCCCCAGATACATATCACTCTGTGCCACTGCTTCACATGAGGCCGCGGTCCCTTGATACATATCCCCCTGTAGCACTGCTGCACATGAAGCCATGGTTCCCTGATACACATCACCATGTGCCACTGCTGCACATGAAGCTGAGGTCCCCTGATACACATCCCCCTGTAGCACTGCTTCACATGAAGTCGCTGTGCCCTGATGCACATCACTCTGTGCCACTGATTCACATGAAGCCGTGGTCTCCTGATAATTATCACTCTGTGCCACTGATGCACATGAAGGCGCGGTCCCCTGATACACATCACTCTGTGCCACTGCTGCACATGAAGCAATGGTCCCCTGATACACATCACTCTGTGCCACCTGCTGTGCAAGAGGCCGAGTTCCCCTGATACACATCACTCTGTGCCACTGATGCACATGAAGCCGCGGTCCCCTGATACACATCACTCTGTGCCACTGCTGCACATGAATCCGTACTCCCCTGATACACATCTCTCTGTGCCACTGCTGCACATGAAGCCGCAGTCCCCTGATACACATCACTCTGTGCCACTGCTTCACATGAAGCCATGGTCCCCTGATACATATCACTCTGTGCCACTGCTGCACATGAAGCCGTGGTCCCCTGATACACATCACTCTGTGCCACTGCTTCACATGAAGACATGGTCTCCTGACACATATCAATATGTGCCACTGCTGCACATGAAGCCACGAACCTCTGATACACATCACTCGGTGCCACTGCTGCACATGAAGCCACGGTCCCCTGATAGACATCACCATGTGCCACTGCTTCACATGAAGCCGTCATCCCCTGATACACAACACTCTGTGCCACTTCTGCACATGAAGCCGTGGTCCCCTGATACATATCACTTTGTGCCACTGCTGCACATTAAGCCACCATCCCTGATACACATCAATCTGTGCCACTGCTTCACATGAAGCCGTGGTCCCCTGATACATATCACTTTGTGCCACCTGCTGCGCAAGAGGTCCCGGTCCCCTGATGCACATCGCTCTGTGCCACTGATGCACATGAAGTCGCGATCCCCTGATACACATCAATCTGTTCCACTGCTGCACATGAAGCCATGAACCCCTGATACACATCACTCTGTGCCACTGCTGCACATGAAGCCACGGTCCCCTGATACACATCACCATGTGCCACTGCTTCACATGAAACACCATGTGCCACTGCTTCACATGAAGCCACAGTCACCTGATACACATCACTCTGTGCCACTGCTGCACATGAAGCTGCGGTCCCCTGATACACATCACCATGTGCCACTGCTGCACATGAAGCCACGGTCCCCTTATACACATCACTCTGTGTCACTTCTGCACATTAAGCTGCCATCCCCTGATACACATCAATCTGTGCCACTGCATACATATCACTTTGTGCCACCTGCTGCGCAAGAGGTCGCAGTCCCCTGATGCACATCACTCTGTGCCACTGCTGTTCATGAAGCTGCAGGCCCCTGATACACATCACTCTGTGCCACTGCTTCACATGAAGCCATGGTCCCCTGATACATATCACTCTGTGCCACTGCTGCACATGAAGCCATGGTCCCCTGATACATATCACTCTGTGCCACTGCTGCACATGAGGCCGTGGTCCCCTGATACATATCACTCTGTGCCACTGCTTCACATGAGGCCGCGGTCCCTTGATACATATCCCCCTGTAGCACTGCTGCACATGAAGCCATGGTTCCCTGATACACATCACCATGTGCCACTGCTGCACATGAAGCTGAGGTCCCCTGATACACATCACCCTGTGCCCCTGCTGCACATGAAGCTGTGGTCTCTTGATACATATCCCCCTGTAGCACTGCTTCACATGAAGTCGTGGTCCCCTGATACACATCACACTGTGCCCCTGCTGCACATGAAGCTGTGGTCCCTTAATACATATCCCCCTGTAGCACTGCTTCACATGAAGCCGCGGTCCCCTGATGCACATCACTCTGTGCCACTGATGCACATGAAGCCGCAATCTCCTGATACACAACTCTGTGCCACATGTGCATGGGAAGCCGCGGTCCCTTGATACACATCACCTTGTGCAATCGCTGCACATGAAGCAGCGGTCCCCTGACACCCATCACTCTGTGCCACTGATTCACATGAAGCCGTGGTCCCCTGATACACATCACTCTATGCCACCTGCTGCGCAAGAGGCCGAGTTCCCCTGATACACATCACTCTGTGCCACTGATGCACATGAAGCTGCGGTCCCCTGATACACATCACTCTGTGCCACTGCTGCACATGAATCTGTGGTCCCCTGATACACATCACTCTGTGCCACTGCTGCACATGAAGCCGCAGTCCCCTGATACACATCACTCTGTGCCACTGCTTCACATGAAGCCATGGTCCCCTGATACATATCACTCTGTGACACTGCTGCACATGAAGCCGTGGTCCCCTGATACACATCACATCGTGCCACTGCTTCACATAAAGACGTGGTCTCCTGACACATATCAATCTGTGCCACTGCTGCACATGAAGCCACGATCCCCTGATACACATCACTCTGTGCCACTGCTCCACGTGAAGCCGCGGTCCCCTGATACACATCACCGTGTGCCACTGCTGCACATGAAGCTGCGGTCCCCTGATACACATCACTCTGTGCCACTGCTGCACATGAAGCTGCGGTCCCCTGATACACATCACCATGTGCCACTGCTGCACATGAAGCTGCGGTCCCCTGATACACATCACTCTGTGCAACTGCTGCACATTAAGCCGCCATCCCCTGACACACATCACTCTGTGCCACTGCTTCACATGAAGCTGTGGTCCCCTGATACATATCACTTTGTGCCACCTGCTGCGCAAGAGGTCGCGGTCCGCTGATGCACATCACTCTGTGCCACTGATGCACATGAAGCCGCGATCTCCTGATACGCATCACACTGTGCCACTGCTGTTCATGAAGCCGCGGTCCCCTGATACACATCACTCTGTGCCACAGCTTCACATGAAGGCATGATCCCCTGATACATATCACTCTGTGACACTGCTGCACATGAGGCCGTGGTCCCCTGATACACAGCACTCTGTGCTACTGCTTCACATGAAGCCGTGGTCCCCTGATACATATCACTCTGTGCCACTGCTGCACATGAAGCCGTGGTCCCCTGATACACATCACTTCGTGCCACTGCTTCACATAAAGACGTGGTCTCCTGACACATATAAATCTGTGCCACTGCTGCACATGAAGCCACGGTATCCCAATACATATCACTCTGTGCCACTGCTGCACGTGAAGCCGTGGTCCCTTGAGACACATCACTCTGTGCAACTGCTGCACATGAAGCCATGGTCCCTTGATACACATCACTCTGTGCCACTGCTTCACATGAAGCCGTGGTCTCCTGATAATTATCACTCTGTGCCACTGATGCACATGAAGGCGTGGTCCCCTGATACACATCACTCTGTACCACCTGCTGCAAATGAAGTTGCAGTCCCCTGATACACATCACTCTGTGCCACTGCTGCACATGAACCTGCGGTTCCCTGATAAACATCACCCTGTGCCACTGCTGCACATGAAGCCGCGATCCCCTTATACACATCACTCTGTGCCTCTGCTGTACATGAAGCCACGGTATCCTGATACACATCACCCTGTGCCACTGCTGCACATGAAGTCGCCATCCCCTGATACATATCACTCTGTGCCACTGCTGCACATGAAGCTGCGGTCCCCTGATACATATCACTCTGTGCCACTGCTGCAGATGAAGACACGGTATCCTGATACATATCACTCTGTGCCACAGCTGCACATGAAGACGCCATCCCCTGATACATCTCACTCTGTGCCACCTGCTGCACATGAAGCCGCGGTCCCCTGATACACATCACTCTGTGTCACTGCTACAAAGGAAGCCACGGTATCCTGATACATATCACTTTGTGCCACTGCTGCACATGAAGCTGCGGTCCACTGATACATATCACTCTGTGCCACCTGCTGAATATGAAGCCATGGACCCCTGACACACATCACTCTATGCCTCTGCTGCACATGAAGGTGTGGTCACCTCATACATATCACTCTGTGCCACTGCTGCACATGAAGCCGCGGTTCCCTGATACACATCACTCTGACAGGGGACCGCGGCTTTATGTGCAGCAGTGGCAAAGGGTGATGTGTATCAGGGGATCGTGGCTTCATGGGCAGCAGTGGCACAGAGTGATGCGTATCAGGGGGCCGCAGCTTCATGTGCAGCAGTGGCAAAGAGTGATGTGTATCAGGGGACCGCGTGTAAGTGAATTGAAACAGAAGAAAGACCTGATTATAAAACCAGCGGATAAAGGTGGTGGCATCGTGCTTCTATCAACGTCAGATTATCACAAACAATGCACAGATCTCCTAGAGGATGAGAGACACTACAGGACTATCTCTCAAGATCCAACAGAGAGACTCAAAAGAATTATAAACATCATGACAGAAGAGGCAGAAATAACCAACTGGATCACAAAAAATTAGGCTATTTTCTAAGACCCGCAAACCCACAGATACCATATTTCTATTCCCTACCAAAGGTCCACAAGAATAGGAGTCCACCACCAGGGAGACCGACAGTCTCAAGGATAGGCTCTGTGTTAGAACCCCTGTCACAGTTCGCCGACTATCACATGAGACCCCTAGTACAACAAAAATTCACTTATCTAAAAGACACACGTGATCTACTGAACCATCTAAAAGATGTGATATACCAACAAGGAAACACCTGTTTAGTGGGTCTAGACATAGAGAGCTTGTACACAAGCCTCCCCCAAGAAGCCACCCTGCAAACTATCGAAGAGATACTATTCAAAGAAAACTGGCCATACAAAACACCAAGACACTTTATCCGTGAGTGCTGCCGCCTAGCGTTAACAGAAAACTACTTTGAATACGATGGGACCCTATACCTGCAAATACTCAATGGGCAGTACATTCGCCCCTAGTTTGGCAGCCCTCTATGTGAGAACCTTTGAAGAGAAACACATTTTGAGTGAAACCAACCCTTTCAAGACGAAGATTCTTTTCTGGAAAAGGTATATCGATGACGTACTAATGATCTGGGGCGATATACCTGAAACTCTTCCAGAATTTCATATATGGATCAACACCGGAGATGAATTCCTCAAATTCACCTACACCGCAGTTGAAACTACACTAGACTTTCTTGGTATCACCATCTACGCAGAAAATAACAATATACTTACCAAGACCTTCTACAAACCACTTGCCAAAAACATCCTTCTCACATTCAACAGCTTCCATCCAAGACCTCTGAGAGAAAATCTACCTTACAGTCAGTTTCTGAGGATCAGGAGGAACTGCAGCAGTATACAGATATACAAGCAACAGGCAGACATACTAAACAAAAAACTCAAGGAAAGACAATACCCCAAAATAATCATCAATAAATGCCAAAAAGAGCGAGAAATCAGAACCTTAATAACCTCCTTGACACGGTGCCCAAAACGACAGACACAAACATCCTTACCTGTGTAACAACATACAACATAGCCTCGAACCAGGTCAAGAAGTTAATCAACAAAAACTGGCATATTCTCACTTCAGGCAACTTGAAATGGCCAAAACCCAGATTTGCTAACAAGAGGACGAAGAATATCCGAGACATACTAATCCATACGAGACCAAAACAAATTCACAAGGAACTGATTTCGACACTCTGGATAAACAGACCAATTACAGGATACCACCCGTGCGGCCACTGCTCTGTATGTCATCTGACCAGAAAAACCTACACCCTGCAGCTGAGTGAAGATATGAAATGGACACTCAAGCGTCACACAAATTGCAACACCATGCATGTGATATACATGATCACATGCCCATGCCAATTGAGATACATCGGCATGATATGCCGAAAAGTAAAACAAAGAATCTGCAGCAGTGACGCTCTGTGTCGCTGCTGCACATGAAGCCACGGTATCCTGATACATATCACTATGTGCCACTGTTGCACATGAAGCTGCGGTCCCCTGATACATATCACTCTGTGTCTCTGCTGCACATGAAGGCGTGGTCACCTCATATATATCACCCTGTGCCACTGCTGCACATGAAGCCGTTGTCCCTTGATACACATCACTCTGTGTCTCTGCTGCACATGAAGGCGTGGTCACCTCATACGTATCACCCTGTGCCACTGCTGTACATGAAACAGCGATCCCCTGATACACATCACCCTCTGCCCCTGCTGCACAGGAAGCTGCGGTTCCTTGATACATATCACTCTGTGCCACTGCTGCACATGAAATCGTGGTCCCCTGATGCACATCACTCTGTGCCACTGCTGCACATGAAGCCGCGGTCCCCTGATACACATCACCCTGTGCCACTGCTGCACATGAAGCCGCGGTCCCCTGATACACATCACCCTGTGCCACTGCTGCACATGAAGCCATGGTCCCCTGATGCACAGCACTCTGTGCCACTGCTGCACATGAAGCCATGGTCCCCTGATGCACAGCACTCTGTGCCACTGCTGCACATGAAATCGTGGTCCCCTGATGCACATCACTGTGCCACTGCTGCGCATGAGGCCGCGGTCCCGATACACATCACTTCGTTCCACTGCTGCACATGAAGCCACGGTCCCATGATACATATCACTCTGTGTCCCTGCTTCACATGAAGCCACGGTCCATGATACATATCACTCTGTGCCTCTGCTTCACATGAAGGCATGGTCCCCTGATACATATCACTCTGCCATTGCTGCACACCTGTGTGTGGCTGCCTTTCGACCTGTGTCCTGGGCCTTGTAGGTGTACATTTCACAGTACATAGGTGACAGCTCAATTGTAAGTTTCAAAGCACATGTCTTCTATCCACTGCACGACGCCCAGGATAGTAATTATTCCTGTAAACATTCCCTCATTGTTTGCATGAGAGTGCCCTGTGTCACTGTAGTATTTTGCTGCGCTTGGAGTAGTGTGCGTGTGGGCAATTTATGAGACTTCAAAACCTTATGCGTTAAAAAACCATACTTTCGGTTTAAGTCCAATAAAAGAAAGTAAGCCGATAAGTGTTCTGCACTCGACTAAGCGAAACAGAAAACGGCCTCCCAGCATAAGGAGCCGCATCGGTTCCTTTAAAAGGGCAATCAAATCCATCTGGAGGACTCGGCGTTCTTGCGGAAATTGTGACAATATGGCTCAGTCCCCGGAGATTCCTAACCTTGACTTGCCCCCATTGCATCCCCAGCTTCACTGCCAAGGATGCTCGTCGCTGCCATACAGTAGCGCTAGGTGCTCGCATGCACTGCCCTGCTCTGCCACCCAGAGGCCATATTAGGAATTGCACATTCCTGTAAAAAGAATCGTGTCCTCGAAACGTACCACATTTATAAAGTGTTTAACAGCTCTGACGAGGTGCAGAGTGGATGGACAGCCTGCTGCAACATCTTGGGGAGGGCTTGGTTGAAAATGTGTTTAATTGCGGGGTGGCCTATTTAGGGCAAAACGATACTCAATTCCACCTAAGCACAGGAGACAGAGACGAAAGGAGAAAAAATGGTTCTTGTTATAAAATTGGTGTACAGGGACCTGTCAGCAAAGATGATCTGTTGCTGTGTTCTATGTCAGCTGCAGCAACAACAAGGTGATGGATGGATGGAATGCTTAAATTAATTTCCTGTTTTTCACCAAGGAAGAGCTAGAGGAAAAACCTGCCACGCGTCCTCTTCACATCAATAATAACACACAATTGGTGGTGTGGCAGGGACAAGCATTCCTGTACACTCCCAGGAAGCCAAAAAGGTTAGCTACCTTACTGAATACTGGTCTGAGTAGAGCATTCAAGATACTGGTCGAATGGGCCTCACCCACTCTTTTGTGGCATGCTTCATCAATGGCCAGTGCGACCCACCGTGTTAGGACGATACCAATATGAATGTCTCAACTATTTTGTGGAGGGAGATCAGAAGATTTTTTTCTGGTCCATAATATTAAAACAGCTCAGCTGTAAACCCAAAGATTTCCTTTATTTACGGGTACACCTGGCACGAATATAATCTGGATCGGGATAATCACGAGGTATTATGACTTGGGCATCCCATCTCCAATCTGTTTGCCAAGACATGCAAACAGATTAGAGATGGTGGCACATACGTGGGTCCCGTGCACACTTTGTCACTGGAACTAAACAGTACCCGGTTGATGAGCCCATAACTAGGGAGAAACCGCTCCTGGGGTGCTTGTGTTCCAGTTCAGGAAGGACCTGGCTTGGCAGTTCAGGCTGGACTGTTCCGATTGGACTAGGGTCAATACTGATTTGCATATAGCTGGGTCCAAACTGAGGTGGCATGGTGTGCAAAATAAAGTTGAATGGCAGACTGAAACTGCAGTTTCTCTAATTTGCTGCCTAGGCAGATGACATTTCAAACCTCATTTAAAGGGTCATCCAGTGAATGTCACGATAGATCCCAGCTGACACAAAACAAACACCCTAGAGCGCCTAATATTGGTGCTTGTTAAAGATGCAGGCCCTGGTAATGACAATCGTTTTTTTCATGGAATGGCCCCTTGAAGACACTCATCTTAACGTGTAGGGCTGTAAATAGCAAAGTCTCAAGTAAAACCGGTGTAAGGATTATTACCGCTGCAGTGGTATTCCAGTGTCCCCTGGCATGAAGAGTGGGGTTTTACCACTTGCTGAGGCGACCTAGGCATGTCATACAAACTATCCTTGCACGGCTCCACCAGTGTCTTCAGTTAACTCCTCCTACTAGTAATTAGCAAGAGCCCTCCAACACCCCCCTCAGTAGCACATTCCAATTCCCCACAGTGACACCGCCCAATAATTTGTAGTCTCCGTGGTCCCATCACACTCCTCTATGCATCATAATAGTCACAAACTTGAGACACTTCAAGACCCCTCGGTGTCCTTCTTCTGCCACTTCAACTCTCCATCTGCAGTTCACTCCCTTCTCTTGGCTGTTCTGCAGCTTCCCCATCTCCTGATCACCTGCACTCTGTCAGCTTTTTCCTTTCTCTGTTACCTCTTCTGTGTCAGATCTTTCGCCCTGGCCCTGGCCCTGGCCTCCGCCCTGGCCCCCTGCTCACCACTCAGTGTTCTTTCAGTCCACATCAGCAGCCATCCTACAGCTTCAAATTTCTCTCTGACTTCACGTTCAGTGTCTCCCTTCCAGTGCTTAATTTGTAAATAAATAAAGTGCCAAGTCCCTCGTCAGGAGGCCACACCAGCTTGCACCGCCCATTTCCCCTGCCAGTGCTGCCAATGACAGTATTAACACTACTAACCATCACACTCCTACAAGTGTAACATTTTAGACTGTTCCAGGTCCCAAAGCTATAGGAATTGCTTGGGCGAAATGTGTTAGCCATTTTTATTGTATATTGAGTTATTAAACAACAGTTACTGTGCTGATCTCTAAATTAGATTTACAGCACCACCATGTGGCAGACTGTCATAAGAGTCGGTGTTGACAATTAAGTGCCGTGCCGAGCACCAGAAACCACCGGCTCAAATTAAGCACTGCTCCTCTCTTCACACCTCTTGCATCTTTCCTTTCTCTCTCACACCTCTCCTTTCTTCTCTCGCAGCTCACTCATGGATCTCTTGTTTCCACAATTTCCTCCTCAAACCTCTCTGCCTACAAACCTCCCTCTCCTGCTCACCTCTCTGCAGCTCAGAGTTCTTCCCCCACTCTTCCTGCAGCTCTTCCAGTCACCTCTCCTCTGGTAACTACTCTCTTCCTCCCACCTACAGCTCTCTTATGTCTTTCACTTATTTTACCACATCTCTAGCTGCAGTCTCTCTCTCCTCCTGCTGCAGTCCGCTTCTCCTTCTCAGATCCCCACCCACAGTCTCTTTCTTCTTCCATCTAGTGCAGTAGCTGTCCCTCCCACATTTCCCTGCTCCTGCTGCAGCTTACTTACTTTGCACAGCTTCTCTCCCTGCACCTTTCTCTCCCCATACCAGGAGCTCCCTTGTCCACACTACCTGCAATTCCACCCAAGCAATAACTTTATTTATTTACTTCTGGTGTTTTGTAAAAGACATCTATCGCGAAGGATTCTCTGGCTGCTAAATGGCTTAGAAAGAGGGAACTGCTAAGCCTGTTAGGGATCTGATATGTAGATGTTAAGGGTGTAGATCTGGGTCTATAACACTTTCCTGAACTCTAGTAGGGCGGCCTGTGAGCGGATCACGAGTGGGACCAAGTTCCATATTGTGGCTCCCTGTATCCCGAGTGCTCTGCCACCCTATTTCTTGTAATTGAGATGTGGGGACTACAAATTTGGGCTTTGTTGTAGGATCTAAGATTCTGAGCAGGTGTCCATTTTTAAAAACAAATCTTGAAATTAAACTGGGAGCAGAACCATGGCAGATTTTAAACATCATACATGATATTTTGAAGAAAATTGTCTTCTTCACTGGCAGCCAATGGAGTTGTTGGAGGTAGCCAGAGACCAAATCAATTTTTGGAGATTAAGGAATCGATCTCCCCAGGGCATTTAGAATTTTTTGGAAGTGGTCATGGACTTGGATGGGAGACCTAGTCAGACAGAGTTAATGTAAGTCAAATGTGAGTGAACAAATGCCTTTGCCACCATTAGCGTGTGAGTAAAACATGGGAAGGGTAGAATGCTTCAGAATACTCGCAATTGATGGAAACAAGTTTAATTGACCTTGCTACTCCGTAGATCCAGATTCAACTCTGACTCTAGTATGACACCCAAGCTTCTGATAAATGAAACTGGGTTTGGAGAGTCCCCTAGTTGGCTCGGCCATAGTGAATTTTTCCAACAATTGACTTTGTTGGATATGGGAAAAATTTCCGATTTGATTGGGTTTAACTTCAAGTAGTCTTGGTTCATCCGGCTAGAGATTGCTGTCGTCGGAATGGTAGGCAGAGAAAAGAGCCGGAGGGGATGTTGGATGAAAAAAAGTGAAGGCAATCTTCCTTTGAAGGAACAGTAAAAGGTGAGATAGAAATTTCATACTAAAGAGGAGACTAGTTTTCAGCTTGAATGAAAGAGGGACACGGTTAAGCTCTTCACTGATCATGCTAATTTTGCAGTGTGCTGTCCCCAGGTTTATTGCCTGTACTACTGCATGGTTATCAGACCACTGTGTCACCTGCTTGTTTGCCAGCTGCGCTCTCCATAATGTGAACGCCAAAACTATTGAGAATATATCCAATAGTGCTACTTTCCTAGTTAGTCCCTTCTCATGCCAGCTGGTGGTCCACTTGACAGCACATCATGTGCCGAGCCCAATATGGCTCCAAATCCCTCACTTCCTGCAACATCGGTGTACAGGCATAATTGCTCGGCGGTCACCCAAGGCTCACGCCATACTAGAACCCATTGAAGTTCTCCAAGAAGCTACTACACTGACGTAGATCGGCCTTGACACCCTCTGTTAACCAGACCCTGTGGTGCTTCTGTGTAATCCTTTTTATCAGTCATGCAAGGCGCATCGCAAACGTGCGCCATGCTGGGATTACCCTGGCAGCAAAGTTGAGCTTCCCCAGCAATTGCTGTAGCTTGCCAAGTGTTGCCTTTTTCTTGACCAAGATGTTCCTGATATCCTACCTCAGCTTCTCAACTTTTCGGGCTGGAAGTCTGCAATGTCCCCGTGATGACTGTGTAGTGGACATACTTGTCCTGGTCACCTTTTGTCCCCGAATATGGCCACGCCCCTCCCCTTGTGATTGGGTCATTTAAAGCCAGCATGTCCCGGTGACCAAGTGACCACTCGCTCCCTTCCTCCTTTGGCGGGCTTTTTCCTACCCTTTGAGCTTCCCGCCCCCCTCTGATTGCTGACTAGCCCGGGGGGTTGCCCACCATCCCCCCAAGGTTGGCTATGCCTCCTGTCTGGCAGTGGTACCAGCTTTACCTATACCCACACTCAGGATTACAGAGTAGAAATGGGCCAACTACTTTCCAGCATGTTTAGTCCCTTTTACGCACACAGTTGCTCTAGAACTAACCATAATGGGGAAGCACATCATTATTCATTACAGTTGAAGGCATCAGTACATTCGTGCATTACCAGTAAAATACCCCGTGAGATATACTCCCACTGCTGACATCTGCTGTGATCTGTAGGTTAGATTAGCACAGACTTTTATCCTTCAGAGATAGTTAAATTGAGTACCATCACCAGTAGCGGCTCGTGGTGGGAGTGCTGCAGGGCAGTGGGGCGGGGCGGGGGAGGAGCAGGGTGGGGGGTAGTAAACTACGGCATACGACCGAACAGAGGTAAGTAAACAAATAAATCAATAAAACGAATTTCGTTGCGCGCGCTGCATCGTATTTGGCAATGCAGCGCGCGCAATGAAATTCGTTTTATTTATTTATTTGTTTACTTACCTCTGTTCGGCCGTATGCCGTAGTTTACTACCCCCCACCCTGCTCCTCCCCCACCCCGCCCCACCGCCCCGCAGCACTCCCACCACGAGCGGCTACTGACCATCACATATTAAACTGGTTTAATAGAAACCTCAGTTAGAGCTTAGAAATGGCAGAAGTCTGCTGGGCGCTACATTTAAAGGTTTCAGGTATCGCAAACTAGGTAGTTTATGACGCAGCACACTGCAAATGTATTGAAGGGATGAGCCATTGATTGTAATAATGTCATCTGTCACTCACATAGAGAGGAGGATCATAGTGGGAAGCCTGAAGGAGGAATCAAGCAAGAAGAGCGAAAGAGGAATATGTTTAAGAAAGAATAGGAAAGATGACAGGGTGGAGAGGAGGGCAGACAGGCGGTAAACAAAGAAAAGAACTGAGTGAAGGAAAAGGCAGGGGTGGGGAACAAACTGCTTAAGGCGATGAAGGGCTGTCGAAGCCAGAAGAGAAGTGAAAGGCTCAAGAGTAGCCCAACCTCTGCAAATGAAACAAGTATTGGAAAAGTCAGAAGGTCTCACTTATGAGATGAGAGCTATTGGCTATGATACAGGCAACGCTGGTCATGTCATAGTGCTTTTTAGGGTCGAGCCTGCGAGAGCATGTGCTCGTGCATGCGTCTCGCTTGAAAAACAATGTTGTTAACAAAAAAGGGCTTGGAGCCTGCCCGTTGCTTACCATTTGTTGGCTCGCATGGCATTCTTCTTGACAGCCTCGTAATTCGTCATGGCAGGCCTAACATCATTTCAGTTCCTCTCTGTAGAGCAGGGACCAAGCACTGTTGATTCAACTTAATCAGTGCCCGTCTGCTGCTTCCGACATGATTGAGGTACTATTTTGTTCTGTTTAACTTTTAGAAGGCGTGTGACTGGCAAAACATGCCCAGCAGGTCAAACAAAATTGCAAAGATTTCTTTTCTATATTAAACTTTCTTTTCTTTTGCCAAGTCTTTTTTTCTCACTTTGCACTCATGTTTTCTTTTGTTTTTGCTCATGGGCACTGTTCTCAAAAGATGAGGATTATCTTATTGCAAAGCAACATTGTTTCTTTCTGATGTGTAATTCCTGAAATGATTCTTTAACACATAATCATGCAGAACACCCTAATCCACCCCACTCCAATCCGCTACACTCCAATCAATGCCAGTACACCCCACCTCACCCCCACACCAATCCACCCCACTCAATCCAATCAACCGCAGACCAATCCAATCGAACCCCACTCCAATCCAAACCACTCACTCCAATCGAATCCACCACACTCCAATCCTCCCAAACCACCCCACTCCAATCTGCCCCACTCCGATCTGCCCCACTCCAATTCGCCCCACTCCAATCCAAAACAATCTGCCCCACTCCAATCCAAAACAATCTGCCCCACTCCAATCTGCCCCACTCCAATTCGCCCCACTCCAATCCAAAACAATCTGCCCCTCTCAAATCCAAAACAATCTGCCCCACTCTAATCTTCCACACTCTAATCTGCTCCAATCCAAAACAATCTGCCCCACTCCAACTTCCACCACTCCAATCCAAATCCATATTCCCTACTCCAATCCAAAAGTATCAGCCCCACTCCAATCTTAAACACTTGAACCCACTTCAATCTGCCCCACTCCAATCTGCTCCACTACAATCTGCCCCACTCCAATCCAAAACAGTCTGCGCCTCTCCAATCCAAACCAATCTGCCCCACTCAATCCGAAACAATCTGCCCCACTCCAATGAAAAACAATCTGCCCCCACTCCAAACTGACCCATTCTAATCCTCCCCACTCCAATCTGACCCACTCCAATCCAAAACAGTCTTCCCACTCCAATCCGCCCCAATATAATCTGCTGCACTCCAACAATCTGCCCACTATAACAATCTGCCCCACTTCAACAATCTGCCCCACTCCAATCTAAATTAATCTGCCCCACTCCAATCCAAAACAATCTGCCCATCCCAATCTAAAACAATCTGCCCCACTTCAATATGCCCAACGCCAATCTACCCTGCTCCAATCCAAAACAATCTGTCCCACTCCAATCCGCCCCACTCAATCCAAAACAATCTGCCCCACTCAATCAACGACAATTTGACCCACTCCAATCCACCCCACTCAATCCCACTTCAATATGCCCAACGCCAATCTACCCTGCTCCAATCCAAAACAATCTGTCCCACTCCAATCCGCCCCACTCAATCAACAACAATCTGCCCCACTCAATCCAAAACAATCTGCCCCACTCGAATCTAAAACAATCAGCCCCACTCCAGTGTGACCCACTCTAATCTGCGCCACTCCAATCTGCGGCACTCCAACCCAAAACAATCTGCTCACTCCAATCAGCCTCACTCCAATCTGCCCCACTACAGTCCAAAACAATGTACCCCACTCCAATCCATCCAACTCCAATATGCCCCACTCCAATCTACACCACTCCAGTCTGCCCCACTCCAATCCACCCCACTCCAATCCAAAACAGTCTGCCACACTCTAATCTGTCCCACTCCAATCTGCTGCACTCCAATCCAAAACAATCTGCTCACTCCAATCTGCCCCACTCCAATCCTAAACAATCTGCCCCACTCCAGTCCAAAACAATCTGTCCCACTCCAATCCGCCCCACTACAATCTGCTTCACTCCAAAATGCTCCACTCCAATTCACCCCACTCCTCATCCCAATTCACCCCAATCCCATCTACCACAATCCACCCCACACCAATCATATCCACCCCAATTCAGACCAATCCAATTCACCCTACTCCAATGCAATCCACCTCACCCCAATCCAATCCACCTCACTCCCTCCCTAATCCATCCCACTCCAATCCAAAACAATCTGCCCCACTCCAGTTTGCCACACACCAATCTGCCCCATTCCAATCCAAAACAATCCGCCCCACTCCAATCCAAAACAATCTGCCCCCCCAAAACAATCTGCCCCACTCCAATCAGCCCCAATCCAATCTCAAACAATTTGCCCCACTCCAATCTGCCTCACTTCAATCCAAAACAATCTACCCCATCCCAATCCATCCCACTGCAATCCTCCCCACTCCAATCCAATCCACCTCACTCCAATCCAATCCACCTCACCCCAATGCAATCCACCCCACCCCACTTCAATTCATCCCACCCTAATCCAATCTACCTCAATCCAATCTACCCCACACCAATCCAGTTCACCTCACCATAATCCAATCCACCTCAATCCAATCCACCCCAATCCAATCCACCCCAATCCAATCCAGTCCACCTCACTCCAATCAATCCACCCCACTACAATATAATCTACTCCACTCCAATCCACCCCACTCTACCCCAATTCAATCCACCCCACCCCAGTTCAGTCCACCCCACATAATAGAATCCATCCAGCCCACCACACTCCAATCCACCCCACTCCAACCGACCCACTCCAGTCGAATCCACCCCACTCCAATCTACCCACTCCCCTCCAAACCACTCCACTCCAATCCACCCCCCTCCAGGCCAGTCCAATCTACCCCCTCCACTCCACTGTAATTCATACCACTCCAAACCACACTACTGTAATCCAATCTACCCCACCCCAATCCAGTACACCCCACCCCAAAACAATCTAATCCACCCCACACTAATCCACCCAAATCCAATCCACCTCACCCATTTCAATCCACCTTACTTCAATCTAATCCCCCCATCCAGTCCACCCACTCCAATCAATCCAACCCACTCTACACCAATCCAATTCACCCCAATGTACTCCAATCCAATCCACCCCACTACCTTAATCCACTCTAATCCACTCCACCCCACTCTGTGCTGCTCCACTCTACTCCACTCTAAGCCACTCCACTCTATGACACTGCACTCTATGACATTGCACTCTACGACACTCTTTGCCACTGAACCACTGAACTCTATTCCCCCTACTCCACTCTAAAACATTCTACTCCCCCTACTCCACTCCACGACACTCTACTCCAACAAATCCAGTCTACGACACTCTACTCCCCCCACTCCACTCTAGGAAACTCCATGCCACTAACTTTTAGCCATGCTGAACAGCAGCCACATTGGTGTACAACGTGGCAAAAACACACTGCAAAAGCCAATTTCTCCTGTATAGGCGAGACCTATTGGCTTTGCCAATGCTTGTTTTTATTGCTAGTGGGAGGGCAGGAAGGGAGAGGAGGCAGTGCGCACAAGAGAGGGTGTGGGAAAAAACGTGATATGACACGGCCAGTGGTGTATGCATCATAGTACTTTCGTATTTGTTATAGAGGGAGGCTGGGTGGGGTGGTAAGGCAAACAGCAACACTTATGAGGGAGGGAGGAAAGGATGGTGGGGGCAAGCAGCAACATGGACCAGGCATGGAAGGAGGCAGACAGGGAAGGACGTGGGAAGCTACAACATGGACGTGGAAACAAAAGAGTGAGGGTGGGGGCAAGTAGCAACACAGACAATGGAGGAAGGAAAGGTGGATGGCAAGCAGAAACACGGACGATGGTGGCCAAGCAGCTACACAGGGAGAGAGGTTGGGGGCTAGCATCAATATGGGGGAAGGAGGGTGGAATGCAAGCAGCAACTCAGATGAGGGATGGCAAGCAGCAAGGTATGTGGGGGCAGGAGGAGCACAGAGAGGTAAGAAGTACAGGAGGGAGGCAGCTGAAAAAGAAGCTCTCTGGTAGAGTGCTGTACCACAAAGAAAAAAGTAGTGACTAACAAAATGAGCAGAGAAAGGACACATGTATCCATGCTCCGGAGAAGGGACAAACACGGGAAGAGGAAGGAAGCCTATGGCAGCTGTCCAATCAGAAGCAAGCAAATGAGAGTGACAATAAAGGTAACCAATGGTAAGCAATGGGCGGCCCCTAAGCCTACTGTCTCGAAAATAAAAGGCAAGACCTAAAAATGGAGTCCCTTAACGAGACTGCAAGCTTTCAAATGCATCCAAAATCACCTAGCAGTGGTGGAGATATTTGGATTTAAAACCTAGCCGTAAGTGATCCTTTGATTACCTGCTAGTGAGCAGCATTTCTGGAAAGAAAACACAAGACACGATGACAAGTTGGGCGCAGCTTTATTTCTGGGTGGGATACTACTCTGCCCCATTGGAACTGGCCTTTTGATGCTACACCCAGATTCCCTGAATCAGGAACACCGACCTGATGTTACTGCCCGGATACCTGATCAGTGCAACCATAAGGGCAGCATGGCCTTGGCCCGCGGCACTAAGTTGACCCCCTGCCATGGCATAGGGGAACATGGAATGCCGCCCCCCCCCCTCAAATTGACGGCCTCTGCTGTCCCCTGATGCCACCCCACCCAAGCTTCTCGCCTCCATCCTGCCCCCGCCCCTGCTTCTTTTTCCACCAGCTCACAATTCTGGTGCAGCATAATATTCCCCATTTCATGCAAGAGACTCATAATAGCTAGATTTACTGTGGGTACAGCAGCCTGAAACACCACTTCCGGCCAAACAGCATCCCTGCGTTCCTTACTTGCCAGTGTACCACACCCTTTCGTCAAAACCCACAGGCAGTGGGTGATTGAGTGCTTAGAACCCTTTGATAAAGCCAAAAGGCATTGGCTTCTTGCTTGTGGAAAACACTCTGTCAAAGTCTGTGGACAGGGCTGGTTTATTGTGAAAACCGGCTTTTAAAGCCATTGGGCAGGGGTTTATTGATATCAAAACATGTTGTGAAAGCCCAGAGGCAGTGCTGTATTGTGACAATACATTTCCAAAACCTATAGACACGAGCTAATAAAGTATGCAAATCCATTGTTAAAGCCTGTAGATACAGGTAGTTTATTTTATAAAGCATTTATTGCATTGCCTGTTTTGCTCCAGGTTCATGTGTATTCCATGTGTAGCAGTGGTGTAACTATAGCTCCTGCAGCCCCGTGGTGTGTGGGGGCCCCCGAGCTCCAGGGGTCCCTTTCTGGAACTGTGCCTGGCCTGAGAGCTCCTGACTGGGTCCGGAGCATGGGGGCCCCCCTTCATGTACTTTGCAGGGGGGGGCTTCAAGTTTTGTTACGCCACTGATGTGTAGCATTGGACTATGAATAGAATATAGGGCCATATTTGTGAGTCCGCTCACGCCGCCGGAACGTCACTTTTTGTGTCGTTCCATGGCGCAGGAGCCTGATCCATATTTATGAGGCAGCGCTAAGCCACTTTTTTTGGCTTAATGTTGCCTCGTAAATATTGCTCCCTTTAACGCAGTTTTCTACATTAAAGGGGCGTGCAATGGGTGTTGCTGGGGGCGTTTCCAGCAACATCCATGGCTTTTTGACACTGCCCCAGATTTACGAGAAATCGTATTATCTGAGGCAACGCCAGGGGAGGCTAAGGGAGGTACAACGAGGAGAAATATCTTTATTTCTCCTCGTTTTTTCCTTTTTCTATGTGCGCTGCATTCTGCAGCACACATAGAAAGAGGAAAACGCCTCTTGTGATTGCTTTTGTGCAGGAAGGCTTCCCTTCCTGCACAAAAATAATCATCCCCGCAACGCATCCATCCTTGCACCATGGTGCAAATATGCCTGCGTTGGCGCACAGCAGCCCATTGTGAGCAGGGGAAAAGGACAGGAATGTTCCGTATCAGATAGATACGGTGCATTTCTGCCCTTTTTTTTTGCCGTAGGGCAGCGCAGCAGGAAGGCCTGCGGCGCTGCCCTATGGCAAAACCTCATAAATGAGGCCCAAAGTACTTTTGTATCTGCTGAGAACTGGGTCCCAAGCCCACATCATTTCTCTGGGTAAGGCTTGGACCCCTGTTCCTTGTTACCTTGCGGGTTACATGCAAAAGGGGTGCACTTGGTGCACCATTTTGGGTTCAGCAGTATGGTGGCTTCAAACACAAAGTAAAAGGCTATGGTTGACACAGTTGAAGCCCAAATCCCCAGAATACCATGGGATGCCCCAAACCATTTCCTACAGAGAACCTCCTATTTCCCTCTCATCGGAAACTGAGGTAATATCACAATACTTTGCTGCACTGTCAGCCGGAGAAGATGCATGAAAAACCTTACATGGCCTACGCTTCTACAGTATTATTAGCACCAGCTGGATCTGGAGCTCTTCAACCTGTGTGTGGGATGAGAAATCAGAGGAAAAGGAGGACGAGCCAGACATGGAGACATCAAAGATGCTTCTGGCGTGGTACATTCGCTCTCCTTACAGAAGGAGTCCATTAGAAGGGATTTCAGAAACAGAAAAGCTATTGAATTTGTTTGTTGTCCAGTTCCAACTACTGACATTCTTGATTTTCACAAGTCTTATATTCATGGACGAAGTTGACAAGAGTGCATTTAGAATTCCCAAATCTGGTCTTGGCTGGGAATCAGTTTTGCGGTTTTCCCCAACTTTGTGGAAAAGCAGCTTGAAGCCTATTCAAAAAGATAAATTTACCCATATGTAAATGTACTCCTCCACCTAGGTGTAAATCAACTCTTTTGTACTTGTCACCAGGGGTGGTTCCTCAATTGGGTTGTTGGGGCATTTTCCCCCTGTATTCATTGCACCCCCAGCCTCAGTATTAAAAATATAATTCAAAATGTTAAATAATGTTGAAAGTTTTGGTTTGGTTTTGTTCTGGTCGCGGTACTTTCAGTCCAGCCACGGGCCAGCCGGGTCGAGTCATGTTGCACACTGCAGACAGGCTGCCGGAGCAGAATCATCATGAGTGTGTGGGTGGAGGTGGGGCGTCATTATTGACAGCACAGCAGGCTGGGTCTACTGTGCAATTAAGTGAGATGCCCATATCGGGATGGGCGGGTGTCTTTCTGTGACCACTGCCCGCCATGCGCTATGGAGGCCTCTCCTACCTGCACTACTTAGTGATCCGGGGATCACAGCTGTTTTCACCCTGGTCTCTTATGGAGCGCCGGTTGTGCCTGATCTAGGTAATCCTAGTGCTGCTCTCATGCTGTTTGTTCATATAAACATCAAGGGAGCAGCATCTGGATTGGCTCAAGGACATCAGTAGGCCTGGTTCTAGTAGTCTCTTGACAGTGCAGGGTGGGAGGTTCGGATTCACAGAACGTGGCCAATCACTGCATGGCTTTATTTGAAGCCATGCAGTGATTGGCCATTTCTGTCCCTTGCTGTAGTCACTACTGTGTCTTTCTTCGTGCCCAGCGCATTGTGCAAGAGGCGAGCGAGGGTGGAAAAGATATGGGGAGGCGAGGCCTGACTGAGAGAGAGTTACTGAGAGTTATAAGCCCCAACGTTTGCCAACATCTTCATCTGCGGCTGTATCCATGGGGTAAATAAAGTCCTGTCTCAACTAGAGTTACTTATCGCCAGACTTCTCATCGATCAATTGATTACAGCTCACGAGAAGCCACTTTTCGTGCTGCCTATGAATATGGCCCCACGTGTTCAAGTCACTCGAAATACTGGCAGATGACCGGTTCGAAAGAAAATGTCACCAGTAAAATTATTTCTTTCCAACCAGTCTCCTGGATAGCGCGAGCAAAGGTTTTTACCTCAGATGTTCAGGGCCTTCAACAAGTGCATGTAACTTAAATTATGCAGACTGTGCTGACACACAAAAAAACACCCACCCCTACACAAAAAATGTTCGCTATAAATTAATTTAGCATATGCCTACTGAAATATCCCTTTGTGTTTTCAGAATAAAAATAACACAGGATACCATTAAACCAATATGCCACAATACGGAGAAAAATTACCTTACACTGTGTAGTGTAAGAAGGGTGACACGACAACACTTTAAGGTTTTATCAATAAAATATAAACTGGGGTTTCTTCATACTCTATGGGCACCGGAAATCGGTCTGCAGTCCATAATTCAACTATGAGTGCTGAAACTTTTCAACCACTCACCCCCAGTCACAGATCTGGGTTGAATCCATCGTCTTTTGCTCACTCTGCCACCCTAGTTTGGACCCATCCATATGCAAATCAGTCTTGACCCTGTGCCTCATGGAACAGTCCAGGCCGAACTGCCACTCAGGTTCTCCCTGGACCGGAAACAAGCATCCTGGGGCTGATTTCACCCTCATCAGCCAGGCTAGCTTGAATCCAGTGGCAGAGCGAGCAAGGGACCCACCTCTGGGCATACCCTGCCAACTTAGGGCAAACAAAGCAAGCATAAGGAGATGATGGACGGAGCGCTGAAACTTTTCAACCACTCACCCCCAGTCACAGATCTGGTTTTAATCCATCGTTCTTTTGCTCACTTCGCCATCCCAGTTTGGGCTCAGCCATATGCAAATCAGTCTTGACCCTATTTCTCATGGGAACAGTCCAGCCCAAACTGGCAGGCTAGGTCCTCTCTGGACCGGAAACAAGCATCCTGGGACCGGTTTCGGGGTTTCATCCTTCATCAACCAGGCTAGCTTGAATTCAGTGGCACAGTGAGCAAGGGACCCACGTCTGGGCCTACCCTTGGCCACTTAGGGCAAACAAAGCAAACACAACAAGATGATGGACAGTGTGCTGAAACTTTTCAACCACTCACCCCCAGTCACAGATCTGGGTTTAATCCATTGTTCTTTTGTTCACTATGCCACCCTAGTTTGGACTGGGGTGGCGAAGTGAGCTACAGAACGATGATGGATTCAACCCAGATCTATGACTGGGGGGTGAGTGTCTGAAAAGTTTCAGCACTCCATCCATCATCTCCTTGTGTTTGCTTTGTTCGCCCTAAGTTGGCAGGGTATGCCCAGACGTGGATCCCTTGCTCACTTTGCCACTGGATTCAAGTTAGCCTGGCGGATGAGGGGTGTTACCCCGAAACCGGTCCCAGGATGCTTGTTTCCGGTCCAGGGAGACCTGGCCTGACCGTTCAGGCTGGACTGTTCCCATGAGGAACAGGGTCAAGACTGATTTGCATATGGCTGGGTCCAAACTGGGGCTGTGAAGTGAGTTAAAGAACGATGATGGATTGAACCCAGATCTGAGACTGGGGATGAGTGTCTGAAAAGTTTCAGCGCTCCGTCCATCATCTCCTTGTGTTTGCATAATTCAACTACAACAGCACTGCACTGAACATTAACTGAGAAATGAAAACCTTATTGTAATTATAACTTTCACTTTCTGACTACATTTTGAAAAGCCTCCTTGAAATCGCTTGTGCTTGCACTCGTGAAGTTTGGTGAAAATTAGTTGAGAATTTCACAGTTGAAAATGTGGATATTTAAGGATGTTTCATTTGGCGTATACAAAACAAAAGTTCTATTTCCATATCATTTGTGTGACAGAACATGCGCAGTGTACCAATAGGCAAGAATTAATTCATGCTTCAGATATGACTTAAGTCAAAACGTGGCATGTGATGTCATGCTATTTGAGGGAAACCCCCACCACCCCTTCGGAAGAAAGACAAAGTATCTCACATTCATCTGAGTCAAATTTTATTATCACCCAACTCTCATACCCTACAGCTGGATGTCCTTCTGAAGATTGGCGCATGATATTGTCACTCATGGACTCCCTCAGCCTTGATTGGTGTAGTGAGTCCCAGTGCAGAGACCGCCCAGGCTTACTGAGTATGGCCTTGGTTGATGCAGATATGCGTTCAGGCGTCCGTCTTTGTGACAGTGCATTATCATATCACATTGTCCCCAGTGGCTATCTTTAAACTGAAAGCCTCATATTTTCTTATCCAGGATGCAGTCTATAGTATTTCCCCTCGCAATCAAAGATGCAGAATAATCAAACCAGTGGTTATGGTTAAGGGGGGTGGGGGCCTCCCAAACTCCCCTTTTGCCCGTCGGTTTAGCTCGTGACATAACACTCATCCACAATTTTTATGCCTCACCATTTTCAAATGTCTCCAGCCGACACTGCTTGTCGCCATTCCTGGGTGTAGATTTACACTTAAGTGTAGGCTTAAATGTCTCCATCCCCTTCTTCAGGGGTTAGAGACATCTAAAACTGAATTTACAAGTGTAAAGTTACTATTAGTAACTTTTGAAATGGAAAAGGTGATCTCTGCCACAATGAAATTTATCTCCCTATGGGAATACATGGGGACTATGTAATTCGTTTATCATTTTTAGAAATAACTAAACATTTGAATGTAAAATATAACTGTAAGATAATTTAAAATAATGTAAAATAACTACATTTAACCTAGAACTAATAAATTAAAATGTTACAGTAATTAACTATTCTGAAATAAATGTTTGTTTAATAATTATATCATTTAAATATATTAATTTATTTTATAAATATTAATTTTTCAGTAAAAATAAGAAAAATCCCAAACGCATTAGGATTTTTATTTTTAATTATTTAGTACATTTAATTAAAATGTATATGTTTAACGTAAATTATTTTTTTCGTTTACATTAAAAGTGTAAACATATAAGTTAATACTTTATTACATAAGTAAAGTATTATTTGCATTAGTTTTTAACACTAAATATATATTTGAAATAATGTAATTATTTTAACATTATTTTCTGTGGGGTGTTATTCAAATCCCTGCCTGCATTATTTTTATTGGAGTGTGTAGCAATATCTGTGAGTGGTGCTAGATTTACTCCAAGACTGGGATGGAGTACATTTACATCTGTGTTGTGACCTTTAGGGCTGTTTTAACTGTAACTTTAGAAGGGTATTTTGTGAATAGAAATGGTGATACACTTTTCTAGGTGTGTTTAGAGTAGCCTGTTAATCCCCAAAACCCACCCCTACGTAAATTTGTGTATAGCATTTTGTAGTACATAAACAGTACTACTGTCGTATTACTGCACATACAAGATTCAGCTTGTGACTAGGCTTCATTGTATTTTCTGGTGATTTCTGCAAGAACCAAAAACGAGTTCTCAGCTTCTCGGTTCACGATATTCGTAAAAATGTTGAAGTCGACTGCAGGGGATACCCTGTGAGGTGAGTACTTATGAGCTGATTTTGGACGAACAAAGATCTCCTACGACCCTCCTTGTCCAAGCTTCTGGCCTGTGAAGTTATAATTACCCTGATTTTCCCAAATTCTTCACCAACATTATCTTTATTGTTCATCCACCTGTACTCAAACACCTATTGCCCAAATGACAAGGTTCAAGAATATGGTGAGATGAATGTCGTTTTCTTTAGCTTCTGTTCAGTTTTTTTAGGTTTCTTCTTTGTTCACTAGTTTTGTTGGAGGCGCGCTTATACTTAAGGCCCTTTCCCTTCTTGAAAATGACTCAATAGAGCATTACTTTCTTGCTTGTGGCAACGAGTTGTTTCTAGTGGTTTTTTTGTTCCCCAAGTAGCAGGAGGGGCAGTGGCGTAGCAAGGGGGCGGGGGATGGTGGGGGGGGCTGTCCGCCCTGGGCGGCACAAGTTTTCAGGGCGGCGGACTCCCCACTTTCTCCAACCTGCGGCCGTTGCGGGGCGGCCGTCGCAGGCCTTGCTAGATCTAGGTGTCAGGGATCTTGCAGGATCTACGTATCAGGGATCTTGCTGGATCTAGGTGTCAGGGATCTTGCTGGATCTAGGTATCAGGGATCTTGCTGGATCTAGGTATCAGGGATCTTTCTAGATCTAGGTATCAGGGATCTTGCTGGATCTAGGTCTCATGGATCTTGCTGGATCAAGGTAGCGGGTATCTTGCTGGATCTAGGTGAGGCTGGAAGAGGGCTTGCTGTCTTTGTCTTTTCCTTCCTGCATTTTGTTTGGCACCAGTTTCAGAAGCAACATTCTATTTTATTATAGTTGAAATATCTTAAAAGGAAACCTCAAAGAGAGAACTAGCTGGATTTCGGGCCTCAACCACATTATGTGCAAAAAAATAATGTAAAATGGCTGCTGATTGGCCTTTTGCAAACAAAGGTCTGCTCACCTGACGTATGACTGACTCTGTCTCAGCCCTATGGACCTTTCTAATTAATTCATCTGTGACATCAGCCCTATTGGTTTTCAAGGGAACAGTAAAGCCCATTCTTTTCACGTGACCAGTAGTACAAATATTCCAATATTTCAAAGGAGCGAGCTAAGTGTGAAATCTATTTCTCAACACACCTACCTGCATAATTTCAATCTCACCTCTCACGGTGTCAGTGTCACAACCTTGAGTGTGGCTTTCATTGCTCTCACTGATTGTCTCACTGATATGCAGTGAGGGTTGCAGGGTACCACTGAGGAAGTGGGTTGGGTTGGGTGTCTCTCTGTCTGGTTAGATGTCTGTTCCGTAAGTGGAATCCGTATTCCCAGTGGTGTGTCAGTCTTCCTGTTGAGTGGTTGGGTGTGAGTGGTTGGGTGTGAGTTTTCCGGTCTAGGTGTCAGTCACCTCTGATGGGTGTGAATCTTCTCACATTGGGTGTAAGTCTCCCTGGTTGGGTGTCTTCCATAAGCTGGGTGTCAGCTGCCCGGATGGGTGTTGGTCCTTACTCTAGCCCGTCCCCGCTGAAGGATTGTTTACCCAGTTGGGTCACCCAGTGCGGGTGTCTGTCTGCCCAGTTGCTTGTCAGAGTCCCTGATTCGGTGTCTCCCCTGCTGACTGTCACTTTCCTCTGTTGAATGTCAGCCCCCCTGTTAAATGCCATCATTGAGCAGTGGTGAGGCGCAGCGCATCCCTGTCAAAGTGTTGCAGACCTGTGACGTCTCGTAGCACGTTCAGTCTTGGCTTGAAGCTTTCTGCGACAACCGGGGCCTCGCCGGTCCAATTAGGCCATCAGGAGCTCTGGTCCTGCGGGTGCCTCCCAGCTGTGGGGGGCCGGAGTACAGCCTACCTCCGAGGCCTTCTGCAACGGGCCGCTCTACTGTTCATTTAATTGGAAAACCGAGGACAGTCACAGCGGCATTTATGGAAATGTGAGCGCTGTCAGGGACACGCGAAATGAACCCTGTGGGGACCCGTCCGGCCATAGAAAGCGTTCCGTGTGCGCCTGTGAGTCCCTGTCTAGTGTAACCGAGTGCTTGTGCGTCACTAACGGTGACGTTGCACCCGCGTGGGAGAGTCTGGCCTTGCACTTGTGTCACAGAACGCCTGTGCCTATCTATACTGAGATGTGAAATAGCGGCGTTTCTGGTTAAAAAACATAAGAAACCTTTACAATATAAACAGTTGTTTGCATGAGTTGTGCTTTAAGAATAATGTTCAGATTTTGGGCGGTCGGGCAGGAGTATGTTATGTCCGTAGAACGTGCCTGAAGGATGGACCCCTTTTAAAAGGCCCGTCAGTCGTCGCATGTGTCGTTGGTCTAAGAGTGTGTCAGCGCTGTCAAATTTTCACAATTTCCACATTTTAGTATGCTTGTGTGACATTTTCATTTCTTGTATGTGACACGTCATCACTGGCAATTATACTGCCCTGTTTTTTTTCCTGGATACATCTGTGTCAGTCTGAGCACAGGGCTCCTATCTATTCATTCAGATTCGAAAACGTCCCTCATAACAACCTCCGCAATACGTCTGATCTGAACCAGTAGAGGCAGTCTTTTAAGTCCCAGCGTGTAGTGCCAAGTGCCCCTGTGCCATTTGTGACACTTGTAGCCAGCCCTGGCTTTTGGCTAACATTGCCTTACTTGTCTTGGACCCTGTGGTCGAAGTGGGGAAAAAAACAGTAGGGGAACTGTGGGCGGAGAATCAGAGGGCGGGAATAACCCGAGGATTGGGTCAGTGGGCGGAGTCAGAGGTGTGGCAGAAAGAGCAAAATATCCCAATTTTTTGTATTTGTTTCCCATTTCACTAACCGGTTACAGCTTATTACGTTATTTAATTTAACCAATGGGTACACATGTTTATTTAAGGTTTAATATGAGTTATTGACATTAAAATACATTCACAAAGTGGGATACGTTTCCAATCACAGAAGGTTCCAAATATCCTTAAAAGTGGAAACGCAAGCCATTTGTCTCCCAGCCATGGAGTTTCTGTCATCAGCACTTCTCCTCCCTTTTTCCACAAGAGCAGTTCAAACATGAATGACAAAATATCCTAGTTTGCAAATGTTTTCCACATAATTATGTCTCTGCCATATTTGCCACATAATACATCATCTGCTGCATAATCTGACGATTTTAACTAATAAATTGTTTATAGCTCAAACGGATCAAAAGTTACAAAAAATGTGACTTGTGCTGCTGTGAAGTGGAGGGCCCTTTGCAAAGGTTGACTGGTCACCTTTCTCACTGCTGCAGTTGTATGTTCCACTGGTACTAATAAGGAAAAATCTTTGCAGAGACTGTTAGCATGTGTTAAAATGTCAAAATAATAAAGTATCAGAAAATTTACAGCTCCACTAATACCAGTGTAGGGTGTCGGAGCACTTTACATCACACATATTACACAGAGACAATCAATCATATGTGTGTAAATCACTGTATAGCAAATGTTACATAAGACAAAGGACTACAAGGTGTAGGAGTCACATGACAACCATACTAGTAGGCAGCATAGTTTAATAGTGATTGGTCTGGAGAAACACAAACTCAGAATTTAAAACGTAATACCATGGTTGGGGGTTCTCTTTAATAATCAGAATTGATTTCTACCCAAATGAACCCTTTTTTGCAACATTAGGATAATCAAAGACTTGGGAAAAAACCATAACGCTCTAATTTATACCTTGCAGTTTACATGCAGCTCTTACATGACAGTTAATGCCTCACTGTTCTATGTTAGGATTTTAACTTATTAACTGCAAGTAACAATAGGGTCTCGCTGACAAAAGCAGTAACCCACTGACCTATTTACATTATGCTCACTTTGTGATCTGCATGGTACATGTTCTTAGCCGCAGGCACATTAACCCTCTGCGCTCCCTTTCCATGAGTCAAAACGTCCACTAGACAAAACACCATCTATCTCTACTAAGAACATTAATCACTGGAGTTATCATGACATTTTTTATTGTTGCCGAAAATTGTTGGAGGCCAGGAAGGAGGCAGCAAGTGCTTTTAAAACCATATTATACTTGCAAACACGACGCCCCCACCTGAAGTTAGCGCCAGCTGCAGTCCATGCAGGTAACAGCGGTGGGGCCGGGTAAGGAGGGATTTCGAGGGACGATGCCGATGGAAAATTAATTATTTAATTTTCCCTCTGCATCGTCCCTCGAAATCCCCCCTTACCCGGCCCCTCTGCCCCACCGCTGTTACCTGCACGGATCGCGGCTGGTCCGTGCCTGGTGCGGTCGCACTGCCCTAGAGCCACCCTGCTCAAGGGTCCTGTGACCTCAGTGACAGTCACTGTCACTCTATGGTGTGCTGCTTCAAAGGCCTGCCCGCAAGGCTGGAGGTGAACTTCAGTATGAATTGTGGCGGACAGGCCTTCAAGGTTAACCCACACTTGCTACTGCAAGGGTCCACCTGCTGGTGCTAAGACACCAGGGCATTTAAGATCTTGCGGGCCTTCTAAGGTCTAGCATGGGAATGTGCTCCCTCAGGGGGAGTGTTCTGGTGGACTGGTCATGAAGGCTGAACCTGGTTCCCCAGTTCCAAATTCAGCAGCTCTGACCATAGCCTCTCCCCCACTGAACACCATACTGCCCCACTGAGAGAAACTTGCAATTCACTGACCCGCTATAAACACCTGGATGTGACTCAATTCAAATTACGCACTAGACAAGAGCAATATGCTGCCTAAAAAAATTAACAACATCCTAGAAAAAGCAAAAACTCATAGGGAATGCAAGATTGAGTAAGGCATGTGAAATGTAAGCAGGAACAACATGGTTACCTTTTTCTTTTTACACTCATTATTCAGAAATTAGTGAGTGCTTTTGCCTGAAAAGTTAAGGCCATGACTACAGGGCCCGAAGGGACCCGTTTCAATGTCCTTTGCTTATATCCTTACAAAACGTAAGCAGTATGGTTTCAAAAGCCCACATCCATAAAAACAGAGCCGCAGTAAACATTTTGTTTTCCAATTCACCCATCAAGCAGGTATTTCAGTACCTCCAGGAATAGTGCACTTTCCCACCCAGGGAAAACAATGTTGTTCAAAAAGAGACCAGAAAACAAAAGTAGCGCTTCACTGGCAAACACTGTAAAGTGGCGCTAATGTATTTAGGTGTGAATAAATCAATCTGGCCACCTTGCTACCACTCTGTCTTGCTTTAGTTAGTTATTTTTCATATTTTGAATGTTTTATTTCTCTCCACCCGGAGGCTACACTTAGAAATTGAAAAATGTCAGAAAAAGACGACGTTTCCAGCAAAAGTGTTTTTCTTTTTTGGATCCATTTCACAGGGGAGCAAATAAACGAAAGGAGGAAAGAGAAGGTAATACCTGTTTCTTGAAGTCTCGGTTTTCACTAAATGAGGAGGAGTGAGACAGGAAGAGAGGGAAGAGGGGGAACAAAGAGAGAGGGGGCAGCTGCCAGCGACAGGAGATACAGAGTCCTTTTCCTTCTCCGCCCGTTCCGCCCGTCCCCAGAGGCCGAGCCTTAACTATCGGCATTGGCGATTTCTGCCGCCTGGGAGGCATGTTTAAAATAGGAAAGTAGGGGAACGGACTCTATGAAATTTAAGAAGTAGGGGCACGCCGTGCCCTGCCGATCCCGCCCACTTCGACCACTGCTGGGAGCTAAGAGCAGCCCTCAGTGTTCAACATCAGCCCTACACTGCAGCAGGCGAGCAGGGAACAGGTCAGGGAAAGGACCTGGGCTGGCCTGGGAGCTAAGAGCAGCTCTGCAGTGTTTAACATCAGCCCCACACTGCAGCAGGAGAGCGAGGAGGGAACAGGTCAGGGAAGGGACCTGGGCTGGCCTGGGAGCTAAGAGCAGCTCTGCAGTGTTTAACGCCAGCTCCACACTGCAGTAGGCTATTTGGGGCCGCAATTTACCGTGAAATAAAACAAAACAGTATTTTGCAAAAACTTTGAAAAATGCACTAAAGTGCATTTTCAAAGTTTCATGTCACACACACACATGCCCTTGGGGCATGTGTGTGCAACATGGGTGCACAGTATAATTTCAGGGTGCAACAGGGTGTCCTTTTGACACCCTTGAGATTGCATGCGCAATTTGCAGTACCAATTGGGACTCGCAAATTGCGCATGCAATTTCCCATTCATTCCTAATGGGAAGCCATTCCTTAATTGCGACTCGCAATTTGCGAGTCGCAATTAAGGAAAGTATAGGAATCGCTATTTTTATAGCGATTCCTACATGCATAGGCTTTTGCGAGTCCTTAATTGCGATTCCTTAATAATCGCAATTAGGGACTCGCAAAATCCTACCTTGATGCATGTGCCTGAGAGTCCTTTTCCTTCTCTGCCCGTTCCGCCCGTCCCCAAAAGCCGAGCCTTAACTATCGTTCTTGGTGAATTCTGCCGCCCGGGAGCCATGTTTAAAATAGGAAAGTAGGGGAACGAACTCTATGAAATTTAAGAAGTAGGGGCACGCCGTGCCCTGCCGATCCCGCCCACTTCGACCACTGCTGGGACCTGCAGAGCGCACGTATACACCTGTGATAGAAACTAGATATTGCAAGTCCAAGGCTGCAAAGGCTTAAAGCCAGGACGGTCGGAAAGAGTCTTTCGTCACAAGGGTCTGCTGGCACCCATGCTGACGCATCCCCTCTTCAAACTGCACACCCCTTCCCCAGCGTCTTTGGTAGAGTCCAGGCAGGCTCCCTGGTGAACTGCACACCCACTGTATCACTGCAGACGGATAAACATATACAATAACGCCATAAAACTACAGTGAAAGGAGAAAGGGGTATCTATATGACCCAGCAATAAGGCATGTACAATGAACCTTAAATATCCCACAAATGTCACTGCTTACAAGAAAAGTAAATATTTATCTTTGATGCTTAAGACTACATTTAGGTTCACCGCCTTACACTGCTCTTTAAATAATAAAACAGGACCTTTGCCGTCAAGCAGAGCGGTCCAGTTCCTCCATGTCCTTTAGCACCCTAGGCTGGTTACACTGAGCATACAAAGCACAGAATGCATGCTGAGCTGACAAAAAGTAAAAACCTGCTCTAGGAGCTCTATGCAGGAGTCCGCCACTTAGGAGCTCTTACGCAGAAGCGATTGGGTGTTTCTAGCCACATAACCGTGCAGGAAAGTTTACCTGTTACTTGTCTAATCCTTTCCTTTTCAGCCCCATTTCACACAAAAAGGCAAGCTCAGAACCAGTTTCTTATCACGTATCTCCTGTCCCCAAGTGCTGGTCCCTCCCTAAAGTGGACTTAAGCAGTTCTAGCTGCTCAGGCTGTATTGCATCTGGTCGCTTGTATTGAGAGCAGGGCTGGTGGAAAGAAGAACGGATGGGACACATCTCTCACAGAAGCACAGGTAACCAGGGCTTCAAATGCAATGAAAAAACTAGGTGGTCTCTCAAGGGGCGTGGCCAATCTAATTGAGGGCGTGGCTTAAAAATATGCATGGTAAAAATCTGTGCTTAGCAGAGTGTGCCACCCGACTGGTATTTTGCCACTTCTGTCATTGCATATAGATATATAATACACATGTAACATTACATCTACAAAAAGCCAGGACTATTGGCTTTGCCAATGGTTGTTAGTTGTGTAAGATAAATAAGCAACAACTATGGCTTCGCTGTATAGAATATTGAAAATACTTCAGTTCTGAAATGATGGGACTGTGAAAGAATTATCACGAGTCTCTTTGAGGTTACCTCAAAGGCACTGATCAAGGGTGGTCCTGCTGCAGTTAAGATTTTTTTTTTCACCCTGAGGGTGAGGGCAAAAATGGAGAGCCCGATAGAGACCCGTCACAGCACCTGCTTTTAAGAACTGCCGGTGCTGAGCACCGACAGGACCCGGCCCACTTAAAGCCCTGCAGGTGACCATAAAGGTGCTGCGAGAACCCACTGCGCTGCACCTCTGATCTTGCTAAATAGCAGTTTCTCGACAAAGAAAAACTAGGGCGCCCGTAACAGAGAAGACGCTGGGTCCACATGAGACTAAGCCACAAGTCTTTTTTTAAAGTTTTTTTTACTCTTGTTGTACTCCGGATCCATGCGGCCTGGCGCAGGCCCTAGCTTAATTTGCTTGTGAAACAAAGAAACAACTTATAAACCAGGCGGGTCCAGGCCCTCAACTAGCAACAGTCGCCCTCTCCTTAACCTGGGCCACGCGGCTCATTATACATATTGCCTTAGGCTGCAGCGCACATCACGCACGCTGGCTGCTTTACTACCACTGAACTGCTGAAGCGCCTCATCACGCTACTAGGAGCTTGCAAAACACGATTAATGAATTTTGGTGGAATGATTAGGACACCAGCTCTAAGATGTGTTAGTCTAACTCCTCAAAAAGCCAGATGGGGAGGCAAAAGCCTCTCTCATCGAGCAGCCAAATTGTGGAACAAGCTACCAACCACTATTAGGCTACAGTCCAACAGGCTTCTCTTTAGGAAACTGGTTAAGACCTGGCTTTTCCCCCCGCAATAAACTTCGGTCAAGCCTGTGCAACTGCAACAAGTCACTCCTAGCGCCAAGACGCCTCGGCAATCGTGCGCTTTATAAATATGTCACTCACTCACTCACTCATTCACTCATGCGTGGAACTTGGCAGGGCTGGTGTGCATGCCTTGATATGATTTGCAGATAAGGTGGCAAACATCCAGCCGATGGTATGGTGCGCAGCTATATTACCAGCGGGTGTGTCTAATGAGTACTGTTAGTGTGACTTAAATGTTTTAGTACCCCATAGCTCCCTCTCTATTTATTTGTCACAGAAAAGGCTATGTTGAGGCATCAGTCTGCATCCAGATAGCAGGATCGGAAGGATAGGCTGCAGCTTCTCGTTGGGCCTGAGCCACCAGCTGAAAAGGTTCAGTCCCACCAGGAGATCTCAGCACTGACTGCAGAGTCTCCATATGGTAAAGTACAGGGGAAATTAATAAAGGTTATAAGAAGCATGTAAGAAATCAGTATACATAGTTTTATATTAGCTATTATTGTAAATGACTTTCTATGTATTTCCTATAAATGTAAAACAAAAGAAAATATACCTCAGTGCTGTTAACTTAATTTTGAATTAAAAATCCAATTACTTTGAATGCATTAAATAAAAAAAATTTAAAGTTCTGAATTTTATATTAAAAAAATCCCAGCCAAAGTAAAGCAAATATGTTTTGATTAGGTAGGAATGATTATTAAAAGTGGTGTATAGAATAACTTTAAAGTAATTTAAGTACATTTATTATATTTTAATAAAAATATATGTTAGCTTAAATTTTATATTCACGAAAGATTATTAAAATATGTTCAAATAAAATAAAAATGAGTTATTTTAGGAATCTTTTGACATTAGATTAAGATAATGTATATTTTTTTATTATTTTAAATAATTTAATTTAGCATTATTTCCAGAGTCTATTTTAAGGCCCATTCTCCATTACATTCTACAGGAGTGTATTGAAGAACCTGTGAGGGGCTACTCGGCTCTGAAGCTTATCCAGAGTCCAAGGCCTCTTTTTGACCTCATGGATAACAGCAACTTACAGGGTCCTGTTTCTGGCAAAGGTCTCTATTTTGAGGAGCAAAGAGGGTCCTTCCGATGAAGGAGATCAACTCCTAGCAGGGGGTGGTGAGTATTTATTCTTTTTTGCTAGTATTGCCAGGAAGCCAGAGCCTATCAAAGCAGAAACGTTTTAAGGCATGGCCAAAGTGGACTCGGGCCCAGGGCCCCAGCCTTTAAGGAGGGGCCCGATAGAGCCAGCTCTGCAGAGTCTTGCCCTGATGACCTTGAATAATTCTTCAACAGATTGTTTTAAATAACTTTTTCTTTTAATTTATTTTTAATGTAGGTGATGTGTGAGAGTCTATTACAGACATTTTACAGAGAAATGTTGGCTTTATGTTTCATACAACATCCCAAAAAAGTTTATTTTAGATTAAAACAAAAAGGACCTCACATTGGAGAAATGGGAGGCTGTCACAGAGATTATTGGAAGTAATATTAGTGAGCTGCTGCTGTGTTACAATATTGAAAACATGTCACTATCCCTGAATGTTAGATGTAAACACATTTAGAATTTGGACGAGTGGCCAAAGAGGGTGTGAAAGAGCCGAAACTGGATCGTAAATTCAAAGTTGTTCTGAACAGAGGCCCCCCAAATACGTTTGGCTCAGGGCCTCCAAAATCCTAAAATGGCCCTGTATCAAAGCACACATTTTCTTTAAACGTGAACACGGAATAAATCAGAGTGCATCTTCCTAAACTTTTCCAGTGGTCAGGCTACATAGATTAGCCTCTTACAGAAGCCAGGTGCTTTCAGCCACGTCCCTCTATTTACTATGTGATACTCTGCACATCCCAGGGAAGGAGGAAGATAAAGTTAGTGTCTGTGGTGGACAGAAGATGATTGGCAAGGGGCAGACGGATGTTTCCTCAAGTCACCAGACGCCCGCTAGGTTTCCGGGGAGAGTCACCAAAACTCTGTCCATGCAGAACATCACATCCAAAGGGAAGGATAATGAAAACTTGGAGATGGATCGCCATTTCGTGGAGACCCTCTGCATTTGCCCTGCACACAGGGTACAGAGCACCCCTGTAACATGCCCCTGCCTGCACACAACACACCATCGGAGCATGAAAGGATCCTACATATGGATTAATTCACGGATTGTACAGTGGAGATGTTGTTAGGCCCGCTCAACCCCAGAAGAACCAATAGAAAATTCCTTGGTCTAGGATCAACTATCTTCAGTCTTCGGTAACTATCTCACCAGCTATGAGGCAGCTCTACCAACTCTTGACCAGGATTAGTATACAGTTTGGGCGAATCCTCCGGGTAGAAGAGTTCTTGTTTTGAATGCCTCTGCAAAATATGGAACACCTCCGGTAAATTAATAGATTGTTGAGTATACATTTTTTAAATTAACACAGTTTTACACACACACATATATATATTTATATAAGTTGTTATAGTTATGTGAAAATTTCAGTGACAATGTAATTTTGAAGTGATGTCAATAATATCAGTGATGTTCTAGGACACGTCATGAGTGATTTAATATGTGGGGTAATTAGGTGTGCATGGCGAGGGTGCAAGTTATAGTTACCTTAGGGCACGCACAAGTTATAGTTACTACTGCGGGCAGCCAGCGTTGCACTGTGCACGGCCTTCGGCTGTGTACGGCATGGGGTTGGCTGCAGGGCCTGGCCAAACACAGGCAGAAAAAGGAGAGGGGGGCCCTCGGTCACCCTACCCGAGCCTTTGCAGCTCCCGGAGAACCCATCCCCAGGGCCTTTACTTTTGTAAGGGGGGGGGGCGTGCGGCCCCCATCCCAACCCTCTTGGGGTCCCAGGGACTCCATCCCCAAGGACTTTTTTTTTATAAGGGGAAAGGGCATGCAGCCCCCTCCCCGAGGCCTTTACATGTTATATTCCAAATAGGTACCCTATATAGGCGCAGGTAACATTGCAACCTTACACCTATATTCTTCCCTACATTACATACATAACGGTTCTTAGGGACTGACCTTTTACCCAGATATGACACTGTATTCAGAACGCGGGTTTCCCCCTAGTTCGAATCTCATACATTATGCATGAGGCTTCTTGGAAGCACAGCAGGACTAACATCTCCTGTATAATATCTCTGTATAAAGTTCAGGCCCGACGTCATCCTTTAGGCCGACACAGTAACACAGCAAGGTAGGACCCCTGGGGAGACCTATGGGTATATATACATCACATCTTTCTTAGAAAGACAGAGGAGACCGAGACCTCCCGGCTGACACACTGACCAGAGACGCTGAGGTTCCTGCATGCAGACGCTCCAGCTCGCAGTGGTCTAACATCCCTCGCGGGGTGTCCAACTCGAGACCAGGACGGGGTCCCATATTCTCTCATTCTCAGGTAATGGGGTTGACTAGATCCTAGAGGGATTCTTGGCATAACACCTACACAGATGCTAGGTATATTTAGTTACATCTAGTTAGGGAGGCATTGTAGGAGTACACACTTTTTATCATGTGTTTTAGGTACTTGTATATATTCATGATTTCTGCAAGATGGTAGAACTATAGGATAGGATTGACATTTGTAGAGCGCACGAATGCCGAGGCGTCTTGGCGCTGGGGTGAAAGAGAGAGAGAGGACCAGTGTCCACAGAACCGACACCTTAAGCTCTGGGGAACAGCCATGTTTTTATTTGCTTCCTAAACACTGTCCTGTTTGGTTGGAGTCTCACTGTGATAGGTAGTTGGTTCCACAGCCTAACCACACAGTGAGATAAACTCTTACCACCCCATCTGGCTCTACGAACTTTCGTGGCACAGATGAGACCAGAATTAGCTGATCTAAGACTTCTAGTGGGTGTGTACCAGTGGAAGATTTTTCGAAGGTCAGCAGCCCCTCCGCCATAAAGTGTCTTATGAACCAGACATAAGGCCTTGAATTCTAGACGTTGTTGTATTGGAAGCCAATGCAGTGACTTGATGGCATCAGATGTGGGGTGACCTTTAGTACCATCCCTTTACTTTCGTAATATTGCTAATCATATATCTCTGCTACTGTCTAATGGTTGTTGCAGCTCATCTATTCTACACTAGAATAACAACTGTTCAATAAATACTTATTGAAAACGCCCAGCCTGTTTATTCTGTGTAACTCTCTGAGACAAACTAAGTAAGCACGAGTGACTGAGCAAAGGTAGTATATTGTTTCCACGATTCTGAGGGATCAGGGTTGTCATGTTCTGAGGTTGCCAGAATCTATTCTCTCTTTGGTAAGAGGAGATTATAGTGGCACTGTGAGCTAGCTGATACAGATAGGCTAACGTATACGGTGGGGGTGCACGGACTCAGTCCACCACCAATCCCACAGTTTATGTTATCCAAACGCGCAGATCCTGTATAGGTAATCTAGGAACTACACGACATACAGCCCCGTGATCCAATGCCCTGGGGCCCAAAAATATATTTAGAGGGGAGGGGGGCATGTGGTCCCTCCTCCCCAAACCATTATGGGCTCTTGAGGAGGGGAGGGGGGACCACATCCCCCAGGCCCTTCCTTTTTTATTAAGGGAAGGGGGACGCATAGCTCCCCCTCCCTGAGCCACTATGGGCCCTGGGTGCCCTATCCCCCAGGGCCTTCTTTTTTTTATATAGGGGAGGGGGGCTCGCTGCCCCCCTGGGTGAGCTTTTAGTGACCCAGGGGAAACCATCCCTAGGGTCCTTAGGAGTTCCGGGGTGGGTGCCCCGGTGCCCACCCGGGGCATCAACCAAACAGTATGTTAAGGGCCACGTGAGGAACTCTCCACAGCCTCTCCGGCTCCCCGCATGCACCCATCCTCCCAGCGGTAGCATTTTCAAAGCTCCCGCCGGGTGGGAGCACACTTGCTTTCCCTGCCCGTGCTCCTGCAGGCAGGGAAACTACTGTGTCCCGGGAGGGAGTGGCATTAAAGAGGTAACTCAGTCATTGAGATTGAATATCCCTGGGAGGCAGGTCTTGGAGCCGACCGAGATGGCCACTCCCTGCTAACTATCCGCGTGGTGCTGCTGTTGCACCTCCGCTTACCCTAGCCTGGTGGGCCCCCGGCCAGCTGCATCCATTGCCCAGTACACTGGGTCCCCCACCCATCAGGGTAGGCCGAATAGAGGGCAAGTGCCCCCTTACTGCCGGAACCCGCAGTGTGGCCTTTGCCATGCCTACTCTTTATTGCAGCCCGGTGCCCGGGCCTGAGGGGTGACGGGGCCGCAAGGACATCACTGGCCAGCGTTTGGAGCTGGGGGGCCCGCACTCCCTTTGGTGCAGTCTGGCACATGAGGACCTCGCCAGCCGGAGGCCCACCAACTCCTACTTGCTGAGGCAGTGCGCTGTGCTCCACCTTCTGCGTGTCAGGGACTGTCTGGGACTATGTCTGGGACACAGTCAGGGACTTAGGCAAGGACTGGTGACTAGGTAGCAAACGTAAGCAGAAAGAGAAGTACAGCAATGGCCAGGATCACACAGGAAGTCAGAGGAGAAAAGGGATCCAAAGGGGAGGCCTGCACAAGGGAACAAGATGGCTAGATAGGCACTCAAGAGGCAATTTAGCATTCAGAATATCTACACCCAGAACGGTCGTGCAAGGGATATATATGTAGCTGAAACGTTATGGCGGCACAGCAACAATAAAATAAAGTAACTGAAAGTCTGGGTCCGTGTTTGGAGCAGAATCCGGTGGTACACGGAGTGAAGTTATATATATATATATATCTCAACATTAAAAAATGAAGGGAATGTAGGGTAAAGCACTCAGGAGCTCCACACGGTAAGACTGAAGCTCAGTACGTTCCTCATCCACAATTGCTGTTACAAATACTGACTGCAAATACCCACATATAGGATATACATGCAAGGCAGGGTCTGTGGAGCTTATACCTATGGTGATGTTATAAATGTAACTCAAAGACAATAGTCACAGTAGACAAGAAACACCACCTAGGTTGTCAGCTGTGGCCACGGATCCTGGCGATCAAACAGGAGCATGCAAGGCAGTAACAGAAAGGGTGTAGAACTAAATACACACAGGGGTGGCTGGTGGAATTTGAAACTGGTGGGCGTATGCAGAACGAATCAACGCATGCGACGAGCGCAGCGAGCAAGCTCGGCAGCAATAAGGGGTTTCGGGGCGTTCTCCCCCGTGAAGTAATTTTTAAAAATTGGCATCTTTTTGGTGCGATTTTCAGCGCTATTTCTGTGATAAATGGACTACAAATTCAGTTCTTCTAGGCATTCATAAAAGAAAACTCATACATTATTTCAGAGAATTTCTGGGTTGCCAAGCAAGTCTGACTTCTGAAGAGGGCTAGGGTACTAAGCAAGACTGCTTTGGCTCTACCCTTTCCAATAGAAAACACTAGTTAGCGATGTGAACAAGTTCAATGGACAAATCTGGGGTCTAGGGAGAGTCCCTCTCCTGAGAAAGAAATTTTAAAAAGATTGGCAAATGGTGCATTTTAAAGCAAATGAATGCAGCGATAAAGCAAGGCTTATTAAGCAGTGGGAACGTATAGTCTTGAAATATTAACCACATCAAAAACTGCCCTGTATCTTCTTGTATCAATTTGTTCAACAGTTACTGTAATATGTAAATTGTTCTGCATGACAACTTTAGCCCTTTAAAATGTATGCTTGCCCAGTGTCTTGCACTGCATGCAGCATTAACTTTGGAAAAATATGCTCTAACCAGACTTCGGGAAGCACCCACAGCTGCTGGCTGTAACCAGTCATATAGAAATATGTGCAGACAGGTCTTTGAGTGAGATGAAAAAAGTGGGTGCTCCCTATGAAGGAACATGCCAAATACATTTCTGTGATTCCCTAACAGTATTACATAATTACTGCCATTGGTACTACTGTTACTATTACTCTCACTTCTACTATTACTAGTATTACATAAGTACTGCCATTAGTACAACTGTTATTAGTACCCCCACTCTACTACTAATAGTATTATACAATTACTGCCATTAGTACAACTGTTCCTATTACTAGTATTAATAGTGTTACGTAATTGCTGCCATCCATTGGTACTACTGTTATTATTACTCTCACTTCTACTATTACTAGTATTACATAAGTACTGCCATTAGTACAACTGTTATTAGTACCCCCACTCTACTAATAGTGTTATACAATTACTGCCATTAGTACAACTGTTCCTATTACTAGTATTAATAGTGTTACGTAATTGCTGCCATCCATTGGTACTACTGTTATTATTACTCTCACTTCTACTATTACTAGTATTACATAAGTACTGCCATTAGTACAACTGTTATTAGTACCCCCACTCTACTAATAGTGTTATACAATTACTGCCATTAGTACAACTGTTCCTATTACTAGTATTAATAGTGTTACGTAATTGCTGCCATCCATTGGTACTACTGTTATTATTACTCTCACTTCTACTATTACTAGTATTACATAAGTACTGCCATTAGTACAACTGTTATTAGTACCCCCACTCTACTAATAGTGTTATACAATTACTGCCATTAGTACAACTGTTCCTATTACTAGTATTAATAGTGTTACGTAATTGCTGCCATCCATTGGTACTACTGTTATTATTACTGGCACTACTGCTAACGGTGCTAGTACCACATGTGCTCACTTGCATTCCCATTCTCACATTATTCCATCCTGTGCTCTCCCTTCTCTGTTGTTGCAGATTCCAGGCTCTCACCCACCCTGTCCTCTCCCATCACTGCATGAACCAGCCCATAATATACTATGTCTCATTCTCTGATCCCAGTCACCATTCTGTCACCCTTCGGTTGCCTTTCCCAACGTATTCTTTTTCATCCTCTCTCTATCCATCATTTGCTCTTTCACATCCTCTGCTTCTCTCGATATGCTCTACCATTTGGTCCTTGTCTCATCCTGCACTCGTTCATTTTACACTCGGCCAGCACCACTCTTTGTGCTTTTTGTCTGCACTTTCTCCCTCCCATCCTCTCCTATACTGTTCTCTTCACATTGTATGTATGCTTCTCTCCACCCTGTGCCATGTCGTTCTGTGTCCTTTCCCATCCTGTGCTCTCAGATTGTGTACGTTCCTATCATGTTCACTCCCCATCTCTTTTGCCAATGCCAGACCCATTGACTTTGTCAATGCTTGCTATCCTTTGCCATGGGCTGCCAACTTATTGTGTCCCTTTGACCATAGGTGAAGCGCCCAGTATTAGCCTTAACCAAAACACTTAGGATTTTGGCTGGATTACACAAGAGTTGAACTCCTGCTGAGTAAAAACTGGAGTAAGAGAAAATCAAAAGGCAAAGAATAACCTTGGGCAGAGACAGATTACTCCATAATATCTTACAGAAGAAAACATTCATTTAACTTGCTCAGAGCAAATATTTTATTTGACCTAAAGAACATATGTACAGTTTTCATGTTCTACCTGCCCATACATAAAAGAAAATGTACAATTTACTGTATTCCAACATATCGTGCATATGATTAAAACCTAACGTGAAGCATGCCATGCTGTTCTTGCATCAAATGAAATCAATGCTCGTGAAACAGAGCAATGGTATCCCTTTCAGTGTCCAAGATGTCACCAAAGCGTTGGTGGGACAGGGCGCTTGGAACTTACCACGAGGCAATGTATTGGCGCTATGCAAAACAATATCATAAATCCAACTAGAGCGGGGACGCTTAGAAGTGGCCACGAGAAAGCATTTTGGCGCCATATAAACAAACAAAATCAATATCATAAACTCAACTATGGACCGGGCGCTTAGAAGTGGCCAGAGGAAACATGTTGGCGCTATACAAAAGGAACATTGCTATCCATCGCAACGAAACCATCACATCCTGCAATAATGTTAACTCCTTGCCTGCTGAGCTACCCACATAATGAAAGTATCCAGCTTTCTACGGTCATTAATTCTGTTGTTTCGGGTGCTTGGTGAGGCTTTCGGTTTGTACAGGCAATACAACGGAGCAACATGAAAATAAAGTGACTTGTCCAGGATCACACAATAAGGTCAAGTTGGGTAGGTGGGATTGGAACTCAAGTCTGGATTTGCTGTACAACATAATCTACTTTCCTTCTTGGTGTGCACATATTATGCCATTTTTGATCACCATTTGGTAGAAGTGAGAAATGTCAGTGCGCAATATTTTGATGGAGGGGGTGGATGAACACAGAGTAAAGCCAAACCCAGTGCAGATGCTGTTACCAAGGGATATAAATAAAGGTTAGATGCTTGTCTGAAATCAGCTCCTCTCGAACAGTAATTAGTTATTATTAATCAAACCCCCCCCCACCCCCCATGAGTGTTTTTGATTACTGTGCCTGTAACTGGGCTAGCCCCTCGAATAAAGCCACAGCTCTATAGCGCTCCGATTATGACAAAAACTCCTGTGCATCATGAGGCCGCAGTTTCACTCTGAGATTCCGAGTGACCTCACTCAGCAGGCGGGCAGCGTCGGGGCCAGGAGCCCTGCCATGGAATGGCATGCGAGGCTCATTCTTTGTCACAGGGACTGACTGCTTCTGGGCAGAGAGGGCTTCCACCCACCTCTCTGGCAGAGCACCCACTCTCACAGGCCACAATACTTACTCAGAGTCCCCAAAAGTGAAACTCTTTCAGTCTCCCCCTTCAGGTAAAGACACCCAGCTCTCTCACTCAACCCCCCACACACTCCATCTAACAGAGAAAAGCTGCAGTGAGCAGTAAACTGCTCCAAGTCTGCTGCTAGTTCCAAGGACCACCGGGTGGCTTTGAAAGGAACGTTTTATTGTAGCAGGAGCGCCTAATAGACGAGGAGAAGCGAATAGAACACTATATTGTGTTTTGGGGGGGGTCCAGCTCATACCAAATAACAGCAATATTCACGCGAGTGTAGGGTTGCAGTTAATATAGTGCGAAGCAGCTATCTGAATAATGTTTCTCATGCAAAAACAGAAAGCTCCTAGAAATAATAGATGCTAAGCACTACCTACACAGAGCCATAGACGCACCCATGAACGCCTTGCCAACGTTCACTTAGTTACTGAAAACACCACAACGTGAAAGCAAAACAACTAGAAATGGCAAAACGTGGGAATTTGAGTGGAAGCTTGCTAACTGACAATTTGCATTACAACTGACAATTAAACGTTGTACAACTGAATACGACGGGGGCGCGGCGATTCAAGAGACTTGTTACACTGACATTTGAGGGGAAAACTTCACAAATAGGAAAATTCATTGACTGACATGAAAATGTATTTCTGACTAGTAAATAAACAAAGGAGACAAGATGACCAGTCCCAAGGCAGCATAAACAAGACTGTAAAACAACAGGTGGACTTCCTGCAGCCCTCGTCTGTGAGCACGACTGAGCAAACTCTGCAGTTAAGCATTTATTTACACGCATTTCCGTTCCTGTAGCGCTAAGCCAGCTTCTGAGCACTTGAACTCGAATGAAAAGGCGCTGATGAAAGTAGTACGGAGGTAGAAAAATAGTCACTGCGAATTACTTTACAAATCGGTAAATGCAGCCTCCGTCACCCTCCTAAAAGCTACGCAGCCCTTCATCCTTGCTGCACTGTCATAACTGCACGCGGAACCCGAAAGGAGAAAAGCTGTACCGTACTCACTACTCACGTTACGTATCTCTTCAGCTTCTTCTCCGGGGGATTTGATGAGCTGAGTTATCAGGTAACAATAGAAATGATAATATAACTCTGGTGATTAATGTTCCTGCAGGAGAGGGATCGGAGTTGCGCCTAGTGCCAGTTTTGACACAGTGCCTAGGCTCAACGAAAAATAAATAAATGCTTCATCAGATAGGAAATGAAAAGATAAGGCATTTCTTACATGTTAGCATTTAATTGAATCGCTGCCAGATGCCGACCGACAAAGAGTTCAAAGTCCTCAAAAAGATATTAAAGAATTACCAAGATGAGCTTTGCAGTCAGACCCGGCTCCCAAGAACTCGTTAAGACATTTACAAAACTTGTTGAAAAGAAAGACACTAAGTAATGTGTATGACCTCACCGCGGCACGACCCCCATCCACACTTAGAACTGACATCCACTGAAACTCCCACCGACTGCCCCCTCTGCCAGGCGAACCCCAACCCCAAGACCGTCTCCCATCACCAGCACTGCCACTCATCACCAGCACTGACTCTCATCATCACCACCACTGACTCCCGTCGCCAGCACTGCAACTCATCACCTCCACTGACTCCAATCACCTGCACCGACTCCCGTCACCACTCCTCCCCGGCACTGACTCCTGTCATGCGGGTGCTGCCGAGCCTGATGTCGGCGCTGCTGCTGGTCTGGAGTGTGAGGGGCTCCGTCCTGCCCGGGGAGCAGAGGATGAGCTCAGGAAACAGTGGGGTGAGTACCGTGCACCGCGGAGGGATACAGGGCGTGAGTACCACAGGTGAGAGGTACGCAGCAGGTGGGGTCTCTCTAGAATGATGAAGCAGGGGACGCTACACCTAACCTGACCGGAACACGGAGACAGTGAGAGCAAAATTCGAGAGACGCAGGGGCAGTGAGTACACCTCCCGAGGAGACGCAGGGACCGTGAGTTCCAAAACATAAGAGGGACACGGGGGCATGAGTACCAAACCTGAGAGGGACAGCGTGGGTGACAACTGCACCTTAGGCACACAGAGGCAATGAGTACCACACTTGACAGAGACACATGGTCAGTGAGTACTACTCATCACAGATGTATGAGTACCACTCCTGAGACATGGGCAGTGAGTACCACTTCTGGGAGGGACGCAGTGACCACCAATCCTGAGAGAAATAGGCAGTGACTATCACTCCTGAGAGAGACAGATACAGTGGGTACCACTCATGAGAGAGAGACAGGGCAGTGAGTACCACCTCTGAAAGGGACATGACAGCGGTGAGGACCACATAAGAGAAGGACACCCGGGCAGTGGGTTTCGCATCTGAAGAGAAGCTGGCGTTTGTGTACCACGCCAGAGGGGGACACAGCATCTATGAGTGCCACACCTGAAGGGACCCGGCGTGGGTAGTACCAGCCTATAGGTGAACACAAGCGCACTGATTTCCACACGAGAGGCACGCGGCAGTGAGCATCACATCTGAGAGGCGCAGTCGGTGAGTGCAGAGCCGGAGAGGAACCCAGGGACAGAAAGCACCATACCTGTGAGGGAAAGAGAGACAGTCAGTACCACACACCAAAGGATGCAACAGGATGAGCACACCAGGAAGGGACGCAAGGGCAGTGAATGCCAATCCTGTGAAAGGCACAGGGGCACTGAGTTACATGCCTGAGAGGGTACCTCACATCAAAGGATGCAATTGAGTAAGTTACCGCACCCGAGAGAGTCTCAGGGGCAGTGAGTATCGACACCTGAGATAGATACGGTGGCACTGAGTACCACACTTGAGAGAGACACGGGGACAGTGAGTGCCACTCACGAGAAAGACACAGAGTCACTGAGTATCACTCCTGAGAGCCAGGGAAAGACAGGTTCAGTGAGTGCCACCCCTGAAAGGGAAATGGGAGCGGTGCGGACCGCACAAGAGAAGAGCGAGCGGGCAGAGTGTCACATCTGAAGAGAGGCAGTGGTGTAGGCACCACACCAGAGGGAGACAGAGGCAGTGGGTATCACACCAGTCAGTGCCACAGCAGAGTGTGTGCCACACCTGAGAGAGACACAGGAACAGTGGGTTACAGCACACAGAGTGTACCTCACATCAAAGGATGCAGAGGGGCAATTTCCGCACCCGAGAGAGTCACAGGGGCAGGGAGTATCAACAGCCGAGGGAGATACGGGGGCACTGAGTCCCAAACCTGAGAGAGACAGAGTACCATACCCAGCCGCGGCTCGCAGTACTCGCGGGGGGGGTCGCGCGGGGGTGGGGGGCCGAGGGAGAATAAAATTTAATAAACGAAAACTTACCTGACCGCCTCTGCTCCTGGTCCGCGTTGGCAATGGCGCCTCTTCAAACAGGAACAGCACTGGAGTGGCAACCCCTCAGCCAATCCTGGCGCTGCTGCAGCGCCAGGATTGGCTGAGGGCACGGTTACTCTTCGCCCGCCGCCTGCCCATTAGGAGACCGAGGGGCTCCTAATGGGCATGCGCAAGCCAGTGGAAACACAAGTGCGCATGATTGGGCACGGGCGAAAAATTCGCTCACCTTCCCCACTCATGCGCACTTGTGCTGCTGCCTGTCCCTGGCTGGTCTGACAATGCACGTCAGTCAACATGACGCCGGACCGCCCACCCCCTTCAGACTCTGAAGGGGGTGGGCGGTCCGACGTCATGCTGACTGACATGATTGTCAGACTCAGTTCTCCCTCGGCGTCTCTGAACTTAAGTAAACTAAGTTCAGAGACGCCGAGGGAGCTGCGGGCACGGGCGGGGGGGCAACGCCCCAACGCCCCAATGGACGCACCGCGCCTGAATACACAGCCACAGTAGACAAGGAGTTAGCAAGGAGGAGTGCTTAACAGGAAAGAAGGGAAACAAGGACACACTTGGCAGAAAGCAAGTAATAAAACATACAAGCAAACTAGAAGCAAGACAGTAGAACAGGAAGACAGCAAACTAGGGGCTGAAACAGAGGTAATGGAAAGAAGGGCAGGAACTGAGACTAAGGAAATACAGGCGAGCGGATTCAATGGTGCATTAAATAGTATTTATTCAGGAATCAAGGAATAGCTAAGGATCAGGAGTCAAGGTAGCAAAGAAGACAGTGCTAATTCAGGAACAAGAATAGCTACAGCTCAGGAACAGGAATCAGTGACACACTGAAGGTAGTGCTAGTTCAGAAACAAGGATAGCTATAGCTCAGGAATCAAGAGAGCCCTGCAAGTAGTGCTAATTCAGGAACAAGTAATAGCTACAGCTCAGAAATCAAGGAATATCAAAAGCTCAGGAAACAAGGTTCAGTCTCACCGGAACACAGTTACAATGACTAACACTGGACTGAAAGGAGCTGGGGCTTAAAAGAGCTCACAGTAATCACATGCATCAGGTATGCGCAGGCTTGCAGCAGCCAGCCACAGGTGAGCTGAATTCCTCCACCTAAACCTTGGCCTGCAGGGGTGGAGATGAAGCAGTGAGCAGAGCATTCTAGGTAATGGAGTTTCAGGCATGAGCAGGCCGGCTTCCACAAAACCCGGCATGGATTGGGAATGGATGGCAATTTCCAAGTAGCGTCCAAATAACTGGAAGTCAGTATTTGCATGAAGGGGAGGGTCTGGTAGCCTATTAGAACACTGGAAAGTACCACAAGTCGGGCCCCTGGTGGTGGTCACGAGAGCGCAGGGAGCGAATCATGACAGTACACCCCCTCCAACGACCGGCTCCCGGAGTCTGGAACTGGAATCAAAGCCCTTGCGCCTATGAAATAAGTCAATTTCCATTAGAGTTGTAGTGCAAGATACCAGAGGACTGCGTGAAAATCGTGATGTTCTGGAGGGTAGAATAATAGGCAGTATATTAACAGCAGTATTGAAGGCAGAACCTGAAGAGTCGAAATCCAGTAACAGGGGCTTAGGAGCCTGAATCAAAGGTGTTTGAAGTCCAGATGATACGACGCTAGAGTAGCACTCTAAAAACGAAGACAGATTGACTGCAGGGTCAAAAGCAGATAACGGATTGGCAGGAGGCACAGAGGTCAAAGGAAAGCTGGCTAAAGACTAAGGAGGTAACAGGAAGCAGACCTGAGGCTCTGACCCTGGAGTAAAACATACAGAAGACTCACATGCAGGAGACTCTTGAAGCAGGTATGCAGGAGACCCAGGCCTAGAGGCTTACATGCTGAGAGCTTTGTCTCTGAGGCTGGAGGTTCAGTCTCTAAATGTATAAGTGCTGAGACCTCTGAAGGCTTGCAAACTGGAAACGCAGGGTCAAAAATCAAGCGAGATAGATGCTCAACGTTGGAAGGCAGGCAAGCTCGAGGCTCAGGGTCGGAAGGCAGGCAAGCTAGGAGCTTGGTGTCAGAAGGAAGGCAGGCTGGAAGCCATGGCTCTGAAGGCAGGCAGGCAGGCTAGAGGCTCTGTCTCTGAAGGCAGGCAGGCTGGAGACTCTGGCTCTGAAGGCAGGCAGGCTGGAGACTCTGGCTCTGAAGGCAGGCAGGCTGGAGGCTCTGGCTCTGAAGGCAGGCAGGCTGGAGGCTCTGGCTCTGAAGGCAGGCAGGCTGGAGACTCTGAAGGCAGGCAGGCTGGAGGTTCTGTCGGCAGGCAAGCTGGAGGCTCTGGCTCTGAAGGCAGGGAGGCTGGAAGCCACGGCTCTGAAGGCAGGCAGGCTGGAGGCTCTGCAGGCTGGAGGCTTTGCAGGCAGGCAGGCTGGAGGCTCTGGCCCTGAAGGCAGGCAGGCTGGAGGCCCTGAAGGCAGGCAGGCTGAAGACTCTTGATCCGAAGACAGGTAGGCTGGAGGCTCTGGCTCTGTAGGCAGGCAGGCTGGAGGTTCTGGCTCTGTAGGCGGGCAGGCTGAAGGCTCTGGCTCTGTAGGCAGGCAGGCTGAAGGCTCTGTAGGCAGGCAGGCTGGAGGCTCTGGCTCTGCAGGCAGGCTGGAGGCTCTGGCTCTGTAGGCAGGCAGGCTGAAGGCTCTGTAGGCAGGCAGGCTGGAGGCTCTGGCTCTGCAGGCAGGCTGGAGGCTCTGTGCGGTGTAGGCAGGCAGGCTGGAGGCTCTGGCTGTGTAGGCAGGCAGGCTGGAGGCTCTGGCTGTGTAGGCAGGCAGGCTGGAGGCTCTGGCTGTGTAGGCAGGCAGGCTGGAGGCTCTGGCTGTGTAGGCAGGCAGGCTGGAGGCTCTGGCTCTGCGGGCAGGCTGGAGGCTCTGGCTGTGTAGGCAGGCAGGCTGGAGGCTCTGGCTGTGTAGGCAGGCAGGCTGGAGGCTCTGGCTCTTTGGAGGCTCTTTGGAGGCTCTGGCTCTGCAGGCAGGGTGGCTGGAGGCTCTGGCCCTGAAGGCAGGCAGGCTGGAGGCCCTGAAGGCAGGCAGGCTGAAGACTCTGGCTCCGAAGACTGGCAGGCTGGAGGTTCTGGCTCTGTAGGCAGGCAGACTGGAGGCTCTGGCTCTGAAGGCAGGCAGGCTGGAGGCTCCGGCTCTGTAGGTAGGCAGGCTGAGGGCTCTGGAGGCAGGCAGGCTGAGGGCTCTGGCTCTGCAGGCAGGCAGGCTGGAGGCTCTGGCTCTGAAGGCAGGCTCTTTGGAGGCTCTGGCTCTGAAGGCAGGCTCTTTGGAGGCTCTGGCTCTGAAGGCAGGCTCTTTGGAGGCTCTGGCTCTGCAGGCGGGCAGGCTGGAGGCTCTGGCTCTGAAGGCAGGCAGGCTGGAGGCTCTGGCTCTGAAGGCAGGCAGGCTGGAGGCTCTGTAGGCAGGCAGGCTGAAGGCTCTGTAGGCAGGCAGGCTGAAGGCTCTGTAGGCAGGCAGGCTGGAGGCTCTGGCTTTGAAGGTAGGCAGGCAGGAGGCTCTGGCTCTGAAGGCAGGCTCTTTGGAGGCTCTGGCTCTGCAGGCAGGCTGGAGGCTCTGGCTCTGAAGGCAGGGTGGCTGGAGGCTCTGGCTCTGAAGGCAGGGTGGCTGGAGGCTCTGAAGGCAGGCTCTTTGGAGGCTCCTGCTTTGTAGGCAGGGAGCTGAGGGCTCTGGCTCTGCAGGCAGGCTGGAGGCTCTGGCTCTGAAAGCAGGCTCTTTGGAGGATCTGGCTCTGAAGGCAGGCTCTTTGGAGGCTCTGGCTCTGCAGGCAGGCAGGCTGGAGGCTCTGGCTTTGAAGGCAGGCAGGCTGGAGGCTCTGGCTCTGAAGGCAGGCAGGCTGAAGGCTCTGTAGGCAGGCAGGCTGGAGGCTCTGGCTTTGAAGGTAGGCAGGCAGGAGGCTCTGGCTCTGAAGGCAGGCTCGTTGGAGGCTCTGGCTCTGAAGGCAGGCTCTTTGGAGGCTCTGGCTCTGCAGGCAGGCAGGCTGGAGGCTCTGGCTTTGAAGGCAGGCAGGCTGGAGGCTCTGGCTCTGAAGGCAGGGTGGCTGGAGGCTCTGGCTCTGAAGGCAGGGTGGCTGGAGGCTCTGAAGGCAGGCTCTTTGGAGGCTCCTGCTTTGTAGGCAGGTGAGCTGAGGGCTTGGGCTCTGAAGACAGGCAATCCGGATGCTCTGGCACCGATGGCAGGCAGGCTTGCAGGCTCTGATGGTAGGCAGGCTGATGGCTAACGTTCAGAAGGCAGGCCAGCTAAAGACTGTGTCTTTAAAGGCAGCAGGCCGGCTGAGGACTCTGGCTCTGCAAGAAGACAAGCTGAAGGCAGAGTGGCACATGGCTCACAGACTTTAAACTCTGGGAATGGTGGTAGCCCATGAACCGTAGATTCCCTGTTGTCAGTAGTGACATCTTCACAGTTCCTTGGCACATTAAAACACACAGAGGCACTTTCTTCCGGATGGCTAAGAATAGTGCTTATCTTAGAGTCTCTGATAGTCAGACTTCTTTTACCATTTGGCAGTTCACATCTCTTACTCAGAGGAAATAGGTCAGAGATTACTTGGTCATGGGAGATCTTGTCATTTTCTTCTGCATTACAAGGTGGTACAGATGCATCAGAGCATAGAGTACTGTCATTTCCTGACTTTTCATATGTGGTGTGCTTGAAAGCAAGAGAGTAAACAAGGGGTCAGGATTTTGTTCCTTCTCAGGGAGGAGGTTGGCTTCAGTCGCAGCAGTTAGATCAAGAGCATAGACTGAGTCACAGGACGTTGTCACATAGGGGATTATGCGGGGCACTGGTTAAGGTTTATCTGTATGCCAATGGCCTGTGTATGTGATACCTCAGGGGTAGAACTGACCTCACTACAAGAAGGAGAAAGCAAAGAGGCATTTATTGTTTTGTCTGGCATCTGAGGTTCCTTAAAAGTGGAGGGACGCATCTCAGATGTAGCACCTAAATGTAATTTAGCTCTAGAAGACAAAACATCAGAGGAGTTAGAGAATTCAAACAAATACTTTCCTTAACTGCACTTTGAGACAAGGTACCATGGCTATTCAGAGTGGAATCTGGATTGTGAGCCACAGCATTACTTACACATTCACAAGACCAGATCTGAGGGGACAGCAAAAGAGAGCGAAAGGTTTTCATTCTCCATTTCTAAGGAGGCTAACATAGATGCAGAAAAGTCATTTTGTACAGGTGTTTTAGATTCCCACTTGAACTCCGAGATATAGTTTTTTAACAAGGTCTGGAAAAGTTTATTTTCTAGTTGTAATTCCAGAATCTTAGATTATTTGGTTATATCCTGTCACGATTGTAGATCTTTCTCTACAAGGACAGTGGTAAGCTTGGGAATTTCACAACAATCAACAGAACTAAACCTTGGAGTTTGTTCAAACTGGCTATTAGCTGTCTGTGTTCTGGTATGTCTTTTCTCTCTTTTGTTAAACTGATTGTTGTTTACTTTGAATGTAGTATTAAACATTGTCTCTTTAGTTTCAGGGACTGAGATATTTACTGGGTCACAAGACTGGGCGATATCATTTGAACGGAGAACAGAGGTTATGAAAGGCATCTGCTGTTTCTTTGTCTGCTGCGTGGTTAAACCTGCTTTAACTGGTGTCATTGAACTACCAGCTTGGTAAGATGCCGATAAATATTGTGTCTGGAAATTGTCTTCAAAGAAAAAATTGTCTTGATAGGGCGTCTCTGCTTTACAAATTTCAGAAAAATGTCCTTTAACAGTTCCACTCTTTGACTTACTGTTTTGTATTTCTGCTGCTAACAAAGTTTGCAGTAATTCATTTTCATCCTGTAGGTCACTGGCTGACATCAGGTGAGAATCAGGGTTACAGATGGAATGAAAATCTAACATAGAAGGATCAGCCAATCACAGGGAATAGTATTCAGCACGTAAGAGTATGTTTTGTTCCATGAATCGATCTCTAGAGTCTAAGGACTTTCTAGTAGATTGTACGGAACTGCGCTGCCTTGGCAATGGATGTCAGCCAACATACACAGACATTCTGGATCTGATGCTAAACATCTTGGCAAGAACTGACTGGGTTGGCTTTACAAAATGGTAGCTAACTGAATGCAAAGAAACCTCACAAGTGACCCTGGAAATGTGGGTTGTCCATTCTGTCAGGGACTGTTCGGGACTAGGTCTGGGACACAGTCAGAGACTTGGGCAAGGACTGGTGACTGAGTAGAATACGTAATCAGAAAGAGAAGTACAGTGACGCCCAGGATCACACGGGAAGTCAGAGGAGAAAAGGGATCCAAAGGGGAGGCCTGCACAAGGGAACAAGATGGCTAAGACTCAGAAAAGATAGGCACTCAACGCAATTTAGCATTTAGAATAACTACACCCAGGACGAACGTGCAAGATATACGTATATATATATATATATATATATATATACACACACATACATAACAACATTAACAATAAAGAGATGTGGGGTGAAGCACTCAGGAGCTCCACACGATAAGACTGAAGCTCAGTAAGTTCCTCATCCTCAATTGCTGTTACAAATACTGACTGCAAATACCAACATATAGGATATACATGCAAGGCAGGGTCTGTGGAGCTTATACCTATGGTGATGTTATAAATGTAACTCAAAGACAATAGTCACAGTAGACAAGAAACACCACCTAGGTTGTCAGCTATGCCCACGGATCCTGGCAATCAAACAGGAGCACGGAAGGCAGTAACAGCAATGGCGTAGAACTAAATACACAGCCACAATAGACAAGGAGTTAGCAAGGAGGAGTGCTTAACAGGAAAGAAGGGAAACAAGGACACACTTGACAGAAAGCAAGTAATAAAACATACAAGGAAACTAGAAGCAAGACAGTAGAACAGGAAGACAGGAAACTAGGGACTGAAACAGAGGTAATGGAAAGAAAAGCAGGAACTGAGACTAAGGAAATACAGGAGAGCGGATTCAATGGTGCATTAAATAGTATTAGTTCAGGAACCAAGGAATAGCTAAGGATCAGGAGTCAAGGTAGCACTGAAGACAGTGCTAATTCAGGAACAAGAATAGCTACAGCTCAGGAACAGGAATCAAGGACACACTGAAGGTAGTGCTAGTTCAGGAACAAGGATAGCTACAGCTCAGGAATCAAGAGAGCCCTGCAAGCAGTGCTAATCAGAAACAAGAATAGCTACAGCTCAGGAACAGGAATCAAGGACACACTGAAGGTAGTGCTAGTTCAGGAACAAGGAATATCTGCAGCTCAGGAATCAAGAGAGCCCTACAAGCAGTGCTAATCAGGAACAAGGAATAGCTGCAACTCAGGAACCAGGAATAACTATAGCTCAGGAATCAAGGAATAACTATAGCTCAGGAATCAAGGAATATCAAAAGCTTAGGAAACAAGGTTCAGTCTCACCGGAACACAGTTACAATGACTAACACTGGACTGAAAGGAGCTGGGGCTTAAAAGAGCTCACTGTAAACACATGCATCAGGTGTGAGCAGGCTAGCAGCAGCCAGCCACAGGTGAGCTGAATTCCTCCACCCATTCTTGGCCTGCAGGGGTGGAGACGAAGCAGTGAGCAGGGCATTCTAGGTAATGGAGTTTCAGGCATGAGCAGGCCGGCTTCCACAAAACCCGGCATGGATTGGGAATGGATGGCAAATTCCAAGTAGCGTCCAAATGACTGGAAGTCAGTATATGCATGAAGGGGAGGGTCTGGTAGCCTATTAGAACACTGGAAAGTCCCACAAGTCGGCCCCCTGGTGCTGGTCACGAGAGCGCAGGGAGCGAATCGTGACACTGCGCCTCCTCCCGTGGCTACTCCCGATGCTGGCAGGGAGGCCCTCCTCAAGGAGATCTCGGCCATCGGCTCTACCCTCAATGCCCTTGATACCAAGATGTCTGCCCTTACGGCAGAGGTCCACTCAGTCTGCCAGGAGGTGTCTTCCCTTCATGCCTGCCTGGATACTGTAGACCATCGACTGGATCATATGGAGGGCTGGTAAGATAGTTTGCCGGGTTGGACAATGAATTCTTGTTCCACAGGGTGACGAACCTGGAGCATCAGTCCCTGAGGGACAACTTTTGGATTTATGGTGTGCCTGAGGGGTCAGAGAAGGATGATATGCTTGGCTACCTTACGTCTCTGTTGCCTGACCTGTTACATATCCAGTTGCAGGGCCCACTGGAACTGCATAGGGTGCATAGGGTGCACTGGTATGCTCCCGCCGGGCCCTGCAGCCCAACTCCCTGCGCCCCATCATTGCCTGTGCCCTCCACCACCAACACACGAGGGACTTTCTCTCTGATGCCCAGTGCTGCATGACGCCCCTGCTTATCGATGTCAACCATATTTCCTTCTCCACAGACTTCTCTGCTGTCACCAACTCCAAACGCTGGTGTTTCCTCACTCTCCATCCCCACTTGCAGCACTGTGGCATAAAAATACGGCCTTATGGAACAAGAGAGGATGATGTTGATGGTTGACGTAGTGATGAGGGCCTTTACGGATCCTGGGGAGCTTTAACTGTATCTAGACTCCTTGCGAACGATCTGCCCCCATAGAAACTAAGGGGCAGATTTACAAGAAAGTGCCGCAGCGCGGCACAGCAAGCTCTTTGGCTGCGCCACACTGTGGCACTTTCAAAGCACAGGAATGCGAATTATTTACAATAGTATGTTGCATTCCTGTGCTCTCCTCTGCGCTGGCGCACAAACAGCTGCCATGCGCCGGCGCAGGCACCTTTGCACCATGCTGCAAGGATGCCTGCGTCATGGGGAGATTGTTTTTGTGCAGGAAGGGGCACCTTCTTGCACAAAAACAATCACTACAGGCATTTTCCTCTTTCAATGCAGCACGCATTGAAAGAGGAAAAAACGAGGAGAAATGAAAACATTTCTCCTTGTTGCGCCTCGCTACGCCACCCCTAGGGTGGCGTAGCATTCGAACGCATTTCCAGGTTTACGATTCCTCGTAAATCTGGAAATGTGTCAGGTTCCATGGGTGTTGCGTGGGAACACCCACAGCAACCCCATGGAACGCCCCTTTCACGCAAAGTGTTGCGTGTAAAGGGGCCGTATTTACAAGGACAGGTAAAGTCACACAGGGTGGCTTTTCCTCTCCTTGTAAATATGGGGCAGTGAAATGCGCAGCCAGTTCGTCACGAAAAGTGCTGCAATGGTGGCGCAATGGGTTTGTAAATCTGCCGCTAAGTACCAGTCCCATCACATCCACAGTGGGGGGTCGCAATGGCGGGAGTCCGATCAAGAATGTCTTCATCGTGTGATGGAGGTGCTTCACAAGGACAGGGACAGAGACAAGTCCAGGTCACCGCTGAAGCTGGGGGAGGCAGACACCACCTCTGATGAGGAGAACTGAACATATCCTTTGTTTTGAACCTGTTCATGGCTTTCATGTGCCCTGCTGCTGTCTCTACTCTCTGTCCCCTCCCCCCTCCTCGCTAGTTCATTGCTACTGTGCTTGTTGGCCGCTTTGTTGCCTTCTGCCTCCTACTCACTGCTACGGCGCTCTTTGCCATGTGGCACATTCGTCTTATTCACAGTCTTCGTCCTGCTGGTGGGCACTGGGGTGGGTTCTGTGCCCTTTCTCCTGGCCGGCAGGGGTTTGCACTTTCGCTTCCACATCTGCAGCCCCCTCCCCAGATCTCCGTCCCTCTGACCTCCTTTTGCGGGTGGCTTTTCCCTTCATTTCTTGCTTTTTGGCCTGCCCCCCTCTGGGCAGGCTGGCAGCTCCCTCATGAAGCTTGGTTGGTTCACCTTTCAAGGCACTTCTTCCTTATCCCTTCCTTGGCATAGTGAGAGGGGTGCACGGCTTGTGCTGCGGGCACAGTCTTAAGCCCAGGTCTAAAAGTAGCGTTCCTTGTTGAGCTTTTACCCTGTTCTGTTTTGCTTTGTTTCCTCCCTGGTTGTCTCCTCTCCCCGTTCCCAATTCCTTCCAACCCCATCTGGCTCCCGGGGTTGTTCACCGTGTTTTGTCTTCTGTCCCTGCCCTGCGCTCTCCCCTTGTGTCCCAGGGGTTATTCCTGGCCCCAGAGACCTCGCCCTCCCTCCTTACCCTGATCCCCATGAATGTCAATGGCCTGTCCCACTACATCAAGCGCCAGAAGATTCTGCACTGTCTCCATACTAAACATGTGGACATAGCCCTCCTGCAGGAGACCCATCTGTCCCCTATTAAGTCTGCCAACCTTAAATGGGGTTGGGGGGGCAAGGTCATTAGTATTAGTAGGTCGGTGGCGGACCCCGAGGCTTCCTCTCCATTGTGCAATAGTTCAAAGAAATGTGGGGTGGCTACCCTATACGGAAATCCTTGCCTGGCTCAGTGCTCAAGATCTGGTTGAATGTGGGGGGCATTGGGTGCTGTCAAAGTTGTGGATTTTGGTTTGACATTTGGTGATTGGGGTGGTCTATGCTCCCACGTCGAGCAAGTATGACTTCTTTACCCAGCTGTCCCGCCTCCTGCCCTCCCTTGGCAGAATGCCAGCGTTGTTGGGCGGTGATTGAAATCTGGCGCCGGATCCTGTCATGGATTGATGGGCTGGGATGATATGCACAATAGGTGAGATAGTGCGCTTTCAGGGATCTGATGTCCAACTACACTCTGGTGAATGTGTGGCACCTACTGCATCTGGAAAAATAAAACATAAACTTACCTTCTTCTTCGCCGCCACACGTCTCTCCTCCATCTTCTTCTCTGCTGCACAGGAAGCACCCAGGCTCTCGGACTCTCCCAGCCAATCAGGACGCTGCATGAGCAGCTTCGTGATTGGTCTGAGCACCCTGTTTGGCCGCTCAGGCAGTAACTGGGAGTCTGGGCATGTTCTCCAATGGGCTGTGCAGCACAGCCAAGGGGAGAACATGCCAAGTGCACATGGCAGTTTGGCCGGCCCCAGAGGGCCGACCAAGCCGTCATGCGCACTTAGGGAGGAAGTGCAAACCACTCTTGCTCCGTCTGACGGCGGGGAGCCCAGCCTCGCCCCACCCGACCTGGCTGAAGTCGCAAAGAAAAATAAAATGATAACTTCTTGATATTATCATTTTATTTTTATTTTCCGCTGCTCAACAAGCAGTGGGGTGACGCTCCTCCGCCTTAGCGGAGGAGCCGCCACTGCTAGCTACCCATCTGGATGGTTATCCCACTCCTGATTCATGAGCCCCAGGTGGGTTTTGTCCCAGGCCACAGCTCTCGAGACATCCTCCGCCTTTTGTCTCACCTGTTAAGGCAGACGAATGATGATCGTTCTGGCGCTTTCCCTGGATGCCGAGAAGGCATTTGACCCGGTTGGCTGGTGCTTCTCTTCCACATTATGTCATATGTGGATCTGGGTGATGGCTTTATTTGGAAGATGCGTCTTCTTATGATGCTCCAGAGGCCGTGGTGTCTTGCCGCTATCTACTGTCTGATGCCTTCCCGGTGGCACGTGGGACCTACCAGGGCAGTCCTCCTTCTCCCCATTTGTTTCTTCTCACCCTGGAGCCCTTGGCGGTTGTGATCCGGCGTTCGACGGGAGTCACAGGCATCCCCATCGCTGTGGTTAATGTCAAGGCCCTTCTGTATGCTGATAACATCTTGTTGCTTTTTTCGAGTCCCCGGACATCGATTGCAGCTGCGATATCCCTCATTGATGATTTTTCCCGGCTGTCGGGGTATAAAATCAACTAGTCAAAGAGTGAGGCCCTGTCTATGTCTCGCTCGACCACCAGTGACTGCCTTGTCTGCTGGGTTTCGTCTAGCCGCACTTATCTGGGCATTAAGGTTAACAGGGGCCTTGTCCGCTACTGGATCGCTCGAAAAAGGATTTCCAGAAGTGGGTCATCCTGCATCTCTTCCTCTGGGGAAGGGTGACAGACCGTTACAATGACTGTTGCCCCTGTTACAGTTACCTGTTCGGGCTGCTGCCTCTGCATGTTCTGGGGACACTGCTTGCCTCTATCGATGCGGACATCCACGCTTACATCTGGAGTGTCCACAAGCTTAGACTTCGGGCGACGCACATTTGAGCGGACACGGAAGCAGGTGGCCTGCGCTTGCCGCACATAACCTCTTACTACCTGACATTCCAGCTCTCCCAGGTGGCAGCGCACCTGGTCCCGCCTCGGGACGCTCCTCTCTGGACGTGGCTGGAGCATCATTGCTTGGCATTCTGTCTCCGCCCTGACACCCTATCTGCTTCCCTCACAGGATGCGGTGTCCTCTAATCCCATCTTTGGCATCGACTGAGGTGGCCTGGAGGGATAGACACCTGTTGCTGGGCATGCCCCCATATTTCACGTGAAGGCCCCATTGTGGCCCAATTCTGCTCTGCACACTTGGGGGATCCTGATGTGCGCGGAAACTGCTCTTTGAGGATCAGCTGTACGAGGGGCTGCATCCAAGACTTTCCCGGTTATGTGGCGGTTCCACCAACTAACACACTGCCTTGGGGCGTACCTGGAGCCAGTGCAGCCAGCATTTTCCGCTTTGCCTGTCATGCAGTACCTTCGAGCTCTGGGTCGCGACCTGGGTCTGGTCTCGGGCCTTTATGGGGTACTCATCAAAGCGCTACATTCTGGTCCCACGATGCGGCTATTGTGGCAGATTGCACTCGGCAGGGACTACTCCTCGGAGGCATGGCTTCCTTCTTGGTGGGGCATGACCTGGTCCTTCAGGAATCCTGGCTTCAATTTCTGTACTCCAAGGTATTGCATGATTGGTATTGATCGCCGTGGAAACTCAAGTGGGCCAAGTTGCTTCCTCATCATGACCGCTACTGGAGATGCAATGCAGATCACTGTAACTTGTTTCATATCCTCTGGGCGTGTCCGTCTCTTGCGGCCTACCGGGCGAGCATATGGTCTCAGCTTCACCTCGCCCTCCTTCATGATATCTCGGACCTCCCGGACCTTACTTGCCATGAGCACAGGCGTGTTACTGCCGCTCTTGCCATGGTGATGCTGTGCATCCTTCGGTACTGGTGGCAGCAAGCGGTCCCCATAATTGGGGAATGGCAAGTGGAACTCCATTGCTTTGCTGCTCATGAATAGGTGATGTAGAAGCTTCTGAGGTGTTCGGCGACTCCCCTCCCCATAGCACCCCATACGCTTTGGTTTCTCCCTGCCTTGTTTCTCCAGCGCATGGATGGTGCTACCCTTGTTCTTTGTTTCCCCTCCTGCCCCTTTGTAGCGGGTCGGAATGAGGGGGCCGAAGACCAGGTTTGCTTAAAGAGGGTTTTATTTTATAGGACACATGTCTTTGACTGGTGGCCAGTCTCTTGGCAATAGTCGAGGGGGTTAATGGCGTTTTATCCCTGCACTCCGGGTCGTCAGGCGTCTTCCACCCTCTTCTCATCAACCTCCGGGGTTGGTAGGACCAGGGGCTCCGGAGTCGCGATGCGTAAAAGAAAGAAAACAGGATCGGTATCAGTGGGGGGGGGACAAAAGCTCAAATAAGGACGGGGAGTGAAGGATCACCCAGTTAGTGCCGCACGTCTAGGTAGGTGAGTGAAGTGCTCAGGAAGGGGTGACCAAGCGAGAACTGGTAGGGAGTTTGCTGCTTAGGCGTCAGGTCTCTCCCTCCTCCCAACCCAGCACGCAAACCATTCCCGTACCTGTGATAGCCACGCTCCTCCTGGAGCATGGCTGGGCGAAGCGCGATATCTTTGGCCTCCTGGCTTTCTTGCTTCTCTCGGGGGTTCCGTAACAACTCCACCTCTCGACAGCTCCACTCCTACGCCTCATCTTGACGATGTCCACTCCTCTCCTCCGACCGCTTCCTCCTCCACCTCGTCCGCTCCTACTCCGGTGATATCACACCCCCTCTTCCGGATTGTTTCCGTTCTTGTGGGCCAGACCCCCGCTACGTCATCGCTGGGGGCGGAGTCCTCGGGATTAAATTCCCAGTTAAAGGAGCCATACTTGTCTTCCCCTTCGTCCTCCTGTTTAAGTGTAAAGGGACAGTCCCAATCGTCCTGCTGTAGAGAAACAAGAGGAGAAGCGGCAGGGGTCACATTCCACCATCCCGTGGTTAGCTCCTTGCCCTCCCTGGTCGTACCAACCCTGTGACACACCACCCCCCCAGGATTCTCCCGATCGGGGAGAGGAAAAACCCTGGAGAGGTAGTCGGCACTGCCATTGTCCGTGCCCTTGCGGTGTTTGACCTCAAAAGTAAAGGGCTTCAGAGAGAAAAACCAGCGGAGAACCCTGGGATTATGAGCGATGTTCCGACTCATCCACTGGAGGGGAGCGTGGTCCGTGTACAAGGTGAAAGGGTGGCCCTCTAGATAATATCTCAGCTTATCTACTGCCCACTTCACTGCCAGACATTCTTTCTCAATGGTTGGGTATTTAAGTTCTTGGGGAAACAATTTCCGACTAATATACAGGATGGGATGTTCTACCCCCTCCGGTGAGCCCCTATCCCATAATTAGATGCATCGGTGTGGAGAATGAATGGTCTTGTAAAGTCAGGGGAAGACAATACGGGACTGGTGGTTATTGCCTTTTTCAAGGAGTCGAAGGCACTCCACATCTGCTTGGAGGGCTGTAACAGGCATTGGGCTTTTACCTCCTTCCGGAGTGTATTGGTCAAAGGGGCTGCTAACTCTGAGAATTGGGGTATGAAGCGCCTGTAATAACCAATCAACCCTAGGAACGCTCTCATCTCCCTTTTGGTGCTGGGAAAGGGGGTCTCGGCGATTGCTTTAACCTTTTCGCTCTGGGGCTCTATCATCCCATGCCCTAGCACGTATCCTAGGTATTTAACTTTTCGGTATCCTACTCAGGACTTTTTAGAGTTAACATGTAGGCCTGCTTTTTGTAACGCCTGAAGGATGGTTTGGAGGTGTTTCAAATGGGTCTCCCAGTCGGGGCTAAAGATCACTATATCGTCGATATAGGCAGATGAAAAAGACTAGTACTCATGGAGCACCGTATTCATAAGGCGTTGAAAGGTTGCGGGTGCTCCATGGAGCCCAAAAGGGAGCACCGTAAATTCGTACAATCCATCCGGAGTGGAGAAGGCTGTTTTCTTCCTGTCTTCTTCTCTTAAGGGCACCTGCCAGTAACCTTTGGTGAGGTCTAAGGTTGTGATGTAACTGGCTTCACCCAACTTCTCGATCAATTCATCTACACGTGGGATCGGGTAGGCGTCAAAAGAGGAGATCGCATTCAGTGCCCTAAAGTCCATACAAAATCGAGTGGTGCCATCGGGTTTGGGGACCATAACTATTGGCGACGACCATTTGCTTTTGGAAGGTCGTATGACCCCCATCCATAACATGTCTTGAACTTCACAGTGGACAGCTTTCCTTTTGGCTGCGGGAATCCTGTAGGGGCGTTGTTTCACCGTTTTTCCCGGGGGCATCTCGATACAGTGCTCCGCTAGGGGCGTCCTCCCTGGATTGTCCGAAAAAAGAGGGGAAAAGGGAGTAAGGGCCGCTCTGAGAGATGTCTTCTCTTCTATTGTCAATTCTTCATTGACCCTCAATTGGTCCAGTGTACAGAGGGTAGAGGCATGAGGCATGAGTGGGTAAGGCGAGATGTGCCGTTTTGGGTGGGGGACCCAGCCATTTTTTTAGTAGGTTGATGTGGTAAGTCTGGCTACGACGGGGTGTTATCTGTACTCTGTAGCTGGTTCTTCCTATTGTCCCAATGATTTTATAGGGGCCCGTCCATTCCGACTGGAATTTCTTAGAGGAGGAGGGAAGTAGGACCAACGCCCAATCGTTAACCTCCAACCTCCTCCACTTCTTTCCTTTGTCGTAGAACACCCTCTGCTTCTCTTGCTTCTTTTCCAGGTTGGAATACGCCAGATCTCGTAGTTTTCCTATCTTGGAATTGAGAGCATGGGTATACTCCAGCATTCCCCGGGTTTCTTCTGCTTCCTCTCTTTCCCATGTCTCTTTCGTCATCTCGAGAAGGGTTCGGGGTTGTCGCCCATACAACATTTCAAAGGACGAACAGCCCAGGCTGCTCTGCACCGGTCCCCTGATAACGTACAACGCCAACGGAAGGGGTTGATCCCACTCCTTGCCGTTCACCGAGAGCATCTTCTTCAAGGTGGTCTTCAGGGTCCCGTTGTATCTCTCGACGAGCCCATCTGTTTCGGGGTGGTATACCGAGGTTTTGATGTGACGCAAGTCTAGTACTCGGCATACTTCCTTCATAAGACGAGAGACGAACGGGGTGCCCTTGATCGGTGAGGATTTCCTTGGGGAAACCAACTCTAGAGAATAATTCTAGGAGCTTTTCAGATATTATACGGGTAGTGGGGGCCCTTAGGGGGAAAGCCTCCGGGAATCTGGTAGCGTAATCCACAATTACGAGTGCATATTGGTTTCCTTTTTGGGTTTTTGGCAATGGTCCTATCAAATCCATCCCGACCCTTTCAAAGGGGGTGCCTACTACGGGCAGGGGTTGTAACGGAACGGCTGGTGGTCGGTGAGTGTTCTTCTTTTGGCAAACTTCACAAGTCTGACAATGGATTTTTATGTCCTTATATACCCCGGGCCAAAAGAAATGTCTCAGGACGTTTTGCGTCTCAGCCCCTGTATGCCCCGCGGTGAGATGTGAGTGAGAGAAAAATAGGATCTGTTCTCTAAATGAAAGGAGGACCAGTAATTGGTGGGGATCATCGTTGGAACCTTGTCTATACAAGAGGCCCTCTTTGATAAGGAACCGAGGATAAGAAGGGATAGGGCTATCCTGAGTCCTATGTGCCTGTTCCCAAGCGTTGAGGAGTGTTGCATCATTTGCTTGGGCAAATTTAAAACTTTGGTCCAGCAGCCAAGGTTCTGGAGTTATAAGGGCTGGAACAGGAGTGTCTCTGATTCTTCCTGACCCTACCTTTTTCCCTTGGGTGTGTACTGTCTGAAGGAATAGCTCAAGGAATTCAGGGTTATCTGTTCCTATTATCAGTTCTTCTGGTAGACTTTCCAATACCCCTACCCTGATGTGATATGACCTGCCTTTCGAGGGGGTAAGGGTGATCGACGCTACAGGGTAAGGCTTAACATCCCCATGAACACACCTGATGTGTACCGTGGTGTCCGGTATGAGCTGTGTGGGTTGTATAAGAATTCCCTGTATCATGGACTGTCTGCATCCTGAATCTAACAAGGCCTTAACCAACCTCCTGTTCACCTTAACACTCACGTGGAATGCGCTCCCCATTTCGGCAGTGTAGAGGATGGACTTTGGAATGTACCCCACCTCCATGGGCTCGTCCACTGGTTTCCGTCGGGGACACAAGCGAGCAATGTGGCCCCAGTCCCTACATTCGAAACACTGGGGTCCTTTGAAGGTTGGTACATCCGGTTTTACTGGCCTGAGCTTGACAATATCAGGGACGGCTCAGTTTCTTTTGTCGACTCTTATAGGTGCAGGTTTATTGGGTCTCTCGGTTTCCCACATGTACGGTCTAGGCTGGGCTCGAGAAAAGGTGGTTGCCATGTCAATGGCTTGCACTGTGGTTAAATGTGTATGTTGGCGGAGCCATTTCTGGGTGTTGAAAGGGAGAGCGTCCAGATATTGCTCGAGATATATCTTATCCATTATCTTTTCTTTCGTGCTTACGGAGGGGGTTAACCACTTATCGGCCGCCATTTTCAGACGAAAAAACAAGGTTTTGGGGTTTTCCCCGGGAGCACCTTTTTCTTTCCGAAAGCGCACCTGGTGGGCCTCCGCGTCAAGACCTAAATGATCTAATATAATGTTCTTAATGTCCGCATATGGCGTATCCCCGTTGGCGTTCGCCACCTGGTATGCGGCTTGGGCTTCGCCCTTCAGTAGCGGGGCTAAAAAGAAAGGCCACTTCTCTATGGGCCACCCACAGGTCCGGGCTGCTCTTTCAAAATTAAGCAAAAACTCATCCGGGTCCTCTCCTGCGACATACTTTTGCAGCGAGATCCCTGAGGGCCCGTGGGGTGTACTACGAGTGTCCCGTAGGGCTGGGGTTGGCTATTCTGTAACCATTTTCTGTAACCCCTCCATCTGGGCCGCTATGGTGTCCTTGAACACGTCCCGATCGGCCTGGGCCAATGTCATCTGCCTTTCCATGACCCATCCTAGCTTCTCCTGGCCTTTGACTAGCTGTTGGATCAGTGCGTCCATCGTGGGTGTACAGACGGACTGTGTTATGCCCGCATTCTACACCAGTTGTAGCGGGTCGGAATGAGGGGGCCGAAGACCAGGTTTGCTTAAAGAGGGTTTTATTTTATAGGACACACATCTTTGACTGGTGGCCAGTCTCTTGGCAATAGTCGAGGGGGTTAATGGCGTCTTATCCCTGCACACCGGGTCGTCAGGCGTCTTCCACCCTCTTCTCATCAACCTCCGGGGTTGGTAGGACCAGGGGCTCCGGAGTCGCGATGCGTAAAAGAAAGAAAACAGGATCGGTATCAGTGGGGGGGGGACAAAAGCTCAAATAAGGACGGGGAGTGAAGGATCACCCAGTTAGTGCCGCAAGTCTAGGTAGGTGAGTGAAGTGCTCAGGAAGGGGTGACCAAGTGAGAACTGGTAGGGAGTTTGCTGCTTAGGTGTCAGGTCTCTCCCTCCTCCCAGCCCGCAAACCGTTCCCGTACCTGTGATAGCCACATTCCTCCTGGAGTGTGGCTGGGCGAAGCGCGATATCGTTGGCCTCCTGCCTTTCTTGCTTCTCTCTGGGGTTCCGTAACAACTCCACCTCTCGACAGCTCCGCTCCTACGCCTCCTCTCGACGATGTCCACTCCTCTCCTCCGACCGCTTCCTCCTCCACCTCGTCCGCTCCTACTCCGGTGATATCACACCCCCTCTTCCGGATTGTTTCCGTTCTTGTGGGCCACACCCCCGCTACGTCATTGCTGGGGGCGGAGTCCTCGGGATTGAATTCCCAGTTAAAGGAGCCATACCTGTCTTCCCCTTCGTCCTCCTGTTTAAGTGTAAAGGGACAATCCCAATCGTCCTGCTGTAGGGAAACAAGAGGAGAAGCAGCAGGGGTCACATTCCACCATCCCGTGGTCAGCTCCTTGCCCTCCCTGGTCGTACCAACCCTGTGACACCCTTTTTGTCTGCTGCCCCTTCTGAGATCTCCCTCCCTGGGCACCCACACGGATTTCCTTTCCTGTTTCTCCTGCCCCTCTGGACTTGCATACCTTCTTGCCCTCCCACTCCCTTCCCACTTCCTAGGGCCAGTGGTCCGCTGCCCCTTATCCCTGAGGGCCCTAGCCCCTGCTGCAGGCTGTAGTGAGCTCATGGCCCATTACGCTTGGGGGAGGGCTGGCCCCTGCCCCTGGTACAGGGCCGAGCTCTGCTCTGCAGGCCCTGGGCGTGTTCTATGTGGGTCTTTCCAGTGCACCTGGGTTCTGCCCGTCTCCACCAGCTCTCCCCTCCCCGTTTTTATTTGTTTTTTAGGTTTCTGGCTGACCTCTTAGTTTTTATGCATAATACCTGGCTTTTGTATATTCTATTTTTGTTTTGGAAAATTAGAATAATCCTAACAAAGAATTGTTGCAAAAAATAAAATAAAGAGATTGAATATCTCTGCCCACTGGGGTTTGACTTGGTCTACGAGTTTCTACACCCATCTACTGCTATACCTACCGAAGTCTTAGTAGACGTAGTTTCTACAAGCAGTCTAAGTTCACTTAGGGACAGTAGCACCTTCTTATACAAGGACTTAGAGAAATAGACACTTGAATACTTCCAATGTTTACTTTCAGACGCGTATACAATTTTGCACTGGCAGATATACATGCTATTGAAGCATCCGGGGGGAGAGGGCCAGATGCAGTCAATTAAATATAGCATTTGGAAGCTATGATGCATTAAAAGGTTTGACCCACTGCTGCATTATATAAATTACACTGAGAAAATTGACCCCCCACATATGTGGCAGATAAGTACAAGAAAGTAGCAATGATCAGCCCCTTGCAATGATTTAGAAACAATAATTCCAAAACTGAACCAATTGTATGAGACCAGCCTATTTATAAGGTTACAAAATGTAATGCTGAATCAAGATTGCTAATGTCTAATATTCGCCATTGTATGTGTAATTAATTTAATTATCAAGTATATATTATCATTCAAACAACCTGGGCATCATTGAAGCTATTGATTTTATCTATAGTGTCCATTGTATTGTGGTAACTATTTCACGATTCTAAGATGTCAACCATGGTAGTTTGGGAGGGACTCCAGATTGTAGTCTTTTATGTTACTTGCATTATGGTTTGTATATGATCACGTTTAAATGGCTCACTCATAGACCCGTAAACAAGGCTTATGACGAAACTATTTGTGATTGCAGCCACATCAACAATAAATCACTCATTGCTGCAGAATTCAGAGTTTGCCGTGATAAAGTGCCTGTGTTCTCCTTTTCAACATGGTGAAGTTGGCATACTCCTGATTAGGAAAGTTAACTTACTTGTAATTCTCTAGTATATAGTACCAAGGGTGTCCAAGGCTCGTTATAACCTCGGACAGCAACCTGAATATGCATGAACACATCAACTCGATGGCCAAAACGGCCAAGTTAAATGTGGACTGCAGCACTCATTGTGCCATCCCCTACAGTGACAGTGCAAACATGACTGTAGTCAAACCATTTGTAGCCCAGCCATGGCAGTTTAAATACTGCAATTCAACCAGTCAAAATGAACAGTCTTGGCAGGTCAAAATCATCATTTAAAATATGTATATGTCACTCCTATATAGGTCTTACATGGTATTTAAAAGTAGGACAAGTAGGAATTTAATATTGAACATGTTCGTACACGAAAAAAGCCCCAAAGGCTATTTTCACTGTAGCAAGGATGGCTGTTCCATTAGAAAACATGAAAACACAGAGCTACATTATTGCATTTAATAATGCTAATTTCAGTTAAGAAACAGCTTGAAAAATAGTTAAACAACTATTTTTAATAGTTATTAAAATTCCAATTCAATGATAAAATCAAATTTTAATAACTAAGGAAAAGGTACTTTTCGAACGCTACCTTTTCTCTTCCTACAGCCCTGCAGGCCCGTTTGCATTTGTCAGCCAGTACAGCCAGTAATTAGCATTTAAATAGGTGTGAATCAGTGTGAAATGCCTCCCAAGAATGAACAATAGGCTGACTTGAATGGGCAGAGATGACCCCTCTGAACCTGATGACAGATTATGCAGAGTGTAGCTGTGAGCATCCTGTTTGGCAGTAGTGCAAAATCCTTCTTGAATGTTCAATCCTGCTTGACAGGTCTGCTGAGGTTTTACATATAACACTTGGGTCACCTTACAAAGAGGTCTCCCCTGCCACAGGCAAATGTTAGCTGACACCTGGGCATGTGCCCTTCCTTTGTTCCCAACAGCCAGGCAAGCTCCAATCCTCCAACCCATGCCGCTGGCCAGCAGACACCTTCGCCCTCGCAAACATCCCAACTACCTCTCGGAGGAGGAAACTCTAGCCCTCCTCTCATCCTACATGACCTCCCCCGGCTCCCCCGTCCTCCTGACAAGAAAGTCGATCACCTGATTCCCACTATCCCAATCAACACCAATAGATCATCATCCCTCCGTAATAGAGGAGTAAACAGCAACAACTTAACACAAGTACCCTTATCCTCCCCTTCCTACAACACTTGTCCTGATGCCCCACTCTCTGGCTTCCTTATTAACTGCCGTTCAGCTGTGAGACATGCCTCTGACATCGCCGACCTCATCCTAAACCATAAAACTGATGTAGCTATCCTAACCGAGTCGTGGCTCAATGAATCTTCCTCCCCTTACCTTGATTTACTGGTCCCACCAAACTATAACATCGTTAGACTTGATAGACAAGTAAAAAAAGGGGGAGGCATTGCATGCATCTACCGCTCAGACCTCCTTGTCACCGAACTCCATGCAGAACCCACGGACTCCTGCGAATATCTTGCCCTCTCCATTAGTAACAACTCTACTCAGTTATGCAAATTGCACATCTTCTACCATCCCCCAGGCAAGAACGACACATTCATGGATCTCCTCATGGAAATCATTACTGCTAAGGTCTCCCCCCATTCCAATGACATTTTCCACGGTGACTTTAATCTGCATTGGAATGACCCCAATGACTCCCAGGTCAACGCTGTCAAAGCTTTCCTCGCTGACCAATCACTCACCCAGGCTTGCACCCTGCCAACCTACTCAAAAGGCGCCACGTTGGATTGGATCATCGCGAAGGCATTGGCGGTCAGGCTGAATTCAATTGATCCATGCGACTGGTCAGACCACCACGCCATCACCTTCCTAATACCTGACTACCGCATGAAAAGACCTGGGCAACCGGTGAAACCGAAACGTTGGCTCAGAGATACAAAGAACCTTGACCTCGAGAAGCTGACTGCTCGCTGCGAGAACGACCTACACCCCCCCACCCTATCTAAGGTCAATGACCTCACAGAGCACTACAACTCGACTATGTCCAACATATTGGATGATCTGGCCCCGTTAAAGCTCAAAAGGTCCCAAATCAAAGTCAAAAACCCCTGGTTCAGCGGACACCTCAATAGCGAAAGGAGAGCTCTCCGACTCAAAGAAAGAAACTGGAGACAGCACCCCTCAGCCTCCCTACTTAAACTTCTCCATCAGGCCAGAAATACCTACAACAAGAACATCCTCATATCCAAAAAAGAGTTTTTCAGATCAGAACTGGATAACGCCAAGAACAGACCCTGCAAACTCTTCGAAATAGTCAAACTTCAATCAAACAAACTAGCGAAGTCATCCAAAGAAACTACAAAATCCCTAATAACCTGTGATGAGTTCTCCTCCTTCTTTACAACCAAAATTAATTTGCTAGGGAACGAACTTAATGCCACCTCAAACTTCCCTCCTCCTCTTACCGGGACTCATCTCTCCTCTCCTCCCCCAGGCAACACCCAAAAACAAAGCTCACTGGTCCAACTTCGAACTATATGATGACCATTCCATCTCGAAAATTCTATCCTCCTTAAAACCAAATACCCACTTCAAGGACCCTCTCCCCGCCAACTGCTTGGCAGCGACCTCCCTACTCCTCGCTCTTATTTGGACTACAATTATTAACGCTTCCCTTCTCCAAGGGTCCATACCTGACTCCCTAAAAACCGGCAAGTCATCCCCATCCTAAAAAAACCCACTCTGAATCCAGCAATTCCAGACAGCTTCAGACCAATTTCTAATATTCCTCTTCTTGCAAAAGTGCTGGAGAAATGTGTGCAGCTACAACTAAGCCAACATATCGCTAATTTCAAATTGCTTGACGATTTCCAATCTTGGTTCAGGCCTGGGCACAGCACTGAAACTACTATTCTTCACATCGTTGATGATGCTCTCCAAGCCCTTGACCAAGGCAAAACCTGTCTCTTGATCCTTCTGGATCTTTCTTCGGCATTCGACACAGTCAACCACGAGAAACTTCTCGAACGCCTCGAACACAGGATGGGTCTAGGAGGTACCGTCATCAAATGGTTTGGTTCCTTCCTCCAGAACCGCACCCAGAGATTCTTAGTCAACAGCTACTTGAGAAAACTAAAACCCTTCCTTGAAACTGCCGACCTAAATACCACAGTTCAGGCGTTAGTTATCTCCAGAATTGAATACGGCTGCTCTACCCTATCTGGCCTGCCAAAGACTTCCACGGCCCCTCTACAAGCTTGCCTCAACGCAGCTGCTAGACTCTTATCCGGCTCAAAAAAATTTGACCACATTTCACCACATCTGAAGGCCTTGAACTGGCTTCCTCTTGAAGCCAGAATCCAGCTCAAGCTGGCCTGCATCACACACAAAGCCCTGTACACGAACTCCCCGGCATACCTCGCCCAGAAAATTGTGGTATCTGGGAAATTCAGAAACTCCCGGTCCGCCAGAGACCTTGTGCTCCAGCCACCCCGCTTCCGCAAGGAAAAAACATATAACTGAGCGTTCTCTGGGGCTGCACCAAGAATCTGGAACTCGCTACCATCCTCCATCAGAAGAATACCTTCTCTGTCAATCTTCAAAAAGGAAGCTAAAACCTTCCTAATGAGCAAATTCCTCCAATAACTCTCTTTTGTCGCGCATACCGCCTTTTATCATGGCTTTTTGTTTCTGTGCATAATCTCCTGTACTGCTCGGCCCTCTCTGTGTACCAATTCTCACTCCTTCAAATGTTCTGCCGGTTCTCTCTGCCTTTTGTTATCATTTGTCCCCTCGTATACAATTGCTGGTTTTCCCTTTTTATCACTGACATGTCGCTCGCTGATTTTGGTACTGCACGGATTATTGTACATAGCTCTGCTCTTGTCCTATTGTGTTCAATTCCCTAACCCCCATTCCTTGTATTTTGCCTATACCTAATCTGTATGTTACGTGTTTATCCCTGTAAAGCGCCAGTGGTGGCTGGTGACATTTGAAAGTGGTGGGGTGTAAACTTTCTGTCGTAGTGCACGGTGGCGAGCAAGCGCAGCGAGCGAGCCCGAACATCTTAATGGGGTTCGGGAGGGTTCACCCCCGAGAAAAGTTTGAAAAAAGCGTGGGTAAATGGTGTATTTTCAAGCAAATTTGAGAAGCAAGAAGGTTAATAGAGCAATTGTGAAAGTGCAGTTATTACATTAATAAAGGGATGTCATATAACAACATGTAGATAGAAATGTTTCTGAAGCTAGGCCCTGCCAGTGCCACGCACCTCTGAGCAATATACACGCTGTGTTGCCCTCCTCGAAGCCTTCTGTGACAGTGTGCACTGCCCTACTGTGCCTCCTGTATCATAGACTCCTGATAAAATGTGCCTACTGCAGCAGGGCACACAACCCCCTGTCTGTGTCTCAGGCAGCAGGGCACGCCGTCCCTCTGTGCCTCCCGGAAGAGGACACTGTGCTCTGTGTCTTGTGCAGCAGGGCACACTGCCCTCAGTGCCTCTTGAAGCAGGGCACATTGTACCTCTATTACTCCTGCAGAATAGTCTACCGGCCTCTCTTTGCGGCTTGACACATTGTCCGTCGGTCTCTTGCAGGAGAACAGTCTACCGGCCTCTCTTTGCGGCAGGGCACACTGCCCTTGTGCCTCCTGCAGCAGGACACACTGTCCGTCGGGTCCTCTTGCAGGAGAACAATCTACCGACCTCTCTTTGCAGCACGGCGCACAGCCTTTCTGTGGCCTGCCAGTACCTGGAGCAGTGGAGCACAGTGTCCCTCTGTGTCTCAGCAATATCAGACACTGCCCCCCTCTCTTTACCTCCAATGCGAACTGCCTCCGCAGGTGAGGGCACACTGTCTCTCTGTTGCTACTTGCGAGATACACACCTCCTGTACAACAGTTTCCACCCTGAGAACAGTGCAACTACATAGCCCCTGCCTACACCTCGCCAAATGGGCTTTCTCCCCTTCTTGTCTTTCTGGTAAATCCCCTCCGAATTCAGAGCCTGCTGTTTGAGCACCTAAGTCATAGGGCACATATATCAAGGAGCACACGTCATAGAACACATACAGCTGGAAGCATTTATCTCATGGAGCAGATATGTCCAGGCCTGCATGTCTTGTGAACACATATCCCAGGGAGAATATGTCCCCGCCTACTCACGCGTTTCTACTCTCCACTATGACCTTTTATTTACTGTGTTCCTCCGCGGATGTCCAAAGAGCTCCTCAGCAATTGCAGACCCCTAGTCCCTACGCCCTTTTCTGTTCTCCGTGCTTCACTCCCACCATTCACCCCAACACGTCCTGCTCTCAGACCTGGCTGCGGCTGCTGCTGGGCAGACACGCTCGGTGTCTGTGGCCTGCACACCACGTCTCAGGCTCCCCTGCCTTATTAACACTGAGACCTTGTCCCCTGGGTGCCGGTGAGACTGTGGTGTTCACCAACATTTACACCCCGTGCCAACTCTCTTTGCTTGAACAGGAGGTGGTGTTCACCAGTGAAAGGAACACACCCCAGTGGTTAGCGACCACATAGCCATGCAAACCGCATCTTTCACTCATGAACCCATCTAATTAGCATACATTAAACAAGCAATCGCCTGATTGCACAGCCGTTGACATGTAAACTCGCATGGCTCGTCACAACTTACCTGTCAATCAAAGGAGAAGTTGCACACCAACAGTTCCCAGTGAGGCCCTAATTGCACTTGATGCATGTGCCCAAGTTCTTCTCCCATGATGATTTAACATATTAAATGCGTATGTACTGAATACAATGCAGTAATTTATCGCTTGAAATAACTGAACACCAAGCAGTGCCCTTTGTTGTTTAACAGGGAAAGAGGAGACATTTAGTAGCTGAAATGCACAGTGTGCCATGAGGAAACCTGGGCTTAAATCCTGGCTTCCACACACGCCCAAACAGCGTGATCTTAAGCAGTTTATTTCCTTCACTAAGCATAGCTTTCCGTAATAGTCACATTCGACAGCACATCTAAGTAATGCTGTTCAAGATTTGCTCTACACAAACGCACCACATGACAAACTGTCATTTCTTGGTTCACTAATGGCATCAGGACATTGGGGCTCTCATAGATGTTTCTAAATCATGTTAGAAATTATTACTTCCAATAACTGCCACTGAATGCAGTGATATAATGTAATTTAGTATATTGAAACACAGGGGCTAAAGAAATGTAAAAAAAAAATGAAATTTAAAGAGTCTGTCATTTTACAGAACATTGGTTGAGTGGTTTAAATGCCAAATATTTCAGTTGCTCGGCTAGTCCTTTGACTCTAAGAGCCAAGCCAGCACTTTGGCTAGGCATCTCCTATTAATGTTATGGCTTGCCCTCTTCCAAGACAGAAAGCCCAAAATGCACACCTTTATGTCCCTCAGCACAATTCTCAAAATCCTACAGTTTGTTAAATACTGGACGCGTGACACACAAACGAGCACTGAATAATATAACACGAAGCATGTCATTTCGAGGTCTGGGTAGTTTTTAAATATAGGGTGAATCCTAAAAATAAACAAAAAAAGAACCTAAACTTCTCTGGAGGGCAAGCTCCCGGATTTTTCAGTGTGACGTTGTCCTCGGGAAGGAATGGGTGAGACAGAACACTGGGACCCTGTTTTTCTCCAACAAAACCAAAAATAAAATCACCAACTTCAGAACCAACAGAGCAGCTGTGAACTTTCTCTAAACGGCGAAGGAACAAGCAGTCCCGGGAGAAGGTTCTTTCAAGCGCCGGAGATGGTACCCCAGCCTGCGCACACACAATTTTAAAAGTAACGCATTCAGTAATAAAGCAATATTGTAAAGTACGATAAGGTTTCGAAGAAGAGACAAAGAGGGTCCTGTGAAATAGAATAATTCGTTTCTAATAGAATGAAGTTAAATGCTGCTCTTTTAATCGACAGACTAAGCTCAGTTTTTTAGGGCTTATCTACACCTCACTCACCCTACAATCAATCCCCAGCTGGCACGCGCAGCAACACCCGAGATACAGCGGGATGATATGCACGCCTACAGTGACTCATGCCGACATAGCCAATGGCCCGCCACCAAGACACTGAACTTAAGTCGACTCTGGGGGAACCTTTCTACCCGCCGCCATAATTTCATAGGCCCACCAAGACACTGAAGTCAATCTTACACACCGACTCTGGGGGAACCTTTCTACCCGCCGCCATAATTTCCCAATGTTGAAATGGTTATGCAAATGTTTACTCACTCAGAAATTACTATGACTCTCTCTACTAGCGATTGATGCTTGAGTAAATCAAGGCTGAGGTGAGGTGACCCAAGCGAAGCAATGTAGCACGAGCGAGCAGTAGTCACTGTCTGGCACTAGCAGGCAGCACTGACTGAACACCAGGTGGCTGAGACCGTGGCGCGGTCTGCTCCGACGTCACAGACGTCATCGTCAGTCACGCTTGCTTCAGCAGCAACGTAGAAATGGCCAATTAGTGTCTGCATGGCTAGTTCATAAGCCATGACAGTGATTGGTCATGCTTGTTACGCACTGTGCCACCCACGCGCGGCGCCCAATGCTCAGGACAGTTTACTGCGCACCGGAGTCCGGAGAGGCCTGGCATTGGCAAACACGTGCCTCTCAGCCAATTCAGACGCTGCTCCAGCAGCGCCAGGATTGGCTTGAGCAGGGATACTCCCCGCTCATTAGGAGACCGGGGGCTGCGGCATGAAACAACCCTCGGTCTCCTAATGTGCAGCCTAGTGCGCATGTTCGGGCTGGTCGCAAAAATGATCAGCCCAAAACCGAACATGCGCACTCTTGCTGCTGTGCCGCTAGACCACCACCACTGACCCTTGCTGCATGTTGTTCACTGTCAGTCAACCCTGCTGCCAGTGCGTGCCCCACCCCCTTCAGAGCCTGACTGCCTTGGGCATGGCCCGGTGACCGGCCAGCCCGGATTAATTATTCGAGCGCTGTCAATGTCACTAAATTAACTTTAAGTTAATTTAGTAGTGACACTGACATCGCCCCGATGCGGCGATGCGTGTGTAGTGGGGCAACGCCCCAGCACCCTAATGGACGCACCGCCACTGTAAATCGCTCATACCTTAACGGGTCACGTTCGCGCTCTATAAAACCTCAAATAAATAAGTAAATAAATAAAAATTACTGTTTAGGTAATGGATAAATCCTTTGCACATTTCCCTTAGTTAAGCCTGTCTGCTCTGTTCCATACATAATAGGTGGTTGAAATCAGGTTAATTTAGTGACTTTGAGGGTTCACTCTGACATGGGTTGTGAATATTCCTTGAGGTGGGTAGTCACGCACCCCAAATAATCATCCAATTTTTTTCAAACATTATTTAAATTGGTGGTTGTTTCTCACCCATAGAAGGTTGTAGGACTTTCTGACTTTGTGTGGTTCTTTTTTTAACTACCTACTTTCCTATCTTTAAATAAAAGATCTGTTATTTTCCTGATCTGTAGCTATGACTAGACGTTGAGTTTATTGAGTGTAATTACACGATAAAGTCTTCACTGCTCGTTCTCAATACACTGAGAGAGTCACATGTACAAAGGTGGTGAGTTGGCTGCCCAGCTTGAGGGTAAGTGATCGCACCACCACAGTGACTGCTCAGTGACCACTGACCTCCCCAGGGTCCAGACAAAAAAGCCTCCCAAACAGCCTTAATATTATCCCCTGCCAGCCAGGCCAGCATTGTATGGGCAGTGTGAGACACTGTCTGATGAGAAGAACCAGGCAGCCTTTGTATAAAGCGCGAGAACCTTGGTCTGGAGGACAGTTCAGAGATGCCATTTTATGTGCAGTGCCAGGCAGGGTCTGCCATGACAGTTCCAGGCTGGGCCTGTATGTACTGTGCAAGACCAACATTTTATGGGCAGTGTCAGAAACCACCTGTGTAAACAGAGCCAGGGAAGATTTATATGAATAATCAAAATCTGGGTCTGGGTGCACAGTGCCAGGCCAACATTATATGGACAGTGCCGGGCTGGGATTGTATGATCAGTGCCCGTTTTATCTAGCATGTACTCTGTCAGGATGGAACTCTGTGGGCAGTGTTAGACAGGGCCTTTATCAGGAGAGTTAGGATGAATCTGTATGAATAGTGAGAGTCTAGGTCTGAATGGACAATGCCACCTGGCATCATATAGGCAGTGCCAGGCTAGCCAAGTTTGGGCAGTACCATGACAATTCTAATCTCATGGACAGCTATAAGCTAGGTCGTTACGGGCAGTGCACATGTACTCGGTGTGGGCAGTACCAAGATCAGCCTATTTGAAAAGCATAAAAGCAGTTCCAGACTAGTTGCTTGCAGGCATTGCCACTAGCAGCCTGCACTGGTTGTGGAATATTAGGTCTCTAGATGCTGTCCCATATAAGGTTTACAAGGGCAGTGCCAAGGCTGGGTTCCTGTGAGCAGTGCCAGGCTAATTCTTTATGGGCAGTGCAAGAACAGGTGTGTATGGGCAATACCAGGTCTGCTTTTTTGCAAGATGACTGTGAGGGCAATATCGCGCCAGGTGTGTAAAGTCAGAGCCCGGCTGGCTTGGTATAGTCAGTGCCAGGTTTGCCGTCTATCAATCAATCAGTCCATTTGTAAAGCGCGCTACTCACCCGTGAGGGTCTCAAGGCGCTGGGGGGGGGGAGGGGTGCTGCTTCTGCTCGAACAGCCAGGTCTTGAGTAGCCTCCTGAAGGTGAGTAGGTCCTGGGTCAACAGTAGGAGGATGGGGAGGGTGTTCCAGGTTTTGGCGGCGAGGTGGGAGAACGATCTACCGCCGGTGGTCGCTCTTTCGGATGCGGGGGACGTTGGCGAAGGCGAGGTCGGCGGAGCGGAGCTAGCGGTTCGGGGTGTAGAAGGTGAGTCGTCTGTTGAGGTACTCTGGTCCGGTGTTGTGGAGTGCTTTGTGTGCGTAGGTGAGGAGCTTGAAGGTGATCCTCTTGTTGACGGGGAGCCAGTGCAGGTCTCTCAGGTGGGGTGTGATGTGGTTGTGTCAGGGGCTGTCGAGGATGAGGCGTGCAGAGGCGTTCTGTATGCGTTGCAGTCGTTTCAGGAGTTTGGCCGAGGCTCCCGCGTAGAGGGCGTTTCCGTAGTCCAGCCTGCTGCTGACGAGGGCCTGGGTGACTGTTCTTCTTGTTTCGGTGGGGATCCACCTGTAGATCTTGCAGAGCATGCGGAGGGTGTTGAAGCAGGAGGACGAGACAGCGTTGACTTGCTTGGTCATGGAGAGTGTTGAGTCGAGGATGACCCCCAGGTTGCGTGCGTGGTCGGTGGGGGTCGGTGCTGCTCCCAGTGTGGTCGGCCACCAGGAGTCGTCCCAGGCTGAGGGGGTGGAGCCGAGGATGAGGACCTCCGTCTTGTCCGAGTTCAGCTTCAGTCGGCTGTTCTTCATCCACTCGGCGACTGCCTTCATTCCTTCGTGGAGGTTGGTTTTGGCGGTGAGGGGGTCCTTGGTGAGGGAGAGGATCAGCTGGGTGTCGTCGGCGTAGGAGATGATGTTGAGGTCGTGCAGTCGGGCGACGTGGGCCAGCGGTGCCATGTAGATGTTGAACAATGTTGGGCTGAGGGATGATCCTTGGGGTATGCCGCAGATGATCTCGGAGGCTTCGGAGCGGAATGGGGGGAGGCGGACGCTCTGGGTTTTGCCGGAGAGGAAGGAAGTGGTCCAGTCCAGGGCCTTGTCTAGGATCCCTGCGATGTGGAGGCGTGTGCGTAGGGTGCGGTGGCAGACGGTATCGAAGGCGGCTGAGAGGTCCAGGAGGATGAGGGCCGCGGTTTCACCGTTGTCCAGCAGGGTCCTGATGTCATCGGTGGCGGCGATGAGGGCGGTTTCGGTACTGTGGTTGCTGCGGAACCCGGACTGGGACGGGTCCAGGATGTTGTTCTCCTCGAGGTAGCGGGTCAGTTGTCTGTTGACGATCTTCTCGATGACCTTCGCCGGGAACGGGAGCAGGGAGATGGGCCGGAAGTTCTTGAGGTCTCTTGGATCCGCCTTGGGTTTCTTGAGCAAGGCGTTGATCTCGGCGTGTTTCCAGCTTGCCGGGAAGGTCGCGGTCTCGAAGGAGATGTTGATGACCTTGCGGAGATGGGGTGCGATGGTGGCGCTGGCTTTGTTGAAGATGTGGTGCGGGCATGGGTCTGACGGAGAGCCGGAGTGGATAGTGCCCATGATTTTGATGGTGTCGTCGTCGTTCACGTTGGTCCAGGTGAGCAGGGGGTCGATGTGGATGGTGTCCGGGGGGTCCGGGGTGTCGATGGATGTCAAGGCGGTCAGGTTGTTGAAGCTGTGGTGGATGTCTGCGATCTTGCGATGGAAGAAGGTGGCAAGGGAGTCGCATAGGTCTTGTGAAGGTGGGATGTCGTTGGTGTTGGAGCTGGGGTTGGAGAGTTTCTTCACGATGTTGAAGAGCTCTTTGCTGTTGTGTGCGTTGTTGTCGAGGCGGTCCTTGAAGGAGGCCCTTTTGGCAGTTCTGATGAGGTGATGGTGTCTGCGGATGGCATTCTTGTGGGCCGCATAATTGTCCGGTGTCTGTTCGCGGTGCCATTGTTTCTCTAGTTTCCGGCAGGTTTGCTTGGAGGCCTTGAGGTCCGCGGTGAACCAGCCGGCTTTCTTGTCGGTGTGTCTGTTGGAGGGTTTCTTGATCGGGGCGAGAGTGTTGGCGCAGTCGTTGATCCATTGCCTGAGGTTGCGGGCGGCGGTGTCGGTGTCGGTAGGGTCAGTGGGTGGGCTCCGGGCGAGGGTGGTGTTGAGCTGGTCCTCGGTGACTTTGCTCCAGCTGCGGCGGGGGATCTGTTGGGTGCGGTGGTGCGTGGCGGGTTTCTGGAAGGTGAAGTGGATGCAGCGATGGTCGGTCCAGTGGAGCTCGGTGGTGTGGCTGAAGGTGACGTGGGAGCTTGCGGAGAAGATGGGGTTGAGAGTGTGGCCGGCGGAGTGGGTGGGCGTTGTGACGAGCTGTCTGAGTCCGAGGTTGGCGAGGTTGTCGGTCAGGGTGGTGGAGTTGCTCTCGTTGGTGTTCTCGAGGTGGAAGTTCAGGTCTCCGAGGAGGATGTAGTCTGTGGAGGCCATGGCGTGCGTGCTGACGAAGTCGGCGATGGAGTCACTGAACTGATGCCGGGGTCCGGGGGGTCTGTAGACGAGGGTTCCTCTGAGGGTGGTGTTGGGGTCCGTGTGGATCTGGAAGTGCAGGTGTTCGGCGGTGCTGGTCGAGACCCTTAGGGTGTTTTTGTGGACGATGGCGATTCCACCTCCAACTCCGTTGGTGCGGTCCCTGCGGGTGATCTTGTAGCCGTCCGGGATGGCTATGGCGATGTCGGGTGCAGAGGAGGCGTTCATCCAGGTCTCCGTCAGGAAGGCGACGTCCGGGGATGATGTGTCGATCAGGTCCCAGAGTTCGACGGCGTGTTTGCGTGCGGAGCGGGTGTTGAGTAGGATGCATCTGAGGTGGTTGCGTCCTTTCACGGCGGACGGTTTGGTGGCTCGGAGGATGGTGAAGCTGCAGTTCCGGCAAGAGAAGGGTCCTTGGGTGCGCTTCGGGGCGGCCCGGAAGCAGGTGTGTGATCGTCCGGAGTTGAGTGCGTGAAGGGTGCTGGCGTCGTAGTGGCGTCGGTCGTCGTGGTGGTCACGGGGACCAGGGGTTCTGGCGCTGGGCGCGGTCCAGGCGTGGACGGGCGCAGACGGCCGCCATGAGAAGGGGAGGTGGGAGGGAGGAGTAGCTGGGAGGCGGGAGGGGACGAATAGGCGAGCGGGGGGGCGGTGCCGCAGGGGACGCAGCGGCAGGAAATGGGCAGGGGGCCGGGGCACGGAAGGCAAGTCGAAGGGGCACAGAAAAAAACAGCAAGGGGGCAACAAGTGAGCATGGGGCACAAAACAGCGATACAACAAGTAAAAACGGAGGACACAGTTAAGCACAAATTCTACACAAGCGAGGCAGGGGCCTCGAACTCATGGTGGCAGCAGCAGCGAGCAGAGGGACACGGGCGCAGTCAGGTGGTGATGTGCGGCGTGGAGAGCGACCTGCCTGAATCAGGGTCAAGGGTCGCTCTCTTCACCGCGCAGCGGCAGCCATAAGAAGGGGAGGTGGGAGGGAGGAGTAGCTGGGAGGCGGGAGGGGACGAATAGGCGAGCGGGGGGCGGGGCCGCAGGGGACGCTGCGGCGGGAAACGGTCAGGGGGCCGGGGCACGGAAGGCAAGGCGAAGGGGCACAGAAAAAACAGCAAGGGGGCAACAAGTGAGCAAGGGGCACAAAACAGCAATACAACAAGTAAAAAACGGAGGACACAGTTAAGCACAAATTCTACACAAGCGAGGCAGGGGCCTCGAACTCACGGTGGCAGCAGCAGCGAGCAGAGGGACACGGGCGCAGTCAGGTGGTGCTGTGCGGCGTGGAGAGCGACCTGCCTGAATCAGGGTCAAGGGTCTAATAGTTCCAATGGTCTAGTATGGACAGTGCCAGGCTAGGTATGCACGGCAGTGCCATTCTTGGCCTGTATGGGCATGGTTAGGCTAGACCTGTGTGCTAAACGGACAGGTGGCGCCTGTTGGCGCAGTCTAATTCTTGGTCTGTCGTGCCATTGCTGGGGTTGGTCTGTAGGGAAACAGTGCCATGCCCCAGTGCCAGGGTGGATCTGCGTCGGCAGCGCCATGGAGGGTCTGCAAGTACAATCCTATCATTAGTTGTGTATTGGCACCAGGGGCGCAGCTTCAGGGGAGCTGTTTCGGGTGTTGCTCCCCCCAAAAAATGAATTATGTAGTAAATAATTGGGTATAGGTGCTTTCAGTCGAGTATAGTGAGGGGTCTGTGGGAATTCACTTGGGCGGTTTACATGCCCTCACTGAGAAAAACACGCACACTCTCTCCTCTCTATTTTGAAGGCTGTAAAAATGTTGGTTTGTTCGAAAAATGCTGTTTTAAGTACCCCTAACTATCTGCACTCCTCTCTCTTCCCATTGCACCTTACTTCCCCTCTTGTCCTGCTTCTAATATATTGTATGTTAAGTAGATATGTCAGTGTGATTGTGGGAAATCTGAAGCTCACACCCGCCCGATCTCACTGCCCAAGCTACGCCCCTGATTGGCCCTTTGTCCCGCGCGCTCCCCTCTCGTGGCAGATTGACGGTTGTGGTCGGGCCGTGCACCCTATCCTGACATTTCCTTAAAAAAAAAAATAATAATAACAAAACAAAAGCTTAGTCCCATTATTGGCAACACACCCCACCCACACCACAACAGAGTATGCATGCATAAATAAATACACAACACAACTTTTGTTTGGGAAAAATAGTGCTGCAGGTTTATTCCATACAAAAGTATGCAATATGGTGGGTTATCTTACGGGCGATCCAAGGGCAGGCAGCTGTACCAACCTATGCTGCCCCGCCCGCCTGATGAGCCAAGCACTGTGGAGTAACCAATCAGCGCTACCCTTATGGGGGTGATCCCCTTACTGGATCACGTGACACATTGGTCCCTTATTACTCACGCCCCTTTCAGGGCGGAGCGTAGCAAGGCAAGCCCCGGTTGTTCAGGCCTACAACCGCCCGAAGGACTAACGGGCGCCGACGTAATTGTTCCAGGACCCTCCCATGAGGCTCCTGGGATTTGGCTCTGGCACCCCTATTGTGCTCTTGCAGAGGTACTCTTCTGTACCCATTTGCTTCCAGATCGCCCTGTAACTCCTCCTGCAACGAGAAAGAAAACATTACAACGTTCTATGTATTTCGCCTGCCAACCCCACGCCGGGTAAGCGGTAGGGTGGGAGACGGCGTGTCCGGCGCAAAGAGGACGCCAAGATGGCCGGGGGAGGCATAAGTACCTCCCCACCTCCTCTGCGTGCCGGAAGTGACGCGTCTGGTAGGGGACTCCTCCTTGAGTCCCACACATCATTGGGGGGTGGGGAAGTGCCCAAATGGCACTAAAGGGGCCGCCCGTTTAGGGTGGCCCCCTGCGGGGCCGCGGGCAGCCGCATAGTCCCATTATTGGCAACACACCCCACCCACACCACAACAGAGTATGCATGCATAAATAAATACACAACACAACTTTTGTTTGGGAAAAATAGTGCTGCAGGTTTATTCCATACAAAAGTATGCAATATGGTGGGTTATCTTACGGGCGATCCAAGGGCAGGCAGCTGTACCAACCTATGCTGCCCCGCCCGCCTGATGAGCCAAGCACTGTGGAGTAACCAATCAGCGCTACCCTTATGGGGGTGATCCCCTTACTGGATCACGTGACACATTGGTCCCTTATTACTCACGCCCCTTTCAGGGCGGAGCGTAGCAAGGCAAGCCCCCGGTTGTTCAGGCCTACAACCGCCCGAAGGACTAACGGGGCGCCGACGTAATTGTTCCAGGACCCTCCCATGAGGCTCCTGGGATTTGGCTCTGGCACCCCTATTGTGCTCTTGCAGAGGTACTCTTCTGTACCCATTTGCTTCCAGATCGCCCTGTAACTCCTCCACAGCTCTGGAGGCGGCCCCCGTCGCCTAAAGAGCCCCCACCAAAACAGCTCCTTTCTCACTGCAACCTGCAATTTCCCGGGCCTCATTCATGTCCAGCAGGAACAGATCCAAGCCCACCTGTGCCAAGTGCACTCCAACATTGTCAAATTAACCTTTGGTGTTCGCCCGGCATAGCTCATGCCTGATGAAGCCAAAGCCCCTTGTTCTGCAAACTAGCGCATGGAGCGGATAATCCTACTCTGGGAATGTACCAGTGCCTCACATGCGCTGCACGAATGTGATGGCCTCCCAGGAGGGAGCGCTACTCTTAAACATCGCTGTAATACCCTTCAAGCTGATGTGGCTCCCACCTCCTGCAACCTGAAGTTGCAGGCCTTCTAGCAGTTCGTGCTCCCCAACTCCTGTTTCCCCAATACCTGGAACAGCAGCACACATGCTTGAAGACCGCTTCCACAACCAGGCTATATACTCTGGCTATGCGGGCGGGGCATTTCATGCTTAACTGAAGCAACCCGTAACCTGCCCAGGAGCAGAGTGCACCTCTTTGTTGAGGTTGACCAGACAAGTGCACCGACCTCTGTGTTAATAAACCATGGCGAACAGGGCTGATCGCCTAGCGCACACTATTGCAGTCATCGCAACCATTTGGAGTGACAACTGACGCCACCTGCCAGGCTTGCTTAACTAAAGCTCGATGACAGATACACACATACTTGCTAACCAGCTGTGACCCTTGATGTTCAACCCAGCTAATGACCTAGTACCTTGTTAATCCAGGGAATATTGCCCTCCACAAGATCAAGCCCACATGAGCCTATGGCCTTCACCTACTGGGCCGAGGTGCATAGTGTGCTCTGGAATTGTCAGTGATGGAGCTCCAAACACATTTCAAACCGCTATTGGAACCACAGCAGACATTCTGGCCTAACCAGCCGGCTCATGCCTCCTGGCTACCTTGCCGCTGCGAGATTTTGCTCTAACGCCAACCTCTTGCGCCTACTGGTGCACATGGTCTGTAGGTCTGCCTCCACTCTATTTATGCCGATACCTGCAATGTACCCCTCTGCCCCTGTATGGGCGGGAAAATACCCGTAACATTGCAAATCCCCCTGCACTCACAGTGTCGGGCAGTCAGGAGGGGAGAGAGGTCCATAGAATTCGTTCTGCTATCTTGCTTGGCCACCTAGCCCGCAAGCACCCTCGTCTGACAGCACCCTATCTGTTGTGTCGCCCGTGCAATGTCCGCACCCTGGCGCAGGACGTCCCGATCGACACCTCTTCTAACAGACTGCCTTCAGGAAGCTGGAGTGAATGGTTGTATGTGGTGCACTGACCATACAACCTAGGTTTGCTTTGAGAGGGATCCATTTGTTGCACTCAAAATAGTGGCAACGTGCAGTTCTATAGCATTCTACCCTGCACGGTGTGCCTGGACGATCCTAGACACCCCCTGTGAGCCAACCCGCTTTGACCCAAGATGCAAGGCACTACACCCGGTGCACTTGGTTATCCCGGACTTAATTGCCCTCCCCGGAATCGTGTGTAAAGGCACCCGGTCCCTGATTTACTTCCTAATAGTCTGTGTCACGCCATGCTCCTTTTTATTCCTTGTTAAAAGCAGTGAACTCGCTCACCCACGAGACCTGCTAGAAGCAAGTTTAGTATAGGCTGTACATGGAATTAAATTCCCCGCCAACTGCACAGAGGGCAAGCCACACTTACTGCTACTGGTGTCTGACTGATTGGCCCTTGGAGGCCGTGGCAGTACTGCCCGGTCAGCAAGTACGCCCACGGTACAGTTGTAATTTAATAACTCCTGGCGCTGACAACTGCAGGTGCCTAATCCGTGCTATGTGTATGCGGCCCAGGGAGCCTAAGGGTAGGCTTGGTGTGGATGGGTAGTTAGCAATGCCTGGCAATAAGTGTAATGCCTTTGACAAACCTCTCCTGACTGGCATCTATGTCATTCTTAAACATATACACAGTTATGCCACATGTCACCCTACTGGTTGGTGATATGGAACCTCCTACCCAGCATAAGCGGACAGTCTCGCGTTGCCTTTCACACCACCTGTGTATCTTGGATCACCCTCCTGTGTCACCTACCTCGGTTCTAGAGTGCACTTAATCCGCGCCGTTGACCAGAATTTCACAGGCCTCTTTGATTGCTAGACCCTGGTGAACACATTGATGGAGTCAATTCTGGTTTGAAACAATATATGCATTGAGCCCTCTATTGGAGACAACTCACCCCTCATGTGTAGTTGTGGAGTGACAACTACACCAGTGCCTACCCAAGTCACCCAACAGACAAGTAGGCCCTGACTACTTTGTGTTCTGGTGCCAGATATGGGAAGAGTCTTGCCTTCACTTGCTGCTCCCTGGGAAAACGCACAATGCCCGTGCTCTGGCTGTAACTCAGCGATGCCCTCGTGTGGCAATGAACCCCTGGTCAAATGAGAGTGCCACTCCAACTAATTAAACTTACACCTTGACCATGGGTGGGTGGAGTCGAGCTCTCCCCAAACTTCTGCTGTTGGAACCCACGGACACGCCTCCTGTCAGTTCAAATTAGTAATTCCTGGCACTGACCACCACAAGGGGCTCCTGCTGAGCTGTGTAAGTGCGGCCCAGGGTGACCTTGACGATCGGCTAGGTGTGGATGGGTGCTAACATTACCTGGCTGGAGTGCAATCCCTTTGACAAACACTACTGCCAAGAAGTGCCACTCAGGTAGAAGAAAGAGTTATCCAGCCCACCTTTCTTCCTGTCCCAGTTATCTGGGTAAATTGTGAAAGATGCACATTTGAAATGGTAACGGATACTGTAACTTACGCCTGCCAATGCTCTGCTCAGAGCAGCCCGCTAGACAATGGCTTCCATTGAAAGGAGGTGCCAACAGACCTCCTAGCACTAAAGGCGGTACCTCTTAGTAGGGCTCTACTCTAACAAGTGCCCCATGCAAGGATACCGCCTCCGGCTGCAAGCCGCCTCAGTGCTACTGATGCCTTGGCGCTTCATGCCCCACAGCCAGCTTACCCTGCTACAATGCGCTCGTGACTGGGCCTCAACAGTGCGGCGAAGGCGCGAGACTTCCTAGCCTGACCTTGGCTCTTCACCAGGCTCCCACGCAAGAGCCATCCACAACCTTGTGGCCTAAAACATTCGCCCTGTAGGGCGGATGCGAATTGACTGCAGGCCACTCCTAGGCATTCTCTACCCATGTTGTAAATGGAGTTTCAGGTAGGCTAGGGAATGCACCTAAGCCTGGCCGAAGCCACCCTTCTAGTCGGAGAAGGGAGTGCACACTATGCTGACTCCTGCCCACCCCTTAGGTGGCTAGGCAGAGACTGGCTATCCCAGAGGCAGTTTAAATTTAATGTGCCATGCGCACTCCCACAGTGGCACCTGCAGCAGAGATTCCATACCAGGCAATTCTAAATACCCTGCGTATCGTCCACCCAAGAGAGACTTAGTACCATCTGCCCCTATTACCCTGTGCTACCAAACCTTATCATGACATCACCGGTATTATATAACTCACTAGGTCAATCAGGCCACCGTCCTACAGCTCAGATAGCACAACCCCGTAGTTGTTGGCAGCAACTGTACTTCGCATAACAGCACAGAGTAAATAAAAATTGTGCTTCCCCCTTGGGCCGGTAACTAACATCCAACAAGTCAGAACCTGGTCATGAGATCCCAGTTTCCTAGAGTAAAACAATGATTGTCCTGCACCATTAACAAATGTGCTACATGCCCGCATGACCTAGCCCCTTGGTGCTACAGTGGGCAGACACCCCCTGGAGGCAGTGGTCTACCAACTCTCCTCCGAAATAAGCAGCTATAGGGGCTCCAGATCTAGGGGTGAGAAAGGTCTTTCTGACGTAGCCCACCCACAGTTTATACGTGTAAGTGACTGGCCCCCAATATGGTGTGACCAAAACAAGGCTGAAACAAAGGAGCATGAGGCCTTAAGCAATGGGGTCTTTGTGTACTGGAAACATTACTTAGCCCCACCAAGAACCATGGACATCTCCTGAATGCGGGTCACCAGATCGTCAAAGAAATATTGATGGATTAGAGACCTATGCCCCATCCAAACTGCCGAATTAAAATTGGCGAGAATAGTTCTATGCAAGAAAGGCATTGAATGACCCACTCAAAGCCAAAGGACATATCAAACCACTTATGTCTACTTAGCTGAGAAGGATGGAGCGATGCCCCTTATCGGTATTAGTGAATGGAGGCATTATTCATTCACGCACATACTCAAGCTGAAGTTATCGAGGCGCCTTGCATGAGCACCCGTCACGTGATACCATGACCTACGCCATATTACAGGCAGTTAGCTCTACATGGCAGTGGCCCCCGCCAATTATTACACGAATTAAGCCCCTGCTCTCAAACTGGGAGAGGGAAAGTGCAGTGGGCACAACTATCTCTGGGGTGGCACCCAATTAATGGCCCGTGCGACAAGCTAACCAAAATATATCCCAGGCACAAGGCAGCACTGATGAAAGCTTTGTCGTTTTGCCTGTGTCAACTTTGTTGCCTGCGCCACCATACAGCCCCATGGAAATAGTGCTGCACTCTCGCTTACTACACTGCTGAGTGAGCCCACTGTATTCACCCAAAAACACGTTCACCCCATGGTATCTTGGCGCTGCATAACATGTTTATTGTTACTCAACTCCATGTTACTCGTTTTATCGACCTCAGAAGGATAAATGCTGAGTGGACCTACCAGGATCTGAACCTGTGACCAAGGGGTTGAAACAAGCCACTTACTGTTCTGCCGCTCCCCAGGCCTGTGAAATTGTATCCCAGGGCTGACTTCTGGCACTAGAACCCTTGTTTGGACAGGCCCGACCTAGAACCCAGATCTAGAAGGCCTGCCAACCGGCTGACCGCTTCCCACCCCAGAGTGTCACGCAGCCACTCCGTAGCCTGGATACTAAACCAGGTATATATATATATATATATATATATATATATATATATATATATATGGAAAACCCATCTCTTGGCGCCTGCCTGCCCCAAATTTCGCTGCGTGTCCTAGTCTGTTAAAACTTGGGCACAGGGTAGCCTGCACAGCTAACCCCATGAAGAAATCACACGACCCGGCGTGCAGACCAAGCATCACTTGCTTGCCCCGCCGCCAAAACTTACATATGGCGGTTAGGCACTCGCCCCACCCTGCTTGACCTGGACGTGGCCCAAATGCCAGACACCGCATAATAGTCAATGGCATGACCGCACAGGGCCCATCCTGATAAGACATTCTATATCATAATCATAAATTAAAATTATCTGCACTGGCAGGTTGAGGAGGAGGTCCAGGTGAGGGACCAGGAGTTATTAAACTAACGGCACTCTAGATACGCCTGACAATGATGCTACGTGCAATTCAAATAAAGGCCCAAACCCATCGTGCACATGTCCTGACCAACTGTCTCAACCCCGAGGTGAGAAAGATAAACCCATACTCGCCGAGCCCCGGCCAGAACCGACAACCGTTTTTCCATCTGTCATAACTAGCAGCATTCATCAACACGACATTGGAGGGCAACCTGCATAACCCCTGTTGGCACAAGGACCTTGTTGGCCAAGCATCGAGGTCTTCGCTCACTGCAATAAAACGAAACAGACTGCTCACAGCGCAAGCCCCCCACAGCGCCAAACCGGACAAGCCGGGTTTTGAACCGAGCATCCCAACTCCAAAGGAAAGGCACCACAAACAAACAACCCACTGCGCAGGTCACTCACAAAGGCACCACTGTAAGGACCCAACCTGAACAACGCCCACTACCTGAAGCTCGGGTGCACCATGTGAATAATGTAGGCTGTGGTTTGCCATACTGCTTCTTTCAAGCTCCTCGCCGAGACAGTCTGGGGAGAGAACTGAGCCAGCTCAGAACAGCAGGGACCACCTCCGGTCACGCAAATTGCTCAGTCTGCCTGTGCCCAAGCCGACGGCAGGGGATGAAATGCTGTGAAATCTCGAGTCGTTCTGTGCCCGGCCAAACACCCCCACCCTGCACACCCACACTTCAGTCCGCATGTTAAGCACCCCAGCGAACTGCAGTACTCTGCACCAGAGGCTGTGGACTTAGCAGGAAGGATTTGCAGGAGTCCTAAGCGGTTGGGAGGTTTACCCACCAATGAAAGTGTCCTGCGTGTTTATTTAAGATTGCGCCTAATTACCCACTAGGTCGCACAGCGCTCCGCTTTGATCGACTTGAACTCAGGATTGTCTGAGTCAGTATCTGGCTGCTAACTGCGGGTGGGGCAGGTGCGCGATCCGACCAGGTCCCAGTCCCCGCTGTTGAGCATTACACTGGGCGCCGAGTTGCTGGGTGCAAAGCCAGGCCCCTGCCCGCCCCACGACAGCCACGCACTGCTCGTGTGAAGCGCTCTGATGTTGAGTTGATGCAGTCTGTGCTATACAACTTCAAATAAGTGCATCAGAGTGAGCGACAGAGGCCGCCTGTGCCGGAGACATCCTCTTAACTATGCCTAAAGCACGCAGAGATTCAGACTGACAAACCCAAAAGCTTATGTCTGAGAACCCAGAAAATCTTTCTGTAAGACATTCCGAGGGCAGCTTTTGCCTGGGACACCACAATAACCGTGCCTGAGACCCCCCGCGGACTGAGACAGGCACCCAGAGAGGCTGTTTCTAAGACATCCAGAGGGCTATGCCCGAGTCACCCTGTGGCCTGCGTCTGGGAGTGAAGGCACACAGACGATGTCTGTTATGAGGCACCCAGGACTGTTTCCAATGCATCCTATAAGAATCTGAGACACTCGGGACGGTTTTTGAGATCCCCTAGTGATTGTGTCTGAGAGATGTACCCCGGTAATTCAAGACTGGGACAGCCAGAGCTGTGTCTGAGTCAGAGACTTCAGAAAGACTATGTCTGAAAGTGGGGCACTCCGAGGACCAATATGTCCGATACTCAGGGCTGAGACTCCCTAAAGAATACGCCCAACTCTCCCACAGGAACTGTGGCACACGTTCCGCTGGTGGTTTGGGGTGTGCTTGTGCACAAGTGCGGATTCTAAAAGTCGCCTGCCCTCGCGCTGGAGACAGTGGAAAACTTGAGCTCCATAAACAATCCCTCCCATATCCAAGAATACTCGCCCTTAGCTAGGTTACATTGCACCCTTAAAAACATCATACGTATTCCCCGCGAGACCTGCTCGACTTGTACCCCCCACCCCCATGTGCTCGATGGCAAGGCCACCGCCTCACCGCGCTGACGGCCCCAGGGGGTCAAGGAGCTCACTGCGGAACTCCGGTCGGAGCAGCCACGTGTACCCCACAAGCTCGGTGCACTTCGGACTGCATGTCACGTAGGGAGGGTGGGGGTCAAAAGGCCTGCAAGATTGCTGCTAAACGCTCGTCGCATACCTGCAATGCATGCACACCATTTGCAGGATATACAAAGGACTTAGATCGATGCGAAAACAGGTGGCGGGCCAGGCATGAGAAGACTACCTTGCCCCCACTTGCCTTATAAAAGCCCGTAACACGAACTGCAAAGGCCCGTGTCTCTGCCCGAAATAGAGCAATGAACCATCCTGCGTATCGTATTGCCGCCACAGTGAGGTCAAACCTTTCTTATGACCGGCCTAAAGGAAACCTGCCACGGAGCTAAGCTTGTGGCAGGCACTAGCTCAATTGTTCCCCCGCATTGCTCCAGGCCAAGCGAGCCCCAAAAGCCCAGAGGCAGGAGCCGTGAGTCCCAAGGGGGGGGGAGGACGCCAAGAGGCTGAAGAAATTGCCCCAGCAGGCCCCGGACTCACTGCATAAAACACCGACGGTGCCTGCAGGCACAGACACAGTGCGACGCACCACGAGGACTGCGTGCCCCAGCGGAAGAACCATTTCAAATCCCCCGGGAGGCCCGAAGATCACCATGCTGCCCAGGGGACACCGGTATACTGATGGGAGAGGGGGAACCGGGACGCGGTCCACCCTCAGTGGCGACCTGGAAGGCCCCACAATAGAACATCCCCACCCCCTCCAAGGCCGACTCAAACAGGGGTCTACATCCTGAGAGGAGGCCGTGCGGAGGTGACCCGTTAGGGGAGCTGGCATGGTAAAGCCCCCTAGACTAGAGGCCGCTCTGTATGGCCTAGGCAAACGGGCCAGAGGAGTCGCCCCCATGCCACGGCGCCGCCCAACAAGCACAGTCCCCTGCGGACCTCGGGTGGGCACCCGGTAAAAACGGGGAGGGGGTCTGTGTTGATGAGGAGGGGTCGACCCCACGGACAATGGCCTCTAGGGATGGGACCGGGGAGGTCGGGGCAAGCCACTAACCTCCACTTCCTCGTTGCAAAACGACCAGCAAGACCTCCCGACGGCGTGTCCGGCGCAAAGAGGACGCCAAGATGGCCGGGGGAGGCATAAGTACCTCCCCACCTCCTCTGCGTGCCGGAAGTGACGCGTCTGGTAGGGGGACTCCTCCTTGAGTCCCACACATCATTGGGGGTGGGGAAGTGCCCAAATGGCACTAAAGGGGCCGCCCGTTTAGGGTGGCCCCCTGCGGGGGCCGCGGGCAGCCGCATTCCTCGTGTACACCGAGTGTACAGGTCACGCCTCCGGTGACATCCAAAGATTATATTTACAGACAATAAAGCGCCAAAGAACAAGAACGGGTCTTTCAGGAACTAATACCGAGAACAGACAGTGTTTGATACCACGCGAGGGCGGGGAGGAGGGAAGCCCGGCTCCAGGCGCTTTAATGGGCACTCACTCACTTAGCGCCCCCTGTTGTTGTCAGACCCACAGACGTCAAGTGAGACTTTCTCATCGAGTGCACCTCGGGCCACACAGACTCACTCACTGTCCCCTCACCTCAGGACTGCCTTGAGGGTTGCAGATACAGCAGTGAGTTCACACTCACTGCAAGTATTTAACAGTGGGACCTGCAGGCTTCAATGAGGCCTTTCTCACTGAGTGCCTGGTATCTAAGCCCCGTAGAGCCTCGCTCACTGCCAGCTTTGTCCGGGCTCCCGAACGTGACATTGAATAATTCTCGGTCACTGAGTAGCTACTCACTGCGGGCATCTGAGCCACAAATTTTAAATGAGTTTCACTCTTTCGCTTCAGAACACGCACTTCAAAGGAGCCTTCTGACGTGCTCGAATATTGGAGGCCAGTCTTAAATAGAGACTTCCAAATGGAGTCTTACTCAACGAGTGTCCGCTCACCTCAGGTCATGGACCTGTAGCTTTCTTGGTAGCGTAACTCACTGAGTGCCCACTCACAGCAGGCCCAAATAGACATTTAGCTTTCTTGCGAGCGTCACTCACCGAGTCCACCCACCCAATTTAAATGCAGGCAAATCTTTGGTGTAACGATGGTGGCGACTACTCCGTCTCCACCGTGGGTACACCCATCTAAGGGCCCGACGGAGTAAGGGCCATCGGAGGTTGACCTGTATATCTGCCCACCTGATTTAGATGGGCGAATATACACGTCAGTTTTCACTGCCCGTCACTGCCAGGAAAATCCCGGCGGTTAGGTCGCAATGAAAACTGCAAAATGCCCTCGCAATGAGAGATAACTCCCGTGGCAAGGGGGGCATTGTTCGTTTTGGGTTGTTTTTTTTTTGAAAATTAAAAAAACGTAAGTTTGACGTACAGCTCCGTCCATCAAACTTTCAATGCATTTCCAAGAACCACCATGACGGCGGTTCTTGGAAATACCAAGTATGTCGGCTGGCCCGATGGACATATCTAAATACCGCAGGGGAAGTACCTTCGGCATGGTGTTAGTAAAGTACTCCGCTTGCTGACAGATAATACTCGTCCGCTATAAATAAATCGGGAAATTAAACTCCCTGTGCCTAAAAAAACAAGCATTTGCAATGCAATAGGTCTCGCATTTATGAGAGATTGAGCTATTGGCAATGTAATAGCTTAAATTCTCGCAAATGCGAGACCTATTGCATTGCAAATTACTAGCGCCCATGCAACACTTTCACATTCATGGAGGCCGTGCCCCTTTCTTTAGACAAGCCACGTCTAAAGAAAGGGACGTGGGCGACATTAAAGTGAAACCGCGGCATGGGACGCTTTGACAAAAAAAAGCATCTGTTTGTCAAGTAAGGTTTGATTACTTAAGATTGGCCTTGTTATTTTTTGTTCAAGTGGATTCTTGTCAGGAGAATTAAGGCTACTTATGATACTCCTAGTAGTATTGGTTTTAATTATGCTTATGCGCTACATAAAATCGAATGCCATAATAAACATTTCTATTGTGCGCGCAACTGCACTAAGAAAGAATTGTACCCAAATAATTTATTGCACTCTAATACTAAAGTTCCTTGGCAACATATTCCAATCTCACAAGTGTATGCAAAGGATAGTGTCATATTTTCATGATGCTTTTTTCACAAACACCAAACACCTGTAACTGCTACCCATAGAATGGTACAAATGCCTGAAAAATTATAATCAACTAATAGGTCCCAAATGGGGCCCGACTTGTAAAATGTAGCTAATTTTTTTAAAGTACATAATCCTGATGTTTAGCCTGTCTGAATGCACTCTAAGTTTTCACGGCTAAGGGAAGACAAGGCACAGGGAGAAAATATTATATGTACAAGATCGCACAATTTTGGTCAAGTGAAGAAATGAGGATCAAACTCCAATCCATCTGGCCCCATAGTCTCAGGATAGTTACTAAACTACATCTCTTTTGGTGGGTATGGAACATACATAACTTCACCCATAAGTAAAAAATAAGCCTATTGGGCAAAACATGCAATGAAATACACTTAGAAAGTCTCTGCACCTCACAAATGAAATGTGAGCATGTATGGCCGAAACACTTCTGCGGTTGCTGGTATTCCGTACCCAAGGTGTATTTGTCCTTAGTTGAGGCTGAGCTTTTCTACTCGGGGCAGAGCCGGGGCTAATATGAATATGGTTTTTTTGCAATCGCAGGGACAAGCTAAAAACAATGGAATGGAATGAACACAGAGTGAACACGGAGTACTCGCCAGTTTTTTCCGACCGATTCACCCATTTCCTTTCACTACGTTTTTATTTAAAAGGCTCGCATCACATTTTAAAATTAATTATTCGAAGCTTCCCCTGTTCCTGGACATTTCACAACAATAAACTCTTTTCCTGTCATTGCCGAAGCGAGGCTTGGATTTCAGCAGGCAACATTGGAAGAATTAATTTAACCTTTCCCGTATAAAACATGAACTCTGAATGCACACAGGCTAACACGCCCATAAACAGTTCCAGAAAAGGTACCATAAAGTCATAAAGGACAGCAGAGGAAATTATCTGTCGCGAGCGCACATGTACTCCTGCGCCCTACGTGTCAGATTTATGGAAGAGCACAACCCGCTAAGCTAAATGCCATTCTGTTTCCAATAAATTTAAAGGGCGGGAAAGCCAAACCAGTTGGCCTGTTCATATCAATACGATCGACATATAGATTATCTTCATATGACATCGCTCCTCATTAACCCAAAACCTATCGCGCAGTGAAATCCCCCAATACCGGCTCCGTTCGGGAACTGAAGATTTATTGAGAAAACACTTCATAATTTTCCAGAGGAGGAATGCAGGTGAGGAGGAAATGAAACAAGTGTCCAGCATGCCTCCTTCCCGATGTTTTATTCATCAGGGGAAGTGAAATTGCATTTGCTCCCTGGATAGTGAGGGGAGGTCGAGGGTTTGACAGGCACGTTCCAGTAAGCGCGGTGCGGCGCGCGTGAGCGACGGTCGTTGGAAGACGAAATCCATACAGTGCTGCGTGAGAAATACCGCAGACAGTTTAGCAGCACGAGGCGAAGCACTTAATCTCCTCGACGTGCGTCTATTATAACAAGCATTGGCCGCGCGGCCGTGCGAGACGCGCTCTGTGGTGGGGGAGGGGGGAAGAGCGGGAGAGCAAGTGACGCGCGGCCGTGAAAGTGACATGGCCGCGCGGCCCCGAGAAGCGCTCTGTGGTGGGGGAGGGGGAGGAGCAAGTGAGAGGAAAGACATATGGCGCCTGGAGCATGCGAGGAATGCGCGTTACTGTGTGCGTACCCGCATGCTCTAGGCAAGCCCAAAAAAAAGTGGTCGCATTTCTAAAAGCCCACTTACAAAATGTCTCGCCCAGACCAGCGCAAGCGCTGGCTTCAGGGCGAGACCTAAAAAAAAAAAATGAATGTGTCCTTGTGTAATGTAACTGGCATTCATGTAAAGTGCTCTGATACCTTCGGGTCGAGTTCGCACTGCATAAAACGACAACAACAAAAACAAGCATTGGAAATGCAATAGGTCTCGCCTTTGTTTAAGTTAAAGCAATTTGCTTTGCGAATGGTATTGTTTTATAGCTTTGTATTAATTAGTGTATGTTTGTGATATGTTGTTATTTTATGTTGTTAGAATTGTATTTGTTAGCTATGTAGTAGTTTAAAGCATACCTTAGTAAGAGAGGAGCAGTGTTTAAGATTTGGGAAGGAGAATGATTAGAAGAATTGCATGAGGGTTAATGAAGTATAGTGAGGAGTAGAATACTATGATGCAGAAGAAAGTGTGGGGGGAGAGTAAATAGGGAGAAGGAAGAAAGTGTGGAGGAGTTTAGTGTTGTTTTGAATGTTGAAAAGTGTGGAGAGGAGCATGATGCATAAGGAAGGATAGAGTAGTAGAAGAGCAGTAGCTGTGATATGAAAGGAGTGTGAGATGTAGAAGAATAGTGTGAGGTTGAAGCAAGGTAAGATTATTAGATATTTATATATATGCATATATATGCATATATGCATATATATATTTAAATGCATCTAAACATGCGTAAACAAATATCTGAATGTAAATATATAAATTACAGTGTGCGCCCATACAATGTGCTTCCATACAGTAGGCTGTCATACAGTGTGCTCTCATACAGTGTGCTCCCATATTTTAGTGACTCCGTGATTGAGTTTGGAAAGGCAATGCCTGCTACGGGAATTGTGATATTAAGTAGTGTGTTGCATTATGGGTTGAATGCTTGATGGCATCCGTCTTGATACTTTTAAATTCTGGGTTCTGCAAACGATGGCAGGAAGCACATTTTCATTGTCTTTTTAGGGCGTTGTTTAATTGTAAAGTTTATATTTCAGTGATTTTTTGTTTAATCGTCCATAAATTGATTTGATTAATTGTGCAGTAGGGGCACTTTTATCAGGGCTGATAGTAAGTGTAATAATGTTCTTTAGCACACTTCTCAGTAGGTCTGGGATATGTTTAAGGCATGGCTGCACCAGCCCTCCCAGCACAGCTGATGTGTTTAATGCCACTGGTGCAACAATTGTCACAGGGGCTCCATATACATTCTCAGTAGGACGGCGGCATTTTTAACAGCCCAGGGGCAGCTCTCAGCACAGGAACGGACACACACTTAAGAGCACAATACCAGCTGCATAGAATAGGTTCCTAATGAATTCACGCCAGAAACGACACATCTTTCAGTGCTAAGCGTTCCTTTTAACAACCAAATGCATTCTGGGAGTTGTAGTCCTGTTCCATTTAAACTATAACAGTTGGACTAATGCACCCTAAAAGGTAAAGGAAAGCCCAGGACAAGGACTCGGAATCGCTGATGACATGGTGTCATCTGGTAAGCATAGTATGGAAGACAACACTTCGTTCAGTAGAACTGATATACATTTAAATGCACAGCAGCAGATACAAATGGAAGAGGGAACTGTAATTGATATCAATACGACTGCAACTTTCTGTTAAAGAAGGGAAATAACCCAGAAACACATGTCCAGGAATGCATCAAGCATTGGCTGTGCAAACACCTATGATAAAACACATCTAACAACAGGAACTGCATCTACCATAATGCTTTGCGGTATGTATGCTGACCTGCTGGCAGTGTGCTCCCCTTCGACAATTGGACCAATTTGCCCGGAAAAAACGACGTGCAAAAGAAAGGCCAGGACTGGGACCCGGAGTAGCTGACGACGTGATGCTATCTAGGATAGAAGGCAGCTTCCAGTGTTGCCAGGTTGAGCTATTTCCCCCACAAATGAGTGACCATTTTTCCCATTTGTGCGGGGAAAACCCCACCTCGCAGGTGAGATATTTTTGGGCAGGGTTGTGCCCTGTGTCCGTGTTTTTTGGTGCCTAATGAATGTCTCTGGTTGTATGGTGCACTTAGGGTACACACTGTCTCCTGAGCATAGCTCGTTGCTGCTTTGCTCACTGTGTGTCCCTGCCTTAGGCAGGCTGGAGCCCCCCTCTCTCACCCCACGCTCTGAGGCAGTAGCAGCAGGCAATCACTGGCTCGCACACAGTCATGACAGAAGGAGTTACATTAAGGCGCGATGACACGATTTGCGCCTAAATGTAACTACTTATGTCACTGTGGACACCATCCTCCAGTGGTGTTCGGTCGCTGGGCTGTTATTCTAATTCAGCTGCCAATCACGGCCCTGTTTGAAGACAATTGCCCCGCCTGCCCAGTGTGTGCAAGTGCTCCAGTGAGCGGGTGAATGGTGCCTGGGATGAGTCAAGCCTGGCTGCGACCGGGCCTGAAAGAGAAAGTCTACTCTTCTGCGCTTTCATGTCACACGTCAGGCTTGAGGCCCAGCCTGAGATGAAAGATTACTAATAATGGCAAAATAAATCTGTTGGTTAATGCACCCAATGCAGACATCTGTGTTTTGTCTAATCAAAGATTTGACTCATTATAACGTAGCACAAAGCACACCTCTTTTGTTACTTCAACTTTTTAAGTTGCAGTGCTTGTAATCAGTAGCGGCCCGTGGTGGGAGTGCTGCATCGCCAAATGCGATGCAGCGCGCGCAACGAAATTCGTTTTATTTATTTATATGTCTACTTACCTCTATACGGCCGTATTCCGTACTTTACTACCCCCACCCTGCCCCTCCCCCGCCCCACGTCACCGCCCGGCAGCACTCCCACCACGGGCCGCTACTGCTTGTAATATAGCGCGGTGAAGTATGAACCGGCCTCCAGGCCGTGCATGCACACTGCAAGGCATACGTTTAGAACCATATAGTTTTTTCCAATCTTTTGTTATTATAGAGTTGCTAAAAAGGGTTAATTTGGATATGAATAACATATGGTCTATTGCTTTTAAGACCGAATAAAGTTTTTTGAATTTGAATTTTGACTCATTATAACGTAGCACAGAGGGTTAATGTGCCTGCTGCAAAGCACACCTCTTTTGTTACTTCAAGTTTTAAAGTTATAGTCCTTGTAATATAGCGCGGTGAAGTATGAACCGGCCTCCAGGCACTGCATGCACACTGCAAGGCATACGTTTAGAACCATATAGTTTTTTTCCAATCTTTTGTTATTATAGGGTTGCTAGAAAGGGTTCATTTGGATATTAATAGCGTCTTTTAGCATAGACACGCCCAACTATTACTTTATGTGTTAAATCCGGAAACACACTGACCTATCCCAGCAATATATGCAGCGAGGACATGGTGTATCATCCAGAGCGGGTGACTTTGGCACTGGAGAACGGGGTTCGAGTCTCGGCGTTTGTTCTCCCCGTGCCCATTTAAAAAAATATATATATATATTTATTTAAAAAATGAAACAGTGGTGAAAAGGATGAAAATGTGGCACAGTACCTGAGATGGGAGCCATTGGTGAGCTGTGTACACAGAGCTTGCGGGGGCTTGGCTCCTGAAATGCAGAAGGTTAGCTGTGCCAGTGTCGTCGGCCTTGCACACACACGGGCCATGTTTAAAATATAAATGCAATTAGTCCCGCTGAGGTGCGTCGCATGGGTGCTGTGCATAATTTACAGAAATATTTGCAATCTTATATGTCTTGCATTTAAATGCGGCACACATACAAACGCATTGCCCAAGCTGCGCTTTAAAAGTGAAAGTGGGCATGCGCGCTCACGTCACGCCAAACAAAGATGGCATCGGCCTGTCCAGATGGGCCGTCCTAAAAGTGGACAAGGCGGTAACCCCAAAGCCCGTTTTTCAATCACGCGCCAGCGTTTAACATAAACGATGACGCGCGCCAATTGAAAACAAGGGCGTGGCTTTAAGTCACTTCGGAATCTGTATCGATTCCAAAAGGCCCTCGCATGGCGAGAGCAGCGCATGCGCGCTGCTAACGCCAGGCGAGACCTAAAAACTGGCATCAGACTCACAGCCTTCAATGGAGCCTCCATGTCAGCTGCCCTCACAGCACAGACATCGATGGACGCTCCCTCGCCGCTGCCCTCATTGCACAAACTGCAATGGAGCCTCCCTCACTGCTGTGCCCCAGTGGAGTCTCCCTCACCACTGCCCTCACAGCACAGACTTCGGTGCAGTCTCCCTCACTCCTACCATATAGCATATACTTCAATGGAGTCTCCCTCACGGCTGTGCCCCAGTGGAGTCTCCTTCACCACTGCCCTCACAGCACAGACTTCGGTGCAGTCTCCCTCACTCCTACCATATAGCATATACTTCAATGGAGTCTCCCTCACGGCTGTGCCCCAGTGGAGTCTCCCTCACCACTGCCCTTACAGCACAGACTTCGGTGCAGTCTCCCTCACTCCTACCCATATAGCATATACTTCAATGGAGTCTCCCTCACTCCTACCCTCATAGCATAGACTTCAATGGAGTCTCCCTCACTCCTACCCTCATAGCATAGACTTCAATGGAGTCTCCCTCACTCCTACCCTCATAGCATAGACTTTAATGGAGTCTCCCTCACTCCTACCCTTACAGCATAGACTTCAATGGAGTCTCCCTCAATGCTGTCCTCAGAGCAAAGACTTCAGTAGAACCTCCTTCGCTGCTGAACTTACAGCACAGACTTCAGTTCAGTCTCCCTCACTGCTGTCCTCAGAGCACAGACTTCACTTCAGTCTCCCTCACTCCTACCCTCATAGCATAGACTTCAATGGAGTCTCCCTCACTCCTACCCTCATAGCATAGACTTCAATGGAGTCTCCCTCACTCCTACCCTCATAGCATAGACTTTAATGGAGTCTCCCTCACTCCTACCCTTACAGCATAGACTTCAATGGAGTCTCCCTCAATGCTGTCCTCAGAGCACAGACTTCAGTAGAACCTCCTTCGCTGCTGAACTTACAGCACAGACTTCAGTTCAGTCTCCCTCACTGCTGTCCTCAGAGCACAGACTTCACTTCAGTCTCCCTCACTCCTACCCTCATAGCATAGACTTCAATGGAGTCTCCCTCACTCCCTACCCTCATAGCATAGACTTCAATGGAGTCTCCCTCACTCCTACCCTCATAGCATAGACTTCAATAGAGTCTCCCTCACTACTACCCTCATAGCATAGACTACAATGGAGTCTCCCTCAATGCTGTCCTCAAAGCACATACTTCAGTTCAGTCTCCCTCACTGCTGCCCTCGTAGCATAGACTCAGTGGCACTACCCTCATTGCTGCAGGTGTATGTGATTTGATAGAAAAACGATTTCATGGCATACCATTACTGAGAAACCATTTCACCTAAACTGTTCAATTGAAATTTGCAGGATGAACGGCATTTACCAGTTCTTAGAGGCCAATTTGTAGAATTGGCTTTTGCATGCTGATGTTATTTATTTAAGGTGTAAATGCAACGGAAGTAGGTCTTACTTTTAGAAACATTTTTGTAGGATGATTTATTTCAGTGCTTTCCTTCCGGGGACATTTTTTCAGATCTATACCTTTAACATTGTCAAACAATTACTTCAGGTGCTTTTAGTTTGCTGACCCCTGACCACCCCTAAACACCACCCATCCCTGACCTCCTCACAGGTCCTAAACACTATCCATACCCGGCCACTAAAAATACCTTACCACACCTATGCTCCATCCTTCCATGACCCCTACACTCTACTTATCCCTGATCTTTAAAAGTCTTTTCCACCTCTAAACTCCAGCCATCCCTGAACCCTAAAATCCTCTCACTACACCTAAACTACACCCATCCCTGACCCCTAAAAGTATTTTCTACCCATAAACTCAATCCATCCCTGAACCCAAAAAACCCTCACCACACCCAAACTACACCCACAGAGACCTCTAAACTCCACCCATCCCTGAACTCTAAAAGAACTTCTACCCCTAAACTCCACCCCTTCCTGAACCTTAAAAAACATTTTCTATGCCTAATACCAGCCCATCCCTGAACCCAGGAAACCCTTCACCGTGCCTAAACTCCACCCATCCCTGAACCCTAAATAAACTCTCACCACCCCTAAATACCTCTCACATATGACCTCTAAAAATTCCTCACCATCCCTAAACTCCACCCACACCTCAACCCTAACAGCCCTCACCACCCTAACTCTACCCATTCCTGAACCCTAAAACTCTTTCTACCCATAAACTCCACCCTTCCCTGACCCCCAAAAACCCATCCATTCCTGAATCTTAAAAATCCTTCACCACCCCTAAACTCTACTCATTACTGAACCTTAAAATCCCTTACCAACCCTAAATTACCCCATTTCTAATCTCGAAAAAACCTTCACTACCACTAACCTCCGCTCATCTATGAACCCTACAAAGCTCATTCTACACCTCAAGAAGGGACCACAAGCGACATCAGACTGATTTTGCCCTACTTGGGGCTCATCAGTGGGGGTTACCTTGAGTCCTGTGGCACATAGAGCACGGGACCCACGTCTGGACATAATCATCACATTTAGAGCGTCAATAGCAACAACAACAAAATGATGGATGAAATGCTTGAATTAATCTCAGCCACTGGCAATCACCCAGGACCGCATTCTAGTCAATTATTTTTCTCTCACCATGCCAGTCGCACTTAGGCCATCAACTGCAACAACAAGTTGATGGATAGAATGCGGTGGGCATGCTTAGACGTGGGTCCTGTGCGCACTCAGTCAAAGGAATCAAGATCCAACCTACGGATGAGCCCCAAGTAGGGCAAAACCAGTCTGGTGCTGCTTGTGGTCCCTTCTGGAGCGGGCCTGGCAGTTCGGGATGGACTGTTCTCATGAGGAGCAAGGTCGGTACTGATTTGTATAAGGGGGTCATGGTGGGTGAAAAACAATGGACTGGAATGAGACTCAAGTGATTACCAGTGGCTGACATTAATTCAAGCATTCCATCCATCACCTTGTTGTTGTTGCAAGGGAAAATAATGTTATGGGAAGATCATGTCCAGTGGAAGTGACAGATGATTCCCATAGGCAGATGATTCTTGTGCGCAGGGGATTCCCAAGGGCTGATAATGTCGAGGGCAGATGAGGTCTTGGGCAGAAGATGTCCAATGGCAGGGACAGATGAATCCCACAGGCAGATTATGCCCATGGGCTGATAATTTCATGTGCAGGTGATGTCCAACGGCAGGAACAGATGATTCCCAGGGGCAGGGTATTACCAGGGGCAGATGATTCCAGGGGTGGATCATTTCATGGGCAGATGATGTCCAATGGTAGAAATAGATGATTCCCAGGGCAGATGATTACCAGCGGCTCATGATATCATGGACAGAGGATGATATCCAATGGCAGGGACAGATGATTCCAGGGCCGGGTCATTTCATGGGCAGATGATGCCCAGTGGCAGGAACAGATGATTCCCAGGGGCAGATGATTCCCAGGGGCTGATGATTCCCAGGAGCAGACAATATTATGGACAGAGGATGATGTCCAGGTGAAGGTGACAGCAGAGGGCAGATAGGTACCGGGGGTTCATGATTTCCGGGACGTGGGTTAGAAGAGAATCTTCACCAGGTAAGGTGATGGGAAAGAGCACGTGCGTGCATCCCAGGGTTCTCAGGGACAGAAGGACGGGGGCTGACTATTCCCAGGGGCAGAGGATGCCAGAGAGCAAGGAATGCCTGCAGGGGGGTAGATGGACTTTAGGGGCAGATGGTACACAGGCGAGGGACACTGATGTCCTAGAGGAGGGGGTGTCCAGGGCCCTGGGTATTGCTAGTCAGGGGCGTGTGTGCCCAGGTACAGAGGGACAGTGGTGTCAATGAAAGGGGTTGCCCAGGGCACCAGCTGTTGGAGGCAGGAGCATTTGATTCCCAGGTTCAGGGGGCAGATGGTGCCCAAGGAAAGGGGGTTTCAGAGACCAGGTGGTTCCCAGAGACAGGGAGGTGTGGTGACAGGGGGCTGATGACTCCCAGGGGCAGAGGGACTTAGGGGTATGGGGTTAGTGGTTGCTCTGAGTAGATGATGCCACAGAGAAGACGATTCTCAAGGAGAGATGCTCTCAGGGACAGGTCATGCGTGCCCAGGGGAAGGTGGAGTCAGGGGTGTAGCTTCAGGGGGTGTGGGGGGTGTTACAGCCGCCCCCCCCCTTGCTACGCCAGTGCCCCTAATAAATGTATTTTCTAATAAATAGTTGGGTACAGGTGCTTTCAGTTGGGTATGGTGAAATGTCTGTTGGGTTTCACCATGGATATTTACATACACACAGACAAAACGCACACACAGTCTCTGTTTTGAAAATCCTCAAAAATGTTGGTAATTTTACAAAATATTGTGTTTTCTCTCTTCGTACTCCCACCAATCAGCATTCCACTCCCTTTCCACTGCCCCCTAGACCCCTCTTATGCACTCTGTTTTTTGTATAATGCATTTTAACATTATATGCCAGCCTGAATGTTGGGAAATCTGATTTCCCCCCAATTTCACCCCAGTCTTACTGACCAAGCTACGCCCCCTGCGTGGTGTCTAGGAACCCAGATATTATGCAGAGGTAGGTGGAAGACGATGACAGGGGCAGAAATGCCACAGGCGGAAGCTGGCAAGGGCTGTGCGATGATAGGGAGCGGGTGATCTTCGGAGATCTGGGGTCCGGGGCAAAGACGCAGGGGCAGATAACACCGGGGTCAGACTAGAGGCAGACGATGCCCAGGTGCTGATGATGTCACGGGCAGATGATGTATAAATACAGGTAATGTCCAGGAGCATGTGATCGAATGAGCAGGTGGTTTCGGGGGTAAATGTTCGTACGTGGCATGTAATGCCCGTGCCCAGGGTCGGTTGCTGCCCCGGCCGTTCTCCTCTTTGATGCCTCGCGAGCCCTGTGTTTGTGTGGGGGTGGTGAAGGAGGCAATCCCGGGGTGCGGGAGGAGTGGCGAAAGTGTTTGTTTGTAGCACTCGGGAGCGCGCCTCTGTGTACAGTGGAAACAAGGACTTGGTGTGCTGCCCGCGCCGAGGGCGGAGTCTGTGTGCAATGGGTACGTCTCTAGACGGTGCTATAGCGATAGCACTGACCCCAGCCCCGCAAACATAGCTTAGGTGGTCAACGCGCCTGCTGCAGGGATCTGCTCGTGAGATCCTGCAGGTTCAGTAAGATAGCTCACTAGGTTAAAGCACCGCCTGGAAGCGTGCCTGCAACCTGCACGCATGCTTAGTGAGTTGTACCGGCGGCTGAGTTCCATGTTCTTACTACAGGTCACACGGGTTTCGTTTTCTACAAGACAGCTCATTGGAATAATGCACCCACTGCAGGCGTGTGCAATCGTCATGTTTTACGCTCAGTGTGGTGATATTGAACAAATGGAGGTAGAGACACAAGGACCGGATGGCTAGGAATTTCCACCCCAGACCACTGGGACAGCAGACGGGCCGAGGCACTGAGCGGGAGTGGGACCCCCTTCCTTGTCAAAGCTCAACCAGTGCGTAAACGCCCCACTGCCCCTTAAAGTACATTAAAGCCGTGCTCCAAAGGGTGGCGAAGGCAGTGCCACCCTCTGCCCAGAGGGTGCTTGTGAAATGTCCTGGCTGTTCTTTACAAGTGCCCGGACACCCCCGGGGTTTGGCGCTATATAATACCTGTATTACTAGGCACGCTTCCCTCCAGGTCCCAGTGTTTTCACATCAAACAGGCGGTGTGTCCCGCAGGTGCGGCCAGGGCCTCGGTGCACGGTGATACTGTGTGTAGTGTACACACAGAGGCAGCGCAGGCCCAGGAGCAGGCCGTGCATCGGAGGCAGCGCCAGGGCTGTGTACAGTGTACACACGGGGGCGGGGGAGGCCCAGGAAGCAGGCCGTGCGTCTGAGGGGGCAGCACAGGCAGCATTAAGGAGGTGTTTGCATACAAACAGAGGGGACAACAGCGGGCACTGACCCCGGTGCACTCCACACATACCTAACAGTATCCCATCCCTGGGGGGCAGAGACTCTGACTTTAACCATCACAGCCTCTGGGGAGGGGCGGGGGGGTGAGGGGGGCATACATCATGTCAGGGTTGACAGCGACAAGAACACGGGCAGATTTACAAGCCCCTTGCGCCACCCGTACGTCACTTTTCCCATGTTAAAAATGACGCAAAAGTGGCGCAAGGGGCTTGAAAATCAGCCCCATAGAGTTTAGGAGTGGGGATTCCGCCAAAGAAACTCTAGACCTTCTTGTGTGCTTGATTTTTGGCTTCTTTTCTCTTTCATATCACGAAGCATCAGAATAACATTTATTTTATGGGTTGTGCACAGTGAATTCGAAGGGAATTCTTGTAAATCATATACTACATGTTAACTGTTGCTTGCTAGGTAGAACCAGCTTTTACTTGGTGGTGAAGAGACACTTGGCTCCAGTGAGCACTTATTTTTATGTGAATGTGTGTACTTTGTTAAATATTTACAATGTATTAAACAAGTAATTTGTGTTTGTATAGGACTTTAAAATATGCTTCTATTATGTGTCTTGTAGCCCTGAAGAAGTCCTTTTGGATGAAACGCGTTGGCTACAGTGGAAATCCAAAGAAGAAAATGAAATGTTTTAATGAAAGAACCTATGAATAAAGAATCTCTTTTTATTAAGAAAAAGATTCTGGGAGTCTGTGCACTTTGCTGTCCAAATCACTATTGTTATCGGTCGAGTTATCATCAACCATAATATTGTTGGGATGTGGGTGCTGAGTCACACTTTTGTCGAATTTGATGGAGACTTTTCTCCTGGTTTTGGAGACTAAGATGGCTGTTCCCCAAGACTTGAGCACCACTATGTTCTGAATAACAAGTAACCCTGTTATGTGTCGTGTGTGGTATCTTTGTGCCTCAGCCTCCTTTTTGTGAATCGCTTGTCTCTATACATGCATCCCCCGGCTCAATGCAGAGGTGCAGCAGCCCTAGCGCCTGGACGCAGGTTGGCTCTTGTCCGCTGCACTGGTCAATACAGGCAGATCCAGTCCCAGTGGGGCCAGTGCAATAATCAGAGCAGATGCAGCCCCACACGGGCCGATAGGCAGCTGCTGCCCTGATCAGGCTGATACTATAACCAGGGCAGACGCATCCCCAACTGTGCCAGTTGGCAGTTGCAGCCAGAATCAGGTTGGCACAAAAATCACGGCAGATGAAGCCTCGAGCGCAGCTTGATACTCCAAGCAGTTCCCATCAGAACAAGTTGTGAGGACCAGGGAGACTCTCTGCATGATACATCTAGGTCTCATGTAAGCGGGGCTGGGTCGGTTTCAGGAACCAGTGAGGTGTTGTGATCCAAACCAAAATGAAACTTATTATAAACACCCCACTTACCAAGGACAGAAAAAATGCTTAGTGTAACAGGAAACACTGACTAGCCATGATCTGGTATAGAAAGAATCATGTGTAAGAAATGTGTTAGATATATGAAGCTTCATATAACAGATCTAATGCAAACAATGTAATAAAAATGCATGTTACAATAAATTATGCATGAAATAAAAGTTACGACACATTTGGTGCTGTGAGAAAACGTATGAAAGTGCATCCACATTTCACCAAATAGTTGTGAGCACTTATGTTGAGCAATGTACAAATTGAAACACAGAATTAAAGACAACACTGTTATATATAGTTTCAGTATGTACTACAAGGATGTAGACAAGACCTTTGAAATGTAATTGTCTTGGGTATAAAGGCCTTGACACTTTGTATGTTTTTGTTCAGTCCCAGGGAGAGGGCCATCTGTCTATAGTTCCACAGGAATCTGAAGTAGTTCACTACTGGGTACACCTTATGTCTAATAAAATATCTGGTCCTTCATGCGTTTATCCGTTTGCTTCGACCCCTGGGGACCGATGCCTTGAGTCCTCGTCAGGATAGGGATCCACTGAGTGCTGTAGCTGGCCTCTGGTAGGTTGCAAAAATCACAGGTTTCAATCCCGTCCCTGTTTTATTGCTGGCCACTGGTGGCAGAAAAGTTAGGGGAGGAGCCGCGTCCTGCATGCTCTTCGTCTGCAGCAAGTACCTATGTTGCCTTAGGTCAGCGTTTAGTGCCAGCCTACTGGGATCTCTCAGGTGGAGCTTGGTGGCTCCTAACTAGCACCATGTTTTGGGACTGTGTCCCACGTTCAGTGCTGGGCATTGCTGCTGAGTCGTGCTGCACTCCGGGTTGTGCCCTCATAGAGGACTACTATTCCTGTTCTGACTATGGTGCGTAAATCGGTGGTGAAAGTCTACTGTGTTTTTGATTTTTATTGTGTGGCCAGACCTTTTTTTATCTGCGTTACTGAGAGTGCGGCCTACAGCCCCCTCTTGTATGAAGTTCCACTATTATGCGTATTCCGAGACCTTCGCACTTGCCTCCTGTGTTTATGCAAAGTGTGTAAATGTGTTTAGTGTATGTACAGTACAAGTGCGGTAGTAGGGCTCTGTGTGAGTACTGAGGTCAGTGCTACCCCTTTTGGATGCCACTGGCTTGACATGACTCACGATGGAGGATGAGGACCGCTTCCCCAGACAGTGGAAGTGTATTGCATGTATTCCTGCGGCTGGAGGGTGGCGATCCAGGCACTGAAATGAGGAGGCTAGAAACAGGACTATCGTTTGAATGAAGAAGGAGGGTGGTGGTTGCTTCCCCGATCAGTAGAAGTGCATTGCCTACTTTCCTGTGGCTGGAGGCACAGATGCTGTAGAAAGGAGGCTATCTTAAGAAATTCCATGAAGGCATTATTAGCAAAGCACTGCTGATTACGACCATTTGGTAGATGGTAGGATAAAGGTTATCGCTGCAGTTTCTGTTGTTCAAGATGAGAAAGTTTCTAGGCCAGACATGCCCTTTTGTCTGTCTGATTACTGCTTCAGGAAGGCTGATGACTACCGCCCACACTTCATTATGCCCATGTTGCGGGTGCTCATACTTAGAGCAAGCCCCAGCGCTACTTGCTGTAAAAAGCATCACTTTACACAAAAGCTGTGTCTGGAAAGCAACTTGAGAAGAACAGCTGAAAAAGAACCAACCCACCCTGTTCTGAAGTTTGAGACAGTAGATCCACATCCTTTGTCTGGAAAATGTGTATAAATACGGGCTCCAAAAGATTCCACTTTGTTCCAGTCCCAAGTTCTCCTTGACCAAGGAAGGAAGTGATCCATAGGGTATTTGAAGAGCAGCTGTGTAACCAGCGCTGGTGACAGCCTGACAGCCAATCTCCCAGAGGTGAGGGGACATCTCTTAAAGTCAACACTTTCTGCTCAAGGAACCAAGGCTCTGCACAAAGAGCCTAGAAGGCTGCCTACCTGCTGAGAGAGAGAAGGAGTCACTCTGGCATTGCGGAAGGAGTGACTATCCAAGAGGAGAGGCCCTTGTGTTCCCAGCGAAGGGAACATCAGAGAAAGCTGATGACCAAGAGAGTGTTCCAGGAGACCCGTCCTGTGAGAAGGTCCTGAGTCTCTCTGTGCAGCTCATGAAGTGAGCTGTACCACATTTGTGCCAGAAATGTGTCACCCAACAGTCTGCCATAGGTGCGACCACATAGTTTGACACCACCAAGATGGCACTCCAAGAAGATTCAGCCTCGAGGCCGCAACTACCTCTGCTGAACGCCTGTCTGCAGCCAACCTAAAGACCCGTCACTACTGAGCCTGGTGCTGTCACGAAGAGACGCATCTCCAAATTAATTTTGCAGAGCTGTTTGTAAGGGCTGTTGCCATGGCCCCACTATGAGCCGTCCGCACTGTGAGGGTGGGAAGCTGCAACTTGCAGGTAAGTCATGGAGCTTAGCCTTTGCCAGCGTATGAGACATGAAGGCATGTGAAGGTATGTGTGCCGATCTGCAGTGCCGGCTAGTGACTGTCTTTTAATGCTACAGGAAAGATAAACTTTTGACCTGAGCTACATACTTAAAACCATGAGAACAATTGAGCTGATTCACCTCATCCTAATCTCGCCTATACCCTTAGGATGAGGGTGGTAATAGCGGAAATATAGGCCGTAGCGGGAAATAGGACGACCAGGAATGGAGGGTGTTGTGGCACCTAGTGATAGAATACGTATTCTACAGTGATGTATGTCACATCCATTGTACAGTATTTCGTTTTGCTGTGAGATTAAAAGTACTTTCTGTTTCACTAAGATAAGAATAGGCTGGACATTACTTCCTTGTGTATGTTAGTTGGCTGCTGAGATCTGAGCCTTTTACTGCTCGCCCTCGCTAAGAGCTGTGTACCAAAGGGTTATTCTTAGGCCAGTTTGCACAGCTATAGTAGAACGGCCCCGGGACACAAGTGGCAAAGTACCTCAGACACCACGGTTGGGGTCCAGGAGCCGCTGCCTGCCCTGTGGCGCCCCTTAACTTGGGGCGAGGTGTGGCGCAGCGGCCAGGGCGGCAGACTTCGGTGCGTAGGGCACAGGGTTCGATCCCCAGCGCCGCCGGGGGCAGCTTTGCTCAGCACCATGTGACTCTGGGCAATAGCTCACTTAATCTCCCCGATGGCCCCCAGCGCCTTGAGACCCTTAGGCGCAGGGCACAAGTCCTAAAAAAAGAAGTGGGGGGACGCTGACGTCACGACAGGAAGTGACGTCACGAAAGGTGGCTTGCTGAGCTCCATTTGCTCCAGTTATCGAGCTCCCGATAAAATAAGTGGGGGGACGCCGTCCACCCGCGTGGTACCCCGACTCGAGCCCTGCTTAGGGGTGAGTAGTTTGCTCTTTACAAATACCAGATTTAGATTTAACAGGGTCTGACAGCACCGAATAGTGAAGAGAACTGGTTATGGTCACATATAAAAGCTCTGTCAGTGTCCCTCATTCCTGCCCTGCAGCACCCCTTCTTGTCCAGACGGAGTCTCACACACAGCTCATCCAGGGCATCTCAGTTCTGATTCGGAGTACCGTCTGCTATTCTAGTATGGCACGCGGTACACCTCTGCCAAGGCACCTCAATCCTCACCTATCTTAACCAGTTGTGGACATGTACACAGGTCTGCAAATGCAACTCTTACTGACATGCAGGCCGTCTACAGTTTCAGTAGCGGGCACGTGCTCAGCTCCACCAGTTCACCTCAGTCTTGACCTGCAATGGCGCTTGTTTCCAGCAATGGGACTGAGCAGGTCTCCACCAATGCACCCCTTCACTGTCAGCCAGTGTTAATCGCTACTCCAGTACTGACAGCACACATAGGTGCCGCTACAATTTCACACAAAACTTAAATTGAAAGAACTGAGGCCCTCGTCCGGATCCAACGGTGTACCTCAAGCCTGGTCCGCAGTGCATCATCTGTTTCCAGTACTGGCACTGGCACACAGCTCTGTCGATGGACCTCAGTCCAGACCTTCTACAAGCCCTCGTTCTCCTGTCCTGGCTCCATGCACGTCGGCGTAAGTACACCCCATTTCTAGGGTGACCAGACGTCCCGTTATTCCCCGGACAGTCCCGATTTTCGGTGGACTGTCCCGGTGTCCCGACACATTCTTCTTTTGAATAAATGTCCCGGTTTTTGGGACAAAGGTCAGGCAATTGTGAGGACATTCGGAAGGCATGCTCCCCTTACACTGGCGCATCAGAAGAATGAAAAAACTAAGCAATTTATTCTGTTTCCGTCAGGCAGCACAGGAGAAGTTTGGCTGCATGCTCCTAGCATTGGAGAGACAGGGTGGGGAGAAGGGCAGGGGGCATAGGGTGGAGGTCCTGCCATAGACAATGTTGAAATATTAAGTAACTGTAGCCTTGTAAATGTATACCTGTATATGTGTGTGTATATATGTGTATATATATATATATTGTAGACTTTTAAACGTATGTGCACACACACATATATATATATATGTGATCAAGTCCCCTGTGAGGGACGAAACGCGTCATGGCTGCTGCACTTCTTTGGGAGTTTGAATAAACTCCAGTTGACGAACCACGGTGGTCCGCGCCCTTTCCTGTCGCCTTAGGAGACTGGCCAAGTAAGAAGGAGTCTATTCGGATATATATATATATATACATAAACACAAATATTTACAAGGCTATGCAAAACGGGGACAGGCCAGACATAGAAGTAAGACTGAGGACTTTAGTCTTATGTTTATTTCTGGCATGTCCCGGTTTTTGGTTCTGGAAACCTGGTCACCCTACCCATTTCCCCTTCTTTTCTAGAGTTTGTCTTCGCCCACAGCTCCGCCGATGGACCTCAGTCCTGACTGATCTGCAGTACCCCTCCGTGCCCAGCGCTGGCCCTCACACTGCCTTGCCAGTGCTCTTCACGCCTGAAGTACATCACTCACAAACATCGTTGTTGATGCACGAAGCGGTAATCTAGACATCTAGACCGCAGCACGAGCCTGCGCCATTGACCTCTGCCCTTGGCAGCACCCCGATCCGCCTCTGTGCCCCTTGGTTTATGAGCCTCGCCCCCCTCGCGGGCATCCACAGCCCATTGGACCGAGGAATGCCCATCAGAGCCTGGCAATTGCCATTACAGCTTGCCACAATGACATCTGCGCTCTGATCAAACCTCCGCTAAGTACCTGTAACTGGAAAGAAGAGGATTGCCCTGAAGATAACAGTCTGCGGCGAGCACTTGGCCATCGCTGGCTTCTGCCGTCCCGGCCCCAGCCTCCCCGGGCCAGTTCCGTCCGGATCCTCTGCAACAAGCGGAGATCAGATTCCGCCGCAGGGGACGGAGAGAGAGAGTCCTCGAATGTCAAGGCCTGCGCTGCTCGCGACGTCGCATCCAGCTGTGTGCTGCAACATCCAGTGGGCTGCATGCGTTCTATAACGTCACGCAGAGCTGCAGTGTGTGATATCATCTGTGGCGGCATTCTGTATCGCAATGTAAGGCTGCACTGTGTAATAATATCATGTAGAGCTGCATCCTGTAACATCCTGTGGGCTGCATGCGTTCTATAACGTCACGCAGAGCTGCAGTGTGTGATATCATCTGTGGCGGCATTCTGTATCGCAATGTAAGGCTGCACTGTGTAATAATATCATGTAGAGCTGCATCCTGTAACATCGTGTGAGCTGCATGGATTCTGTAATGTCATGTAGAGATGCACTGTGTAATATCACGTAGAGCTGTATTCTGTGACATGGTGTGGGCTGCATGCAATCTGTAGCGTCAAGTACAGCTGCACCAGGGCTTTAAGTGGGATGAAAAAACTGGAGGGTGTCTTAAAGGGGCGTGGCCAACGTAATTAAGGGCGTGGCTTAAAACACGTAAACTAAAAATCTGTGCTTAGCATAGGGCCCGACTGGTATTTTGCTGTTTCTGTCATTGCATCCAGATATATGATACAACAATTAACATCATACCTACAAGAAGTCAGGACTATTGCCTTTGTCAATGGTTGTTAGTTGCATAAGATAAATAAGCAGCAAATATGACTTGTATATAATATTGAAAAAGCTTCCACTTAAAGCCCTGGTGACACCACGACAATGTTGCTGCTCCTGAGCTTCAAAAGGAGAAGGGAAATCCAGAGAGAAAATGACTCTCTTTAAAGGATTTCCCTTCCCGTACATCGCTCACCTGGCATGATGTCATGCCGTAACTTCTCCACTAGTGAGAAGTGAGTAGTGTGAGCACGCGCACATCATGTGCCTGCTGTCACTGCAGTCTGGAAAAAAACAGACCGCCTGTGCCAGGGCACAAAACAGAGCCCGATAGGACCCGTTTCGAGGCCCCCCTTTAAAAAACTACCGGTGCTCAGCACCGGTGAGACCCGGCCCACTTAAAGCCCTGAGCTGCACTGTGTAATATCACACAGAGGTGCATTCTGTAACATTATATGCAGCTGGGTTCAATAACATCATGTATAGCGCCACTGTGTACCTTCAGGCACAGCTGCATTCTGTTACATAATCTATAGCTGCATTCTGTAACATCATGTACAGCTGCATTCTGTAACACGATACACAGCTGTATTCGGTTACATCATTTACAGGTGTATGCTGTAACATCATTTGCAGTTGGATACTGTAATATACAGAGCTGAGTTCTGTAATTTTATATACAGCTGGATTCTGTAACATGATAACCTGCAGCATTCAGTCACATCATATGCAGCTGGATTCCGTAACATCATGCGTAGCTGTATTCCGTAACATCGTGTGAGCTGCATGCATTCTGTAACATGTACAGCTGCAGTGTGTAACTTCATGTGCAGCTGTATTCTGTAGCATGATACACATCAGTATTCGGTAATATCATATAAAGCAGCAATCTGTAACATCATGTATGGCGGCCCTGTGTACTTTCATGTAGACCTGCATTCTGGAACTTCATAAACAGCTGTATGCTGTAGCGTCATATGCAGCTGCGTTCTGTAACATCATGTGTAGCCGCACCGTGTACCTTCAGGTACAGCTGCATTCTGTCACATGATCTAAAGCTGTATTCAGGGCCGGACTGGCCATAGCGGGCACCAGGCGTTTTCCCTGCGGGCCGGAAGGGCGGAGGCCGGTTTTGGAGCGGTGGGGGGCGTTGTTTTGTTACTGGGGTGGTTTTGCAGCAGTGCTGTAATATCTGCCCCCTGGTACAAAATAACAACGGCAGCAGCAGCGTTTCACACCAGCCCCCCTGTTAGAGGTTTATCCAGTGGTCGTCAGTTGTTATTGGGATTAGTCTTGTGCCAGCAAAGGAACCATTCCCTCCATTTACCCCCGTTTCTTTGTGTAGTAGTTAATAGTAGTTAGGTGTGATCACTAGTGGGGGTGGGGTTATGGAGGTTCATGCAGATGGTTAGTGCGATTAATCAATAAACTACAGGAGATTAAGTATCTGTAGGGTGCAGGAGTAAAACTTTCAACTAAGGAGAGGTGTGATCTTCAAATAAGGTGCGGCTAATTTGCAGAAATACAATAATAGAGATGAAGGTGAATAGGCATGAGTCTTAAAGTAGGGCGTGGTCAGATAGAGGAGACATGCAGAGGTTAGAAAGGAAGGAGAGCCTCATGTGAAAAAAAAGTTGATAATAGAACATTTTAAGTCAAAGTCAGTTTTCCATCCAGGGTTTTTTAGGAATATTGTGGAGGCTTTCTGAGGTAGCATGAGGATGCAAAACTGTAGGAAGAGACAACATTTATTTGCATGTGAGATAGCGCTGTATGAGATACTTTGATAGGCACTAGAATGAGGCGAACAGTCTGTCCTCTGCTAGGTTCCTGCGAGACCACCGCTTCAGCAAGGACAGCTGATCAGCTCAGGGGCTGGAAGTGTAAAGTAATGCCTGGTCGCACATACAGGGATATATCAAGAGCTTTAAGCTGCACTCAAAGGAAGCAGTAACAACATAAACTTAACAACATGAGACAATACACAGGGTAAAACATGTAACGTCGAAAAGGAGATTTTGCAAATATTGGAGTGGATGTTTTATGATGTTCACCCTTGATGTTTTGGTCACTGTATTAATTCAAAAACAAGAGGGGGCATTCATGGTTCAGCATGGCACTCAGTGGGTGTGCAGACAGCCTCCCCAGGCAATGGAAGTGTTTTGCCTGCATTCCTCTTGCTTGAGGATAGAGACCAGGCATTGAAGCGAGGGAGGATGGAGACAGGATTCCTCTTACAAATTCAACGAGGTCCTTGTTAGGAAGGAGCTGCTGATTCTTGTTTTTCCTTAGCACTGCAGTTTTGGTAGATAGTAAGTGTGAGGGCTGGGCGCACTGTTTCTATTGTTCAACAAGAGGACGCTTCTAGGCAGGGCCTGGTCTTTTGTGTCTCTGAATGTTGCTACAGGAAGGCTGGTGACACCCAGGTGCATGGATCTCACACTTCTTGTGCCTGTGGAGAGGTGTGGTGCAGCGGCCAGGGCAGCTGACTTCGGAGCACAGGGTTCACGGTTCGATCCCCGGCTCCGGCGGCAGCTCAGCTCAGCACCATGTGACTCTGGGCAATAGCTCACTTAATTTCCACTCCGGCCCCCAGCGCCTTGAGACCCGTAAGGGTGAGTAGCTGCGCTATATAAAAACGGACTTACATTTTTTTTTTGTGTGGATGCTCTAGATTGAAGATTGCCCCAGTGCTTCCTTCTGTGAAAATCAATTAACACACAGGCTGTGTCTGGACAATGCTGTGTGAAGCGAAAGGTCGCTTGGAGGGGAGAAGCACTTTTTTCTATTTTGAAGCAGTTCCAACAGCATTATAAATGTAATGCTGCAGTAACACATTGTACAAAGCTGGTATCTCTTAGGTAGTGCAAACAACCCCTTTATCCCACTGACAGCGCCTGGCACTGTATTCGTCGAACACCAGAACCAGTGACCACGTGTACCAGCCCCTTACCTTCCTTACCACCAGCTTCCATCAGATGACCCCACTTACCATGGGTTGGCCAAAAACATGTGTTATCAACAACACAAGGTTGAAATGATAAGCTGGTCCTACTGGATTCCAAACATGGTCCTTAGAAGCTAGAGACAAACTGGTGCAGCAATTGCATTACCTCACTACCCTATCATACTCCGATGCTTGCAGCGCTAGGCTCAGGGGTCTATTTATTTGAAGAGTTATTATATAGCGCTGGCTAGACCCGGAGGCATCAGAGCACTTTACATGAGGATCAGTGAGATACAAGTTACAAATTACATCAGTTACAAGAGCATATTAAAACATGGGAAAAGAAAAACAGGGTTACACAGCAAAACGTGTGTTACTAGAGCATAGAATAACAACAACCCATGGAAAACAATGTTACACGGTCACATGAGTAAATAGAGCATAACATAACAGAGACACATGTCCTTGGGGGCATAGAAGGTAAGGGGGGAAAGAAAAAGGGATAAGGGATGCAGCTCCGGTCAGGCAGACCAGCAAGGGGAGAGCAACTGGGATGGGAGGCAGCCACAGGCTCATCGGTAATTCGTCGGACGGCGGGGGAGGGGGATACACAGTGGAGAGACGAGGAGAACAGTGTCCAATGTCCGGCTGGGTAGGTGATGGCCGAAGGGGTGAACCAGAGCCGATCTCCTCTATAGCTGGCTAGGCAGCTCCACCGGGCATCGGCCATGTTGCTCGGTCATATACATACATGGATATGTGTTTGTATTGTTTCATTTTTAGATCATTCTGAATAAGATGAGGCTTTCTTTTTGTCTGTATTTTTGCAACTCATTCCGCGCTTAGGAGTTCGTGCAAGGTTTCTAAGCCCGTGCTTCCATCCAATGCTACCTGTGATTAGCGCCTTGGGATCGCCCCGTGTGCTTCTGGCTGCCAGAGCAGGGTGCCTCGAGAATGTCATTTTTGTGCCCGTGAGTCTTCATAGCAGGGCAGGTCTGCAGGACAGACCGTCGATCCATGGATCAGACTCGGCCCGAGTCAGGGAAAAAGATGATCGAGTAGAGGGGGCCCCACTCGGCAAGACAAGCGGGAGACAGTAGCTTTACCTCAGGGCTGCGCCATTGAGAGGCGCACCAGGCGGGAGGATCGTCGTCAGGGCACGGCGGCAGCCAGAGAAACCAGACAAGGCTGCGGGCTGCGTTGAGGCAAGGTGCCGACCCAAGATCCAGAGATTGGGCCGCAGCTCCAACAGCGGGAGCCCAACACGGCCAGGCACACGTTAGCTAGAAGCCTCTCTGGGGAAATCAGGTCATCGCCATTTTGGGGCGCACTCAGCGGGAGGATCATCGGCAGCGGCAAAGAGGCAACCAAGAGGACCCGAGTGAGCAGCGGGCTGCGCGTTGGCGAGGCGCAGACCAATATCGGAGATCCGGCAGCAGCTCAAAATAGGGGGTGGTGAGCCCCACACGGCCAGACCACGTCCGTCGATAGCCTAACAGGGGAGCCAGGGATTCGCCATTTTAGACCCACTCAGCGATGCCATTGAGGAAGGGGACGAAGCGAGGTGCGCTTACCCCAGGGAGGATCAGTTCAGCAGGAGATCAGCGCGTCAAGTGGCGCAAACAGCACCGATTCGTCGGAGGCGGACGAGGCGCTGCACGACCAAGCACACTCGGAGAGCTTGATCCTGTAGGTGGTCAGCGCGGTGATGTGCGAAGAGGCACGTCAGACTCCCGGCGATCGTCGAGCAGGCGAACAAAGCATCGACTCGACTGAGGCGGAGGAGGTGCAGCACGCCCTGCGCACCTCAAGTGCTCGATCCAGGAGCCCTATTTAAAAATATGGGAAAGGAAGTGCAACTGATGAGCTGCAATGGATACTCTGATTGCAGTTAACGAGCCTATTCCAACCATTCTACAGCAAAGAAAACAAGGGAAGCTACCATAAAATGAGCTGCGATGATTTGGGTCAGACATATAGCGAGCTGTGTCAACCTGTGGATGCAGCAAACATCGCAGCACTGACTTGCTGCTACCAGCCTCAAGGGGAGGTAAGGCATCGATGATATGTGAGAGAATAAAAATTATCTTACAGGTTTGGGCATTCACTCCTGGACTCCAGATGTGACAGGAACACGTGCAGCATCATTTAATTCTGGAAAGAATTATTCTCAGGCATCCATTGCCTCTGCCTCAACTCCGCCACCTACTTCTCTTTCCACTTTCTATCTCTGCGTTTTCCCCTAGTGGACTTATCTTGGAGCCCACCGGATGTGCGCTGCATAATTTGGTTTTCTCCACAGGAGATCAAAAATCTCTGATCTACTGGAGAGTGTGGTGAGCGATTGGAGGAGGCCACCCAAAGTGTGCCTCCACCTTGAGTGGAGGGTGGCTACTGTACCATCAGCAGCCTGTGGAGACAGGTTGGTGACGGCTGACTTGTATTGATGGACGCATCCTTCTAACCAGTACTCTTTAGAGAGGGCGCCTCATTGTAATATGTTCATTAGCCATAACTTGGTCCTTCACGTCCCCAGAGAGCCAGTTGTGTTCTGCTTAGGTGAGAGATGCACAGCGACAGTGCCATCCGCGACGACACGTTGCACATTGCACTAGATGGCACTGCCCTGTGTCATTCACGCTTCCATGTCCTTGGAGCAGCCGCTGGGATCTGCAAGTCAGAGACTCTAAAGTTGTTTCAAGGCAGTGTGTGCATTACAATGTGTACAGTCTGCTGATTACCACCCGTGTGGGTCTGTACAGTGCCTACCGTAGGTGCACCTGAATTCACGATTTCTATATTGCTCTGTGCAGCTCCTCACCTGGGCACACCTGAAGTCATGTTTTTTTATGGTTTGTGCAGCTTATGACCTGGGCACACCTGAGTTTGAATTTTCTATATTGGTCTGCGCACCCTCTCACACAGGCACACCTGAATTCCTGTATTCTATATTGGTCTATGCAATTTCTCACCTGGGCATACCTGAATTTCTGTTTTTCTCACCCAGGCACACCAGAAATGGTATTTTCCATATTGGTCTGTGCAGCTGCTCACCTGGGCACACCCAAAGTAGTATTTTCTATCCCTAACAATGTAGCTCCTCACCTGGGCGCATCTGAATACCTGTTTTCTATATTGATCTATGCAGCTCCTCACCTGGGCACGCCTGCATTTCTGATTTCTCTGTGCAGTCCCTCATCTAGGCATATCCAAATTCATGTTTTCTATCCCTGCCAAGGCAGCTACTAACCCGGAACCAGCTGAATTTGTGTTTCCTATCCCTGCCAGTGCAGCGCCACACTTATACACAAACGTCTGTTAGGAGCCCGTGTAACTCTGTATTCAAGTATACCCAAATTCCTGTTTTATTTAGTAGTCAGCTCAAGTCCACGTTCTATTTAAACACTTCTGTTGGTTCTACTCTAAACCTGGGGCAGTAATATAATTAACTACGTCATTGGAAATCACTCCGAATCCTGGTCTTTCTGTCACAAGCACTAACCATCTGTTTTCACAGATGCCTGCTTCCGTGCCTATCCAGGTTTCCCTACTCTACATGTCTCGACCCTTTAAGTAGACTTTGGCCAACAAGTCTCTCAGCCGGACAAAGAGTTCAGAAGAAAAAAATACAAATCATGCAGCCTCAAACACCATCCCTGCTCCTCAGACCGACCCATCTCTTGTTGACACCCTCCTGTCTTTTATCTTTTCAGGCACCTTAACATGCCACATGACCCTAAAATCTAGATGCCCCAACATCTATGTTTTTCTTGCAGGTCTGTGTGTGGAAAAACTGCCACAAGGTGTGCTATTTTCTGTGCTATCCAGAATGGCATTTGCTCATGTTTAGTGGGCATTCTTCCCATAATCGCTTTCAGCGTTTGTGGGGTGATTTTTGTTGCAGTCCCTTGTAGTTCACCTGCTTGAGTGACCCTTGTAGGTTGAATTGCAAGTGTTCGCATTACGAACTGTTTTAGATTTCTGTATAGTTTTATTATTTCTTTGTAAAATGGAGGTAAGTCTGCTGCTGGCAATGTATCAATCTCTGGATGCGGTGTGTAAGCAGCTAGGACCGGCCAAGACGCTCCGTCTCTGCTGAGCAGACCAATTCTCACTTTTTCTGTGGTATAGGGGAGGGCGCCTTTAAACCAATTTATATGTTCTTGGTAAGTTAATGGTACTTCTATGTGCTCGTATGGAGAGTATTCATCTCGTATTTCATCTGGAATGTAACTATGAAATACTTGTGTGCATGCATCTGCAGGGGGGAATTTTACCCAAGAATAGAACACCTCTGTCCTGTATGCCTCGTGGGCCTCAATCACGAAGGTAACGGTCCCACCTAATGATGAGAGACCATAATGTGCTAATTTTATAGTAAGCGCATTTCTGCAATTTTCTGAAATGTTTAGAGCGCCTTCCTGCTCAGCTTCCTCCCCAGTCGCACCACTTGTACCAGCGGAACTATAATCCTTCAAGTTTGAACAAACCTTCAGCCAATATATAGGATATACCAACTCAGCTGCGGCAGATTTTTCTCTTCCTACTCCAGACATTTTTGGGTGTATGCGAGTAGGGGTCTCTGAGAAAGCACAACTGAACTACTCAGAAATGACCGTTAAATAAGAACCAAACCAACGTTGGCTGCGCCATGTCCTGTAGTTCCTAATAATACATAGGGTCTGTGCGTTTAGACAACATAAACTAAGGGATTGGTGTCCAGACTGATTCCAGACACCCCCAAAGGATATGTTAGCCTTTAGACCAGCTAGCTCACAGTGCCACCATAAGCCCCCTAACCTTACCAAGGAGTGAATCGTTTCTGGCAACTATCGAACATGACAACCCTTGTGCCTTCAGGGATCGTGGAAACAGTGCAGTACTTTTCACTCAGTCAAACGTGCTCACTAGGGGGGAGATTTACTAAGATTTTGTGCCGTATTTGCATCACAAAAGTGACGCAAATCAGCGCAAAATCTTTTTTTCCCTATTTACTTTCCAGCGCTAAACCTGTTTAGCGCTGGAAAAAACGGCAAAGTAATTTTGCATTACTTTGCGCCAAGGGGGTGTACCAAGGGTGGAGCATGGGCGTTCCCATGCAACCACCCAAGGTTTCTCATGCTAAACCCAATTTACTAAATAAAGTAGATTAGGTTTAGCGCAAGAAAACGGTGCCCTTTTCAAGTAGGTGCACGGAAGGAGGGAGAAATGCTTTAATTTCTACTTTCTTTTCCGACTTTGCATGCGTGCTGCACTGTGCAGCACGCATACAAAGTGGGAAAAACTTTGCATTGTGTCTGGGCATCGTATTTTGTACAGGAAGGGTACCCTTCCTGTACAAAACCTATGCTTGACTAATGCACACACCCTAGCGCTGTCACGCTAAGGTGTGTGCTTGGCGCAAGGCAGCTGTAATCAGCGCCGGCGCAAGGGAAAGGGGAGGAGAGATCCATATCTCTGAAGAGATAGTGCTCTCCTGCTCCCTCACTGTCGGGCAACCCAGTGCAGCCTCGCGGGGAGCTGCGCTGTGCTGCGTGAAATTTTTGTAAATCTCCCCCTAGGTCTCAGAGAGATATTCAGAATAAACGTTGGGGACTTTTTCAATAAGCATTCATTGAACCAGCGTTGTTGTAGTATAAAACATAATTGCTGCGACAATCATTAGACAGAAACAGATATATAAGATTACAAGCACCAACAAAGTGAATAAAAGGTAGGATTCTACCATGGTGCTAAGACAGTAAATATATGCAGGCATATCGATACATGGCAGTAATCAAGCGTACTCCTAAGATGCAAACCCTATCTAAGTGTACTTAAGTGTATCTAGCATGTAGGTGGGTGTAAAGCCAAGAATCCCCCAGGAAAGAGCCAACCCCATTACCTGATGGGAGAGAATGAAGGACCCCGTCTTGGTCTTGAGTTGGACACCCCGCAAGGGATGTCGGACAATTGCGTGCTGGAGTTTCTGCTTGAAGGGACTGCAGCATCTCATGTCAACATGGAATCTTCTCCACTGGTTACCCAGTGAAAATGTGGTTCTTTTATACCTGAAAGGTACCCTCAGGGTTTCTACCTAGATGTTTAATGGTACTGTGGGCCTGTCGTCCAAGGACGACGATAGCGGTGACTTTTGTACAGAGTTATTATACAGAAGATAGTAATCCTGCTGTGCATGTCCTAGGCAGGGGATTTAGATATGATACTAAGAATCCTCATGCATAATAAATGAGGCTAGTTTGCGAAGAAAACCACTCAACATTTATTCGGCACATAACTAAGTAAAAGGTCAGCGCCAGAACCGTTATGTAGAGCAAGGTACAACAAATGTAGTTCAAAGGTCGTGCAGCTACCTCGGCCTATATTGGGGTACATTGGGGTTCATAACAAAATATGAGGCAATCTCAGTAGTCTACAAGAAACCAGTAAAAACACCTCATTAGGAAAGCCAATGTCTGAGTGTGCAAAGACCTAAAAGCTGGCCTGTTTATGCTCTTTCTATGACTCTTACCAATGATGGATGTCTACCTCCTTTTTTCAAAGTTCCTGACCTAGATGCCCTCTCTATCCTCTCTCTATCCTTACCCATCCGTCCCTGTGTCATCTCTGTTGAAGCTTCTCAGCAATCTAGCCTGTCTTTCCTTTCTCTAGATGCTACTTACCTAGCCTCACTGTCTATTCTCTCCTTCAAAGCTCCTTACATCACCAGCATGCGTATCCTCTCTTTCGTAGCTCATTACCAAGCCAGCTATACATCCTCTCTCTTGAAGCTCCTTAGCTAGCCGGCTATCCATCCTCTCTCTCTCAGCTATTTACCTAGCAGGCTATCTATCCTCTCTCTCGTGAACCTCCTTATCTATCTCGCTATCTATCCTCTCTCTCGAAGTTCCTTACAAGTCTTAACTATCCTCTCTATCGAAGCTCCTTACCTAGACAGCTAACTATCCTCTCTCTCGCAGCTCCTTACCTACCCAACTAACTATCCTCTTTTTTGAAGCTCCTTACCTAGCTGACTATCCATCCTCTCTCTTTCGCAGTTTCTTTCTTATCCTCTTTCTCTTCTCGTTTAAAGCTCCTTATGTTTCAGGCCTGTCTTTACTCTCTCTCGAAGCGCCTTACTCTGAATCTCTCATGCACCAGTGTGCATCGTACCCTCCAAGCCAACAACCACAATCTGGAGCACTTTCTGAACTACACATTACCAGCCATGCCATGGAATGCTTACTGAAGTCCGAACCTTGAATCACTTTGGAGCGCTTATGACACTACAAGCCATCAAACATGCTCACACAAGGAGATGATGGACGGAGCGCTAACATTTTCAGACACTCACCCCCAGTCACAGATCTTGGTTGAATCCATCATCATTCTTTAGCTCACTTCGCCACCCCAGTTCAGACACAGCTATATGCAAATCAGTCTTGACCCTGTGCCTCATGGGAACAGTCCAGCCCGAACTGCCAAGCCATGTCTTCCCTAGACCGGAAACAAGCATCCTGGGACCAGTTTCGGGGTAACACCCCTCATCAGCCAGGCTAGCTTGAATCCAGTGGCAAAGTGAGCAAGGGACCCATGTCTGGGCATACCCTGTCAACTTAGGGTAAACAAAGCAAGCACAAGGAGATGATGGACGGAGCGCTGAAACTTTTCGGACACTCACCCCCAGTCACAGATCTGGGTTGAAATCATCATCATTCTTTAGCTCACTTAGCCACCCCAGTTCAGACCCAGCTATATGCAAATCAGTCTTGACCCTGTGCCTCATGGGAACAGTCCAGCCCGAACTGCCAAGCCATGTCTTCCCTGGACCAGAAACAAGCATCCTGGAACCGGTTTCGGGGTAACACCCCTCATCAGCCAGGCTAGTTCGAATCCAGTGACAAAGTGAGCAAGGGACCCATGTCTGGGCATACCAGACGTCCATCATCTCCTTGTGTTTGCATCAAACATGCTCAGCAGCGCTTAGTACACTCCACACCATCAACCATGCTCTAGAGCGCTTGGTACACTCCAAAACGTTAACCATGCTCTGGAGCGCTTAGAACACTCCAAGCAATCTACCATGCTCTAGAATGTTGAGTACACTCCAAATCATCAACCCCTCTCTGGAGCACTTGGTTCAGTCCAAGCCATCAACCATGCTCAGAAGTGCTTAGCACACTTCAAACCATCAACCACACTCTTGAACACTTAGTGTTTATATCTACTACAAACCATCAACCATGTTCTACACTGCTTAGTGCGTATGCACACTCCAAATCATCAAGCACGTTCTGGACTGCTTAGTGCTTATACACAGTTCAATCCATAAACCTTGTTCTGTACTGCTTATTGCGTATGAACACTTCAAACCGTCTGGCGTTCGCGGACCTCTGGCCATGGCTGGACTGGAAGTGCTGTGTCCACCCTTTGCTGACCCTCTTGGCCCTTTGTTTGCCCTCCAGTGTCCCTGCTTTGAGGCATCCCAAGGACCCTGTTCAGGCAGTTCTTTTTCTGACCTACTGTGTTATTCTTGGCATTTATTTATGCGGTCTTCACCACACTGCTGGCGGTTCCACGACTGCTGTGAGCTCTCCCTGTCACCGTATTTAACTACTCCTGTTATGTTCCATATAGGTACCCTAATATAGGCCCGGGTAACATCATACCCCTTCACCTACATTACCTCCCCTACACTACACTGTAACGGGCCTTTTAGGATTGAACCTTCACCTAGTTCTAGTCCTGGGTGCAGAAGGAGGGTTTCTCCTAAACAATAGAGTCCTATAACTCCATCAACAGACTCACACAGTATGAATGAATATTCATAAGGGTTCTGAGAAACCAGGCTGGGGCTACACCACCTTCCTCCCCATATCTACGTACACGGTTCATGCCATATGCCATACGTCATCCTCACATCCAACAATGGCTAATACAAGCAACAAGGGACAAAGGAACCATAGATGCTTTCTGTATAAATACAGCACATCTTGCTAGTGTTAGTTAGAGGGAACCAAGACTTCCAGGCCGACACACTGACCAGAGACACTGAGACTCCTACATGCAGACATTCCAGCTGACAGTGGTCTGAACATCCCTCGCGGGGTGTCCAACTCAAGACCAAGAAGGGCTCCTACATTCTCACTTCAGGTAATGGGGTTCGACTAAATCCTAGAGGGATTCTTGGCTTCACACCTACTCACATGCTAGGTACATTTAGGTACATCTAGATAGGCATCGTAGGAGTACGCGATTTCTTTTATCAATGCATTTTATATTCATGTATTTATTCATGCGTAGTGCAAGATGGTAGAACTGTACTATCCATTTATATTCACTGTACTGCTAATCATATATCTCTGCTACTGTCTAATGGTTGTTGCAGCTCATATATTCTATACAAGAATAACGACTGTTCAATAAACCCTTATTGAAACGCCCAGGCTGTTTATTCTGTGTATCTCTGAGACAAGATAAGTGAGCACGAGTGACTGAGCGAAAAGTAGTATATTGTTTCCATGATCCTGAGGGATCAGGGTTGTCATGTTCTGAGGTTGCCAGAAACTATCCTCTCCCCGATAAGAGGAGACACTAGTGGCACTGTGAGCTAGCTTATGCAAACAGGCTAACATTTCTCGGTGGGGGTGCTCAGAATCAGTCCGCCACCAAACCCACAGTTTATGTTATCCGAACGCGCAGGTCCTTTATGGGTAATATAGGAACTACACGACATGGCGCCACCAACGTTGGTTGGGTTCTTATTTAACAGTAGAATCTGAGTAGTTCAGTCGTGCTAAATCTCAGAGACCCCTACTCACAAAAAAAACAAACTGCCAGAGACGTCTGGAGTGGGTGGGCACAAATTCCGCCACAGCTAAGTAGGCGAAATACCCTATGTATTAGCTGTTGGTTAATCAAGCTTGAAGGACATTTTGTTCCTAAAATTGTGCATAACACCTTATCTTATTTCCCTTGAAGAAATTTCTCCTTTTCAAAATGACTGAGGACATAACCAACCCAGATAATTCGGTGATGGCTAGACGCCTCTCAATAGGAGAAGAAGAGGTGGAAGGAATTCTCATTGCACCTAAATTCAGACGTACTATCACCCTGAAACTATTAGAACATGGTTTACAAGCTAGGGGTGGCATTGTAGCTTTCGTGATTGAGGCACATGAATCAAATAAAACAGAGGTATTTTATTCGTGGGTTACATTCCCAGCAGCAGATGCAAGAACACAGACATTTCACTACTATGTAGAAGGAGATGCACCACAGGAATATGGTCCGTCCGAGGACATAGAAGTTCCACTCACGTACCAGGAACACCTATACTGGTTTAAAGGCGCCCTACCCCATATAAGAAACAGAGTAAGATTAGGCCCGCTCGGAGGAGACAGGGCAACATGGTCAATATTAGCGGCCTACACACCACATCCTGACATTGACCCAATGCCACAGGCAGACTTACTCTTACAACACAAGGATTTAATTAAAATCTACAGAAACCTGACACAGTTTGTCATGAGGACTTTCACAGTCCAACCAACATCAGTTGCAACAAATGGAACTCAATATCAGAGTACAGCAACTAAAATCACACCAGAAACATTATACGCAGTAATGGGCAAGATGCCCACGAAACATGAACAAACGGCATTCTGGGTAGCTCAGAAAATAACTCAGCTAGAGGCAGTATTTCCAAATACTACCCCATTTGAAAAACACAGAATGCTAACAATCTGCTTGCCCATGGGGATAACACCACAAGTAGAGGACTGCACCTCTTGGGGTACAGTCTTTGCTGCCATATATACCAGGACACATGGTATTCCTTCATTAGCAGTAGTACCAGACGTATTGAGACAAATACAAAACGAGTACGGAGCAGAACCTGCCCTGAACTTAGGGATGAAGTTATTAAATAACTATGACCAGGTATCAGCCATAATACTAGCTAATATTAAAGGGGAAGCAGCTTCAGTGGCAATCCGCCAACGCCTAAGGGAGTTCAGCCCGTTACAACAACAACACGAACTGCCCAAAATAATAGAAACTGCATATGCAGAATTAGGCAGAGACAGATTGGGTGGGAAAGCATTAAAACCACAACTGATGGGCAGTCCTGAAAAGGACACTACCAAGCAGACACCTGCTTCTTCTAAAAAGAAGTGGAATAATTAAAAACAACAAAACTTTAAAAACAGATCTCAATCTCGAGGCAGATCTCCTCCACAGGAGCCCTCGGAAAAGAGGTACAACCTTAGGAATAGGGATAATATTAGGAAACCTGACAGGTATCAGGATACTGATACACGTTCCTCTCGTTCCTTTCAGGGCTCGACGAAAAACTCTGAGAGAGAAGGACTGTCAGAACACAAAGAAGAGCGTACAAAGTCCAGAGACAAGCAGCACGCTCAAGACTATACTTCCAAAAAAGAAGAAAAGCCAAAATCAAAACCTCAGTTTAAGAAGAAGAAAGTTGCAGGCATAAAGATCAGACATGCCCAGAATTCTGAGGACGCAACTTCTGAACGGGGAATGAGCTCTGACGATGCTAGACAGTGCGGCAGAAGTAACAATAGCTCGCCAGAACCTGATGGAATTTCTGGTGACAGCGGACTTGAATGATTACATCACGGTGGAAACACCAGACACAAGGGTGAGCGTCCCACATAAGTTACACGAAATAACTCTCCAAATGGAGGGGGACAAGCCCAAGAAAGTTAAAGGTCTCTTTTGGGAAAATCTGTCATCTGGCTATGACATCCTATTAGCAGAACAAGATTGGCTGCCAGCATTTGTTATGGAGTGCCCTAGGGAAGAAACAGTAATTTTTCCAGCATTCTCTGACCTCGTTCCCGTACATCTTAAACATGCATATGCACAGGAGTGGGCAGTGGCCCTAGCTCCAGCACTATACAAAAATCATGCCGGTTGGGATGAGGATTCAACCCCCCACGTGATCCCGTTAAAAGTTTCACCAAATGCTCAGCGGCAATACCCAATAAAGCAAGAAGCTAAAAAAACAGGTCAGGGAGATCTTAGATCAACTTGAATACCAAGGGGTGATTGAAACATGCACCTCACCAATGAATAACCCTTTGTTTCCAGTATCAAAACCGGACAACTCATATCGTCTAGTTTTAGATTACAGACATTTAAACTCATGCACAAAGACCTTCGCTGTTCAAAACGCACACAGTGCCACATTAATGAATAACATTGTGCGAAAAAAGTACAAAACTACACTAGATATCTCAAATGGATTTTTCTGCCAAAATATAGCACCTGAAAGCAGGTATTTGACCGCATTCTCAGCATTGGGGTCCCAGCGGCAATTTTGCAGTCTCCTCCAGGGGTATAAGAACAGTCCGGGGGTTTTCTCAGCAAGAATAACAGGGTTACTCCAAAATTTTGATGAAGAAGCATTGTCCTATGTGGATGATATTTATCTGACGGACGATGACTTAAAAAAGCACTAGACCAGGGTGAGCACCATTATTATGGGATTCGCCTCTGAGGGCTACAAATTTAATTTTAAGAAATCAAAAATAGCCCACCTCAATGTCCTATTTTTAGGATATGAGCTTTCACGTGAAGGGAAAAGCCTGGCAGCAAACTTTTTAGAAAAGTGTGCGCTGCTTCAACCATCAAAATCATTAAAAAATCTACAATCAATACTGAGATTCCTAAATTTCAGCAGAACATACATTTTAGATTACGCAGAAAGGGTAAACCCTTTCTATGATTTAATCAAACCTGACTTTTCAGTCAGACACTGGACACAGGAACACACAAACATCTTACGTTCACTACAAGAAGACATGATAGCTTCCAAACACTTACAGACACGCGTAAAAGTACGCAACTTAGTGATCCGAATAATAGCGGGTCAATGCGGGTACCCTTAACCTTCAATGAAGGCGAAACCGTACCAATCGCTTACAAATCACACCTATACACAAGCGCAGAAATGCGTTTCACTTCAACAGAAAAAATCCTGACAGCAGTTCAGACCGCTGTAGCAAGAGAAAGAGCACTGGCTCAGGGGAAACGCATAATTGTCGTAACCCCAGTACCAGCTTTAGAAGCTGTTACAAAGGCAAGCATTCCAAACGCAAAAGCTACTGCAACAGACGTTGAATACAGATTTGATCCAAATCTAAAAACACAAGCATTTCTGCAATACGAACAAGAATATCCTCTACCAAAGAAATATTGCCCCTCGATCAGTATGAATATATTATTTACACTGACGGATCAGCTCAACCGGCCATAGGGAGTAAGCAACAATACAGCGTGGCATGTGCTATCGTTAAATGTCGCATGCGGGATGGAAAGTTCCATCCGAGTTGCACCAAAACGCAATCTCTAGGAGACTGCACGGCTCAGTTGGCAGAGTTAAAAACACTGATACTGGCACTTGTGAATACGGATCACGAATTCCCCACACTAATTGTGTGTGATTCCTTTTACTGTGTACAGTCATACAATGAATATTTATATAATTGGGAACAGAACGGGTTTAGAGACGCAGAAGGTGGCACAATTAAGCATAAAATGCTATGGGAACAGGTAGTTGAGTTAAAGAACGAACTACCAAGGGCTCACGTGATCCATACACTGAGTCATCAGAGTGATGGCGTTCACGTTGAAGGGAATTAATTGGCTGATGAAGCCGCAAAGGGGGCTGTGCGTACGGCTTCCGTAGCTGCAATCACTCGTTCAAAAACGAGGATAGACAGTGAGATTATGGTGGCTGTTAATGCTTCAAGCAAAAACAGCGGTGCAGTACCAAAGAAATTTCCACTCAAGTACTCCTACAAGTTAGATTCAAACAACATTCCATATGCTCAGATTCCTGGAGTGGGGGACAGAGTAATACCAAATATGGATCGTAGGTTAGGTTTAATTCAGGCAGCACACAAGGGACTAAGTTCTGCACATGCTGGAGTTTCATTGACAGTTTCCCTTTTGAAACAACTCTACTGGTGGCCAAGGTTAAGAAAGCAGACCAAAGACTTCGTCTTAAAGTGCAATATCTGTCAACAGAAAAGTAGGTCCACAATAGAACGTCCAGCGCAGATCCCATTGTTAGACAGCATCAGACTGTCCATTCGCGTGCATTTATCGGAACCACTGCGGCCCATTACAAAGTAATGGTTGCAGTGGAATCCTGCTCAAGATTCCTATGGGTTTGGCCTCAGCGCTGGGCTGACGCTCGAACTGTTATAAAAGATTTGCGAGTCTTTATCGGGACATACGCAGTTGGCACGTTACATTCTGACCGTGGCCCGGCATTTAGCTCTCGGGCTTACAAAGAGGCCATGAAAAGTATGGGCGTTGCACTGCGGTACTCCTCTGCGTACCATCCTAAGGGAAATTTGGTTGTGGAGAGGAAAAACCGGGACTTAAAGCAATCTTTAACAGCTAGGGTATTAGGCAAGGGCGGTAGTTGGGTCAATCACCTTTATGGGGTACAAAGAGCACTCAATAACCAGCCAAGAAATTCTCTAGGGGGTGTCACTCCATATGAGGTCCTATTTGGGACAAGAATGTGGGTACCTGGCTTGATTGTGAAGGCGCAGTGGTGGATGAGAAACCATTTGATATCTATGATCGTTTGGCTGTTTTACAGGATCTAAATGAATCCAGGACACAACAAAGTAACGTGCTCCAGAAACAGACCGCCACTGGGGAAGTCAAGGCAGTAACGGCAAGACCTGTCTGGATCCCAAAAATCGGGGATCTGCTCAGAGAAAAAATAGCGGACAAAAAAGAATTTGGCCCATCATACAGAAAGCCTGTACCTGTCCTAGCAGTTCAAGGAACAAGAACTGTACTTTTGCCGCCTCTTGCCGGAAAAAAGGAGAAAAGATTTGTCTCAATCGACTTAATCAAACCACACTATGTGGCCGATACTGAACAGTAGGGCCCGTGGACTCCACAGTAGCAGACGCCCTCCTCTAGCTACCATCCAAGAAGTTCAAACAGAAAGACTCATCACGTTTGAAGAACCTCCTGTGCGGAATGAAGGACTAAGCAACAATGCTATGGAACTCGTTCCCCTTGAACCAGAAGTTCAACTTCAAAATCAAACTCAAAACAACACACAAGTTGCAATTAGACCAAATACAGACGTCTACGTCAACATGCCTCGACGAGAGCAAAATGAGATTTCAACAAATCCCGATGCAATTCCTACAATTGATCGAACTGCTTCTGGCTACTTCATGAACTTTGATACGTTTTCCTTGGATCCAAGTGAACCGGAAACGACGCCAGCCCAAAATTCACGCAAGCAGCAAGTGAAAGACTTTCTAAACTTTCTTAAAAAGACTTACCTGGTATCGCCTTGGTTAGAACTCTGGGTAATTACTGGGATTCCAGTTTTTCTTTTCTGGCTAGGCTTAGTTATAACTTTTAGCATGCTTATTAATGGACGATACCTTCAACAAAGCTCCACAGCCTAAAAAGTTAATTTGATTTTAAAACCATATCAATCTTCACATCGTAAACAAAGAGACTTGTCAACAGTGAACATCACAGTGGTTTCTAAACCGGGCGGTATAGTCTGGGACAAAGATGATTTTGATATATTCGGTCCGACTGAACTGTTAAAACTTTCACATGTATTTAAAATTTCATTAAGTGATATCATTACCTCCAGTACATTTTCTGATGATTGGGACTCTGAAACTGTTAATAACATGTTGTCTGATCTAGAAAAAACTGCCGCATTTCCGAACACTGAAATGTTAGAAGGTAATTCAGACTATGACACTTTGTACTGTTACCAACATTATGGTCATCATTTCCTACACAAATCTATTTCGCCTAGAAATGTTTTTGAGTACCACCAGTGGGAACATTGCCCTACACCACCAAAAGGTAGTTTGCATATATTTGCACAGAAATTTGCATATTTTTCAGGTTTTAACACCACTGACCCGACCTCATATTATTATAAGGTTACACAGGCATCGGCACTGAAAATTATGTTGACTAACACCAAACAGATATACTCTGCTTCCTTTATTGCCCAATTGTCTGAACAGGGTTTTGACCTATGGAAGGACACAATAGACTTCAGTCTGGGGTTCTAGGGACTGGCAAGTCCAGGAAACAGAAGCGCTATTTAGAGCATGCCTCATTCCACAGCAGATGATATTTCTAAACGGCACTGTGGAACAGACGTCCTGTATTGGATTAGCCAAAACCAAGGATCTGAACACACCTCGATTTCCAACACCATCTCAGATGGAGGGGTGGCAAAATTTGACTTCAAATGGGTGGTTTGGCCCTTAGACACGAACGCATGTCAGAAAAGATTCTGGGGTATAACCGAAGGGTTCAATATCCACAGGCCAGACCCACGTTATGTACAGAGAGAACATCCAGGGGTAGTGACATCCTACAGTGTTGGGAAGTTGTGCCTTGATTGGCTAGAAACCTCAACACTCACATAAGTGAAACAACACTTAGCCTTACTCTCACAAGACATGGATATTAGGGATTTTTTACTAGGTTCCAGGAAACCTCATCAGAAACGTTTCAAATATGCTGGCATTTATGCTGCCTACAATGAAAACTGGAAAATATCCCAACAAGAGGCCGCAGAGAGAATACGGGAAATAGACCGTATTAACTTGGAGAAATCTCTAGCAGTAGTAGACAACGGGTAACAACTTTGACCTCCAGGATATATTCCTTAGGCAACATTGTATCTTCTGCGATAGACATACTGGAACAATATTTAGCCATATTACAACACGGGCAATCTCAGTTACGTTCTGTTATGTTATTGAGCTGGATGCTGCAATCTTTGCATGCAGGCTATGTGCCTTGGCGTAATATCAACAGTACGTCTCTGTTTTCTGAATATAATCTAACAGATAAACAGATGGAAATGGTACAAAGGGGAGCAAAATATACAATGCTGCGTATTGAAAAACTGGACAGGTTACCATTCACGGTAGCGGAATCTCCGTCTACGGAATGGCTTATCCATGGCCACATCACTCTACCGGTCACTACTTTTGAGTTTCAATATTGCCTTGAGCAAAGGCAGGCGGGCAAATATGAAAAGATGGGTAAGGAATACATTAAGGAATCTTGGGAGTCACCATACAGATTTCGATGCCGGAGTGGGGATCGGGAAGTGTTTCTAAGCGGTACAAACTGCAAGAACGCTCTAAGCGGTTCTCTCATGCGCCAGGACATTTCATTGCACGGAGCTTGTAATGGGTCGGTAGCAAACTTGTCCTGCCACATGAAAGGGACTGCAGCGGCCGTGATTAAACCAGTATTCGAGCTGCTCTCGAATGGGAGTTACTTGAAGCTGAACGATCAAGGTTGCTGTGGGATGATTCCGGGCATTGCCTATCTGGTCACTGTGAACTCCAGGGCTACTTGCTGTATGCAAGTATTGTTTCCCCCAACAAGTACAGTCAAGGAGGCGCCGTTATGGCCTTCGTTGAATGTTTCCTTTATACAATTTGATACTTTGAGCAGACTGAAAGCCATGCTTTTGCAGCAACCCGTACCCTTAACCTCCGCTCGAGAGACCTTTGATCTTCAAATCGCAAGGACCTCGACTGAGATACAGGCACTTATACGTACAAACTGCCCCTTGGTGGGTCGTATCTTTAACATGTCTGATACAAGTGGTATTGTACGCCTATTTAAGACCATAGGGTCAGGATTTCTAAGCACCTTTCAAACAATCCTCGGAGTTATTCCAAATTTTATACACTCCGTATTAGGAAGCGTTTTTGGAGGTCTTCCGCTGATCCTGCTTTCTATCGCAGGAATCCTGATTGTCATTTTTCTGCTCCGCAATGGACTGACCAATTACCAACGAGATGGCAAAAGCGCTCCTGGAGCGCAAATACCGTGAGCGCATGGTACAGCATCTGGGCACACCTCGCCTACAGGAACTAAGTGCCTCTTGGTTCCTATCGTTTAGACCAGTCTGGATGGACTGCATCTTACCTGTTCTTCGATGCCTGTTTTGCGGTGAAGAATGCGTGTTGGGCCTCTGTCTGACACTTGCAACGGACACGCCTGCGGACTTGAATACCCAGCTGGAACCCCTGAGGGCCCATGCTCGGCAATGTCCCCAGCGTATTCCCATCTTGATGGCTGCATTCCTCGAAAATCCGCAGGTGCCTTTTACAACTGGGTTGAGCATCAGCTCCGCCGCTAGCACCACTACCACAGAGGTATCGACTACAGCACCGGCTGCCTCTACACCAGCTATTGGCAGTACTGAATATCATCTGTGCTCCATTGACGTACTTTGCGAGGTGTTACAAGGACTGTCCCCTGCAGCAGCAAGCAACGACTATGTTGCGTCTCCCAGCCAGGACACTTAATCTATGATTGGCTCATCGTGTGCTGGGAAAGAATTCAGTTTTTCTTTTTTTTCCCCAAACTCGACTAAAATTGGAACATTTCCTTTAAATTGACACTTTCGCTGGAAAATGCATGGTCTTCTGACGCTTGTAGTGGTTCGACTTATATAAACAAACTCAATTAGGACTTCGGCTTAAGTATCAATCCCAAGAAACTGATTTTCGAAGTAACAGATTTTATATCTTCCTCTTTTTTTTTTCCCACCTCTTAAAACTGTTTTTAAATGCTTTTAAGAAAATATTTTTACAACACTTTGTGATGGTTTTAATGGTTTTAATGCGCTACTACCTAATAGTGGAAATGGTTTGCCAGCATTTTTATCAATATTGACTGTTCGGAAGAGTAGTGGGTGTTATGTTCCATATAGGTACCCTAATATAGGCCCGGGTAACATCATACCCCTTCACCTACATTACCTCCCCTACACTACACTGTAATGGGCCTTTTAGGATTGAACCTTTACCTAGTTCTAGTCCTGGGTGCAGAAGGAGGGTTTCTCCTAAACAATAGAGTCCTATAACTCCATCAATAGACTCACACAGTATGAATGAATATTCATAAGGGTTCTTAGAAACCAGGCTGGGGCTACACCACCTTCCTCCCCATATCTACGTACACGGTTCATCCCATACGTCATCCTAACATCCAACAATGGCTAATACAAGCAACAAGGGACAAAGGAACCCTAGATGCTTTCTGTATAAATACAGCACATCTTGCTAGTGTTAGTTAGAGGGAACCGAGACTTCCAGGCCGACTCACTGACCAGAGACACTGAGACTCCTGCATGCAGACGTTCCAGCTGACAGTGGTCTGAACATCCCTCGCGGGGTGTCCAACTCGAGACCAAGAAGGGCTCCTACATTCTCACACTTCAGGTAATGGGGTTCGACTAAATCCTAGAGGGATTCTTGGCTTCACACCTACTCACATGCTAGGTACACTTAGGTACATCTAGATAGGCATCGTAGGAGTACGCGCTTTCTTTTATCAATGCATTTTATATTCATGTATTTATTCATGTGTAGTGCAAGATGGTAGAACTATACTATCCATTTATATTCACTGTACTGCTAATCATATATCTCTGCTACTGTCTAATGGTTGTTCCAGCTCATATATTCTATACAAGAATAACGACTGTTCAATAAACCCTTATTGAAACGCCGAGGCTGTTTATTCTGTGTATCTCTGAGACATGATAAGTGAGCACGAGTGACTGAGCGAAAAGTAGTATATTGTTTCCACGATCCTGAGGGATCATGGTTGTCATGTTCTGAGGTTGCCAGTAACTATTCTCTCCCCGACAAGAGGAGACACTAGTGGCACTGTGAGGTAGCTTATGCAAACAGGCTAACATTTCTCGGTGGGGGTGCTCAGAATCAGTCTGCCACCAAACCCACAGATTATGTTATCCGAACGCGCAGGTCCTGTATGGGTAATATAGGAACTACACGACACTCTCATAAAAAACCTAACTGCTCGAGGAGGATCATGTCCGTCCTAACCCCGGATAAGTGGACCCTGTCTTTTCATAGGAACCCAGAAGCTTAAGATTAATGAGGCCATGCCTGATGAAAACCCAGCCCATGCCCTAACAGAACTTGCTCAATGAGATATTAAGCTTCCTCCTAGACCTCTCAACTGCCCTATGGCTCACCGTCCCCTTCCACTCTAATCACGCTATCACTTCAGACCAAATGACATCAGCAGGACAAATCAGCCTGGTGACAGTCATCAGGTCCGACTTCATCATTTCCAAAAGCTTACATTTCCCTATCTCTATGAGTTTATCACGGCCTAAGCGTATTAGGACCACATCTGGCTTTTTTAGTGTCCGCAGAATCTCATGCACTCTTGGTGGCATTTGACCCCACTTCATACCTGGCTTCCCCATCCATACCACCGTGATGTTGTGAAGCCAGATACCTCTGTATTGCTCCCACAAACCTGCCCAGTGCGGGCCCTCACGATGAAAGAGTAGCCCAGCATCCAGCCCGCCTGGTTCCCTTCAGGGTCCCCTGCAGGGAGAAAAGATCTTGACTTAATTGCATTTGGGTCTAATGTAGGCCTTGAAAGCCTGAGATTTCCACCTGCCGAGCTGCTTGATGCCATCCTCCCCATCCCGTGTGCCGCAGCAGTCATCGCTGCCCCTATGCGGAATGAGTGCGACCCAAAAGTCTGCAGGGGGAAATCGGCTTGCTCTAAGGCTAGTCTCATCACTGTGGTGAATTGGAACATGCTGAGGCATACACCATTTTGGTGGATAAATAGAGGGAGGCCCCTTGACGGTCTAATCTTAAAATAGCCCTGCGTTCAGGGTGTGATGCAGTTTAGGAATATCAGCTTGCCATTTCCTTCTCGACCAGCTGTAGACCGCCTCAACCTTAGTACCGTGTGACCATTCCCCGTGAGGACATCCTATAGTCAAAAGAATGAGGTGCACAGGTTGCTCCTGGAGCGGCCACCAGCTCGCTGACTCTATAGGCCCCAAAAAGCCCACAGGAAAAGCAGCCATGAACAGAACCAACTCTCTTCTACTCCTCTTCCCAGTTCAAACAACAGGTGTCCTACAGCAGGAAGGTCGGCTCCCCCACAACCCAGGCTTCCCTTCCCTCATCAAGGAAATTGTTTTTTCTGCTCCCAGCTGTCACTCTGGATCATTTTGAGTCCTTACTTCCTCTGGCTTTCCCTATATTGACTGATATAGCGCATTCTTCCTCAGTCCACACTAACTGCATGCTTCATTCTGTCTTTGGCTCACTCCACGCTAACTGCTCGCTTCAATCAGGCTCACCCAACTCTAACTGTTCACTTCATTCTGTCTCACTCCACGCTAACTGCTCGCTTCATTCTAGCTCTGGCACACACAACAGTAACTGCTCGCTTCATTCTGGCTCTGGCACACACCACAGTAACAGCTCGCTTCATTCTGGCTCTGGCACACACCACAGTAACTGCTCGCTTCATTCTGGCTCTGGCACCCACCACATTAACTGCTCGCTTCATTCTGTCTCTGGCTCACTCCACGCTAACTGCTCGCTTCAGTCTGTCTCTGGCTCACTCCACGCTAACTGCTCGCTTCAATCAGGCTCACCCAACTCTAACTGTTCACTTCATTCTGTCTCACTCCACGCTAACTGCTCGCTTCATTCTAGCTCTGGCACACACCACAGTAACTGCTCGCTTCATTCTGGCCCTGGCACACACCACAGTAACTGCTCGCTTCATTCCAGGTTTTGGCACACATCACAGTAACTGCTCGCTTCATTCTGGCTCTGGCACACACCACAGTAACTGCTTGCTTCATTCTGGCCCTGGCACACACCACAGTAACTGTTCGCTTCATTCCAGGTTTTGGCACACACCACAGTAACTGCTCGCTTCATTCTGGGTCTGGCAACACCACAGTAACTGCTCGCTTCATTCTGTCTCTGGCTCACTCCACGCTAACTGCTCGCTTCAGTCTGTCTCTGGCTCACTGCATGCTAAGTGCTCGCTTAAATCAGGCTCACCCAACACTAACTGTTCACTTCATTCTGTCTCACTCCACGCTAACTGCTGGCTTCATTCTAGCTCTGGAACACACCACAGTAACTGCTCGCTTCATTCTGGCTCTGGCACACACCACAGTAACTGCTTGCTTCATTCTGGCTCTGGCACACACCACAGTAACTGCTCGCTTCATTCTGGCTCTGGCACACACCACAGTAACTGCTCGCTTCATTCTGTCTCTGGCTCACCCCACGCTAACTGCTCGCTACATTCTGTCTCTGGCTCACTCCATGCTAACTGCTCGCTTCAGCTTGTCTCTTGCTCACTTCAGTCTAACTGCTCGCTTTATTCTGGATCTGGCTCACTCCACGCTAACTGCTCACTTCATTCTGAGTCTGGTTCGTACCATCCTGTCTCTGGCTTCACTTTTTCCAGCTCACTGGCTCGCTCCTTACTGATTTTGCCTCCCCTCATTCTAACTGTGGTTCACTCCATAATGGATCTGACTTGGCCCGTCTGACTCTGGTTCACTCCATACTGAGTCCGCACTCCCGCCCCCAATACAATTTACTACATATTGACTCTGGCGCCCTTTATACTGGCTCTGGCTTGCTTCATACTGGCTCTGGCTGACTCCATACTAACTCTGGGTGGCTGCAAACTAACTCTGATTCACTCCATACTGACAGGTTCACTCCATAACGAATCTGGCTTGCTCCATACAGACTCTGGCTAGCACCACACTGACTGTGCATCAGTTTATACAGACTCTGGCCTCCTCGATAGTGGCGTCTCCCTCCACACTGACTGGCTCATTCCATATTGACCCTGATCACTCCATACTGACTCTGGGTCGCTCTATCTGACTCTGCCTTACTCCACACCAACCCTTGCTCTCTCAATAACAACTCAAGGCCAATCCATACTGATTTTGACTCGCTCCATATTGACTCTGGCAGGCTCTATTTTAACTCTGGCTGGATCACTCCACAATGGCTCTGGCTTACTCCAGTCTGACTTCGGCTCTTACCCTGGCATACTCTAGTTCACCCCATACTCGCTCCGACTCGCTTCACACTGAAGCATTCCATAAAGAATTTGGTTCGGACTATTCTGACTCTGCCTCACTTCAATAATAGCTTGCTCACTCTTTTCTGACTCTAGATCATCCTATACTGACTCTGGTTCGGTGCTCACTAACTTTAGATCACTCTATACTGTTCTGGATCGACCTATACTGACTCTGCCTCACTCCATACTGACGCTAGATCACCCTATACTGACTCTGCCTCACTCCATACTGTCTCTGGCTCACTCCATACTGACTCTGGCTCACTCCATACTGACTCTGGCTCACTCTATACTGATTCTGGCTCACTCCATACTGACTCTGGCTCAGACCCTGGCTCACTCCATACTGACTCTGGCTCACTCTATACTGATTCTGGCTCACTCCATACTGACTCTGGCTCACTCCATACTGACTCTGGCTCACTCCATACTGACTCTGGCTCACTCCATATTGATTCTGGCTCCCTCCATACTGACTCTGGCTCACTCTATACTGACTCTGGCTCACTCCATACTGACTCTGGCTCACTCCATACTGACTCTGGCTCACTCCATACTGACTCTGGCTCATTCCATACTGACTCTGGCTCAGACTCTGGCTCACTCCATACTGATTCTGGCTCACTCCATACTGACTCTGGCTCACTCCATACTGACTCTGGCTCACTCCATACTGATTCTGGCTCACTCCATACTGACTCTGGCTCAGACTCTGTCTGGCTCCACCACCCCAAATGGCCCAGTCCACTTGTCCTGCAAGGCACAAGGTTCCACTGGGGCCATGACCCACACTTTTTGCCCAGGTTGAAATTTAACCAGAGTCGCATTCTGGTCATACCACTTCCTCATTTCTTCCTGGCTGGCTTCTAGGTTCGCCTGCACGAGTTTCCTGAAGCGGGCAGTTTGGTTTCTGAAGGCCAGCATGTAACTAAACACATCATGGGGAGTTTTCCTGGGAGCCGCCTCCCAGCCTTCCTTCACCAAACTCAGAGGTCCTTGCACAGGGTGACCATACAGAAGCTCAAAGGGACTGAACCCAAGAGACTTCTGTGGTACCTCCCTGTATGCAAAGAGAAGGCACGGCAAGAGGACGTCCTACGTACGCCCCATGGGTTCTGTTAGATCCTTAATCATGCCCTTCAAGGTCTGGTTGAATCTCTACACCAGACCGTTACCTTGTGGGTGGTAAGGGGTGGTGAACTTGTAGGTTACACCACACTCCTTCCACAGGGATGTTATATACTTGGATATCAAATTGGTCCCCCTGTCAGAAACCACCTCTCTGGGGAACCCCACTCGGGAAAAGATCCCCATTAACACCCGGCCCACCACTGGCGCCGTCGTTGTCCTGAGAGGGATTGCCTCCGGGTGGCATGGTCCACCAAGACCAGGATGTACCTGTTGCCCATGGCTGTCTTGGGATCCAGTGGCCCCACGATGTCCATCCCTTCCCTTTTGAAGGGCGTTCCAACCACTGGAAAAGGTTGGAGAGGAGCTTTGACCTTCCTCCCACTCTTACCACTTGCCTGGCAAGTTTGGCAAGACCTGCAATGTCCATCTGACTGCCTTCGCATTTGGGGCCAGAAGAAGTGGGTGACAAGCCTATCAAAGGTCTTGTCCTGCCCCAAATGTCCTGCCAAAGGCACGTCATGAGCCAGACCCAGTAGGAAGGTCCTGAAGCGCTGGGGTACCACCAGCACACGGGCTGACCCAGGCTCAGCGACCTTAGGCTCACTGTGCAGGAGATCATTCTCCCAGTAGATCCAATGTGATCCGGACTGATCACCAGCTGCCTGGTCTGCAGCCTGCCGCTGCAGACCCTCCAGAGAAAGGCACTCCTTCTGCTCCTTGCAGAATTCCTCCCTGGTGGGACCCCCTTCTTGCTGCCAATGGGTCAGCTCAGAGATGTCCCCCAGTTCAGCTACCTGCTCCCCTGTAGGCACCGGGGTGTCCCCCTCAAAGTCTGTGGGAACTTCAGGGGCCAGTTTCCCGCACCCCTTGCCCTTTCTCTTGGCAGGGACTTGGGCCACTGTTTCAGACTCCAAGTCCTCTTGATCACCCTCTCTGGTCGCCATTGACCGAGTGGACACGCATGCCCACTCTGGCAACCCAAGCATCTCCAAGTGAGACCTGAGCTCAACATCCTTCCATAAGGACTGCTCCAGGTCGTTACCTAGCAGACAATCTACAGGCATGGAAGGGCTCACAACCACCCTCTCTCAAAGGGAACCTGCGCCACCAGACACTGGCACTCTGAATTGTCCACCGCAATGACTTGGTGGAATGCCCCTGGGACTACCTGCTTCTCAGAGACCAGGTGACACCGGACTGAGGTCACACTGGCTCCAGTATCTCTGAGAGCCTCTACCCTTTTTCCATTGATGGTCACCCAGGTGTTGTATTTCTTTGTGTTAGGGGGCTCTGGGTTTCCTGGGACCATCTCACTGTCCCCTAGTGCGACGAGGGTCATTTCTGCAGGGTCCCCACCCTCCTGTGGGTACTCCTCCTCCCCAAGCGCTACACTAGCCAACACCTTGGATTGCCCACCGGTGGGTGGCTGTGTCCCCTTAGGGCACTTGGGGTCCCCCTTCATGTGACCCACCTGGTCACATGCAAAACACTTGCGGGGGCTGGTTCCAGCAGGCTTTCCTGACGGGACCCCTTGTTTCTTATCTCCTGGGGGATGGGAACCTTTACCCTGGGTGTTAGTTTGGGGCCATTTAGAGAACTCCGGTGTTTTACCCTTGTCCCCCCCACTTTTCTGCTGGGGACCCTGCCCACCTTTGGCTGAGTCTCCCCCATACGCTTTCCTGTGGACCCTGGTACTGACCCAGCAGTCCGCCTCCATAGCAAGCTTCCTGGGGTCAGTCAGCTTACTATCAACTAGGTGCTGGCGCAGATCTGCAAAACATAGACTAGACAAGAGTTCCCATGCAATCAAATTGTAGAGCCCCTGAAAATCTGTTACATTACTGCCCTTCACCCAGCCATCCAGTGACCTGCAAAACATATCTACACATTCCAACCAAGTGTTGGCATCGGACTTCTTACTGGACCTGAACTGATCCCTGTACTTTTCAGGAGTGAGACCATACTTAGTGAGAAGGGCGTCCTTCATGTCTGGATAGGTGAGGTGATACCCCTTACCCAAAGCTATTAAAGTATCCCTTGCTTTTTCTGGGAAGAGAGGCCACAATCCTGCTCCCCAATTCTCCTCGGGGACTCCATTCATGTGTATCGCTGCCTCGTAACCCTGAAACCACCTTTGTATGTCATCCCCCTTCTTGAATTCTTTGCCTACATTCTTAGGGATGTGCACAATCCTGTCTGCCTGTCTTGACGGGTTGGTGCCACCATCTGAGCTGGCTCTACTCCTCTGATCCAGCTCCTTTATCCTGAACTCATGCTCTAACATCATCCTTTTCTCCTCCATGGCTAACTTAAGCTTCTCCAGATCTACTGTAACTCTCCTTGCTTCCCGCCTGTCCTCCAGCTCTCCTGGGGACAGGCCACTGCTGCCTGGCCTGGAGGGTTCCTCCCCTCCCAAAAGCACATCCACCCTAGGAATAGGCTCCTCCGCCTCTCCACTGAGATCACCAGACTGCTCGCTAGCATGTCTGGCTGCTACCCAGGCCCTCAGCGCCTTTTGTAGCTCCTCCTTCCTCGTGAGGCCTCTGACTTGGACTTTTAGGTTTTTGCAAATTGATTTCAATTCCCTAACATTGTAGGATTCCAACCTATCCTCCTCAAAGGCAATTTCCAGGGATGCAACAGATGATGCTCTTGATTCAGGCATGATGAAGTAGCAAGTTCAAACTGGCAAGATCAAAAATAGGCCAAAAAGAAAAAGAAGCAGTATGTGGCACGTAATGGTCTGCGATATGGTAGTAGTGCACACCACTCACTGTAAGTCAAGTGCAAACGCAAGTCCTATCCTCACCGCTGACAACCAATGTTAGAAATGGGATTTTTGGTAGGTTAGGGCATGTGCCAAAGCCAGGCAGAAACCACCACTCTAGTCAGGATAAGGGAGTTACACTCCTAAAATAACCCTTGCTCACCCCCTTGGTAGCTTGGCACGAGCAGTCAGGCTTATCTTAGAGGCAGTGTGTAAAGCATTTGCACCTAACCAACAGTAATACAGTGTAAGCACTACAAGAGGACACCACACCAGTTTTAGAAAAATATCCAATATTTTTATATACTTAAGAGAAGACCAAAAACAATAAAAATCCACAATACAGTACTTAAAAATCTTCAGTTATCAAAATATTCTTGAAAAACAGTTCCTTGATGTCGATAGCTCCGTCCGGGGCTATCACGGCATCGTGAGCAAACAAATCCAAACAGTTCTGGCTGACCGCGGCGTCGCGGGCCAGCTACGGTGTCGGGAAGACCCGCAAACAGTACCTTTTAGAAATGCAGGGCGTCGGCGACCTCTCGTTGAGCTTCCAAAAGCACGGCGTCCGCAGGCGTCGGTTCCAGAAGTTGGTGCAGGAGTCGTCGGGGCCCTCGAAGTCACACGCGTTGCAGATTGAACTCCTCTCTGTTGAAATCAGGAGCGCTGGCGTCGGCAGGCGTCAGGTGCTGCAGTGCGAAGTGCAGCGGTGAGGCGTGCGGTGCCCTCAGGTCGCGGTGCGAGCAGCGGCTCGGTGGCGGCGTCAGATGGCGTCATCGGTGAAACTAGGCTCGCGGTGCAAAGTGAAGGCGGTGCTCGTCGCGGTGCTGGCAGGTCACGGTGCAAGCAGCGGCGGCGTCGTTGCTGAAGCGCTGTCGTCGGCTGATGAACTGGGGTCGATGGCGCCGGCGTGGGTAGGCCAAGGCTGCGGTGCGGGATGAGGGCGGTGCGTCGTGTAACTTTACGAGCGGTGCCCTCGAACCACGGTGCAAGCAGCGGCGTAGATTTCGGCGTGGAGCGGCGGCGTCGGGGATACCAAGGCGTCGTCGTGAAGCAAGGCGGTGCGGAGTGCTGTGCCCACAGGTCACGGTGCGAGCAGCGGCTCGGTGGCGGCATCAGCAGGCATCGTCGGTGAGACCAGGGTCGCGGTGCGGCATTGCGTCGGTGCCCTCTGCGGTGCCTTCAGGACACGGAGTCGGTAGCGGGGTCGTAGACGGCGTCGGGTTGCTTTTTCTTCTGTTGCAGCACAAAACACACAGTCCCCAGTGCTGAGGGCAGAAGAACTTGAAGTCTTTACTGTTCCTGAGACTTCTTGAACAGGGGGCAAGCTCTACCTCAAGCCCTTGGAGAAACTCACAAAAGTAGATTGCAGAAAGTCCAGTCCAGTCCTTTCACTGCCCAAGACAGAAGCAGCCACTGCAGGCCAACACAGCAAAGCACACAGCAAAGTGGTAGTTCCTCCTCACAGCTTCTCCAGCTCTTCTTCTTGGCAGTCTTCTTGGTCCAAAAGAGTTCTAAAAGTCAGGGGTCTGGGCCCCAATATTTATATCCCAAAATCCTTTGATCTCTTAGGCAGAGAGTGTCTGTGCCCAGCCAGAACCAGTTCTCCCATCTATGGTGTGACTTCCTGGCAGGAGGTGGAGACGGCATGGTCAGAGGCAGACCAGGCCCTTTGAGGTGCAAGGAAATCTCCTCCCCCTTCCCCAATTGCAGCCCAGGTCTATTCAGCCCTTTCCTGACCCACCTAGACTATCTGGAGCCACTCCTGCTCCCCAGCCTTCTGTCATCCAAAACCCAGACAGGCAATCTACATTCCAGCAGAGGCACACGGGATGACTGAGCAAGAAAATACCTACTTTCTAAAAGTGGTATTTTCAAACACAGAATGTAAAAATCACCTTCACTAAAAGATGCATATTTAGATTCTGAGTTCAGGCATACTAAACTCTATTTTCCTACCTAATTCCCCGGGCCAGTTATGTTTATAAGATGTTATAAACAAACTCCCCATTCTGTCCTATGGGGAACAGGTAGCCTTGCAATAGTGAAAAATGAAATGGGCAGTAATTCACTATCAGGACATGCCACACACCCCAGGGCATGTCCTACCTTTCACATACACTGCACCCTGCCCACAGGGGTACCTTTGGCCTACCTGAGGGGTGACTGACATGTAAGAAAAGGGAAGGTTAGGGCCTGGCAAGTGGGTGCACTTGCCAAGTCGACATGGCAGTACCAGACTGCACACAGGCTCTGCAATGGCAGGCCAGAGTTACCTTTTACGGGCTGTTTGTGTGGGTGGCAAAATCCAGTTCTGCAGCCCACCAACAGCATTTGATTTACAGGCCCTGGCACACGCAGTGCACTTTACTAGGGACTGACACATAAATCAAACAGGCCAATCATGGAAACATCAATCCATAACACAATTTACTACAGGAGCACTTGCACTTTACCACTGATCAGCAGTGAGAAAAGTGCGCAGAAACACTACGCCAGCAAAAACAGAGTCAAAACCGGGAGGTCAGAAAGCAAAAACTCAGGGGAAACACGCCAAAAGATGCCAAGTCTAACACTCTGGCTCACTCCATACTGACTCTGGCTCACTCCATACTGATTCTGGCTCACTCCATACTGACTCTGGCTCACTCCATACTGACTCTGGCTCACTCCATACTGACTCTGGCTCAGACTCTGGCTCACTCCATACTGACTCTGGCTCACTCCATACTGACTCTGGCTCACTCCATACTGACTCTGGCTCACTCCATACTGACTCTGGCTCACTCCATACTGATTCTGGCTCACTCTATACTGACTCTGGCTCAGACTCTGGCTCACTCCATACTGACTCTGGCTCACTCTATACTGATTCTGGCTCACTCCATACTGACTCTGGCTCACTCCATACTGATTCTGGCTCACTCCAGACTGATTCTGGCTCACTCCATACTGACTCTGGCTCACTCCATACTGTTTCTGGCTCACTCCATACTGACTCTGGCTCACTCCATACTGACTCTGGCTCACTCCATACGGACTCTGGCTCAGACTCTGGCTCACTCCATACTGACTCTGGCTCACTCTATACTGACTCTGGCTCACTCCATACGGACTCTGGCTCACTCCATACTGATTCTGGCTCACTCCATACTGACTCTGGCTCACTCCATACTGACTCTGGCTCGTTCCTCACTGACTTTAGCTGACTCCATACTGACTTCTGCATGCTCTGTTTTGCCTCTGACTCACTCCTTACTGACTCTGGCTTGGATGTCGCTGACTCTGGCTCACCTCGTGCTGATTCCGGTTTTCTCCACACTGATTAACTCACTCGTTACCAACTCTCTGATCTGAACTGACTCTATCACACTCCAAATAATTGAGTACCTCTCTGCTGACGATCAAATACTTTATACTGACTCTGGTGCTCCATACTGACTCTAGCTTGCTCTCCACAGACTCTGGAACACTCCAGATGCCCCTGCCATGCTGAATACCTCTTTTGAAGTCAGTGGCAGCTGGTGACATTTGAAAGTGGTAGGGCTTAGAAATTCGAGCGAGCGTAGCAAGCGAGCCCAACTGTCATAAGGGTGTTCCAGGGGGTTCTGCCCCTGAGAATATTTTGAAAAAAAGAGTGGGCAAATGGTGCATTTTCAAGCAAATTTGAGAAAGCAAGAAAGTTAATAAGGCAATTGTGAAAGTATAGTTATGACATCAATAAACAGATTTCATATGATAATGATGTAGGTATCTGCTTTTTCAGTATAACCACAGAACTTCATAACAGACTTTGAGAAAACAACCTCACAGATTTCCTTATTTATTGATATACCTTTACAAATGAAATCTACTGAGGAAATACAAGTTATTGTGATTTGTCGGACTGGACACAATGAGACAGCATGGAATAAACATTAAAAGGCAGCAGGGCGCCCTACAAGGCTCTGAACGTCTCATTCAGGGGATGAAGAAATAGGATCACATGCAGAGAGCTGGTTCTTCCAGCATTAGAATCAAATTCAGTTTGCAAAATCCTAATATTAACCTAATGGTGCCACTGACTACTTTGCTGATCATCAGGTAACACACTTGCCACAGTAGCCAGGGAGTGTAAAGCACAGAGGATGTTTGATCATTCCGCATGCGTAATAAACATTACTTGCTTTAACTGGCTTACCACTCGGTATACAAGCTAAGCAAGCGAGTCACTTCAATCATACTAAATTCACTTTGCTACTAGGTATTGGTATTGACATAACTATATAGGGAAATATACTGTTACAACAACAGACGGTTTACTCTTATGTGCATGAATCCAACAGCCCATGTGCACCGAGGTCTCTGCACTATATATCAGTTGCTGCTACAAAGTAAAATACAACGCTAATGTACTTATAAAGATTTATACGGTGTTGTGATTATTAAATACATGCTCAAGGAAGCACATAAAGGCCACTTACAGACTAGCTGTGTCAGCTTTCTTCAGATACACTATTCCTTTTCCCTTCTTCTAATGGGACAGCAGCAATAAATAATAGTTTGTATTTTCATTTATAGCTCTTCATGTCACACTTAAGTTCCTTTAAATAAATTATACTATACTTATACTATTACCCAAATGCCGCTCTATCAAGATGGATCGGATGAAAAGAGCCAAATCTGCCTCACCAGGATCCATACTTGTCACTTCCAGGGTTTCAGCATGGTGCATTCAACTCGCTGTGACATCCAAATAATCTCCTCAGCTAATACCAATTAGAATAGCTGTAAACCAATGGCTGTCTGTTCAAATATAAACACAGCCCATGAACGAATCACTATTTTGTACGTCATCCAACAACACTAGTCACTGTGTTTTTGTTAGATAATATCCTGACAAATGGCTTGAATTTTACTGCTTGCATTTGAAAGAACCTGCTTTCAGCAAACAAGTGAGTAGGGAGGCTGCATGCAAGCCATTTGTCAGGCCACGAAGGACAACAGGCAGGGCTGAGTCCAGGGTTCAGGAAGAGTGAGAGTCAGGCGGGCTGTAAACTTTTGGTGAAAGAAATGACACGACGACAGCCCAAGTCCACTGTGAAAATGTGATATATATGTGAGCCTGCAAGCATTATTATAGTTTTAATAAAATTGTAAAAATGCTCACAGGCTCGGCTCTCGCCCACATGTAAATCAAATTTTCACAATAAATACATCAGTAATGCAGCTGTTATCGATTCTTCTACAGAGAGAGGCCCGCGTGACCTGGTGCAGCCTACCATTGGTACTGGTTAAGGGTGATTTGACCACATTGTTTGTAACTATCAGCGTTGGGGTTGCACAGCACTCTGTATTGTAAAGCAAGTTTGCTAATAAAAGCAATGAAAGCCTGAAACTGAAAAGCGTCAGAAACATAACACGCTTGACGCAAGTTACACTTATGTTTATTTCCGGAATCCTTGATCAGCAGCACCACGGTGATAGGGGGCTGAACTGTACACACCGTGGGGCGCAGTGGCGCACTTATTATAGATAGCAGGCACCCATGGAATGGACACTGTGTCTGACAGCAACAAGTAGGAAAAAAAAGCCGAAAATACACCCGGGACATGCAGACAATAGCACTGACTGTTTTAACAACAAGTAATGTGTGACACTTTTAATTACAATATCCCAAGTAGCATAAAAGGAGTTAACTCCAAGCAGATTTTAAACAAGAAATGAGGTTTTGATTTCAATGTCAATGGTGCAACTTCTACGTCAGCATGATAACCTAATGCGGAAAAACTTTGCAACTTGGACATGTGAAAGGACAAAATCATAAACAATTTCAGAACCGGTTTGAACAAGGAGGGCAATGAGGTGATGCTTGCCACCCCTCCAATGGACCAATTAGCGTGATTCTCGCCCCCAAAGATTTGCAACTTTATGTTTAGTAAGCTAGTAGTAGGGTATAAGAGGACCTACTCTTAAGTAGGAGGAGCGCTTTTCATGCATAATTTTTGAGCACTGGACGTTGACGCTGGAGAACTGCTGCTATTTTCTATAGGCCATTTTCTTAATAGAATTATTCATTTTAGCCTAAACTTGACTGGGAAAGGAACGAGATCGATGCGGGAAACCAGTATATGAGGTCCGTCGAGGAGGCCTGTTTAGCGGGACAGACAGTCAGTTTTTGGGAATTCTATGCTGTGATCTACAATTTATCTGCCTTGGCGAACTTTTATTCTTCATCTAAAAGGGGTATGCATAAATTCTTTTAAACGTTTATTTCTTATAATGATATTGAAACGTATTAAACTGATTAATAAAATTGAATCTTATTCATGCATTTAAAGAAAGTAGATAAACTTTAATATAATTAAAACTACGAGTCTGTGGTTCTTTAGCTCAATAATAAGTGTAATGTTTTAATAGGTTTTAATGTGATTGAGCTGGTCTTAATCACCATCAACTTATTCTAATAGTTGGTCCATCGACCAAAGAGCGGAATACCTTGATGTCTTAGAACCGACAGGATTAAAACAGATTATGTATGATTTAAACAAAAAAACCACAAAGGTGCACCACTTAACAATAATAAGAAAAATATAACAATCCACCTGTGTGACCGTCTTCGCTCTACAGGGAGAGCTCCTTGGATTCGTTTGTAGCCATACTCAGGCTGATCAGGTATTTGTCCTGTGATCTTAAACCCACCAGATTAAGGTGTGGCAACCGATAAGGTCTGACACTGTGTAATCAGACCTTAGATCTTCTACATTGGTGATAAGAAATACTCTTCACTGTGATATTTAAAAAGTGCGCGTAACCTTGACCTACATATCTACTTACTGTGAACACCCCGACGTCGATTCTGGTTTGGAGTGTCCGGTTTCCTATCTTTATGCCCTGAAGAAGTCCTTTATTGGACGAAACGCGTCGGCTGTCTTTTAAGCAAGTTTATTACAAATAAAAGAAGAATTCAAAAATTACATTATGGATATGGATTGTTATATTTTTTCTTATTATTGTTAAGTGGTGCACCTTTGTGGTTTTTTTGTTTAAATTGTTATAATCCTGTATTGGATGGCACCGTGGCAGTGGGTGCATTAACGGTGTGCACACATGCGATAGGAGATTTCCAACTTTAGAAATAATAATTAGGGATAACGGGTCAGGTGCTTGGTCTCTACAGGGTACACTGCCAATAGTTTGTTTTACAGATTATGTATGATGTTTAAGAAATTATCTTGTCAACCTTAAAAAGGTATCCCGTTCCTCCAGCAGTTTTAATTCTTTCTCCTAGGTGATGTGGATGGGATCCAGGGAATATTTGGGTGAGTGAATATTTATGCGGTGTTATGGGCCCCACCGTCCTATGGTATAGTTGTTAAAAGAGTAATTCAACCTGGATGTCATGTCCAAAGGAGAAGAAATTATATTAGTCGCGCTGGATCAGATTTCTTGGTAGCAGAGTTATGGTTACTATAGATTAGTTTGGTGATTATTGATTATTGATTATTTCATGTCTAACACTTCATGTCGAATTGTATTACGTTATATGTAAGTCGGAAAAACAATTTGAAGCTTCCGGGAAGTAGGAAGTGGACACGTGTGTCAAGAGAAGTCACATGGAATAGTGCATTGTCTGATTTTAAAATTGGTGATAACACAGGTTGTGTTATGATAGGGACATTTTATGTATAAAACGTGTATGAGTGAAATAGCAACTGGTTTTCTTGTGAAACTCTGGCCTTAATTCTCAGGAGCAGTATAGTCTCCACATGTGTTTTATCCCCAGAGAAACGGGTTTACCCCTTGCTTGAAAGAAGGGTAAGGTAGAGGGAAGTGCTACACTTATCGAACGAAACTGTATTCTTGTAAGATAGAGTGAACTATCACTTTTGTTTAGCGAAAACAGACAATGGAAATGTGTTTTATGTCGTAACTAATAAAATATAGTCAAGAACAAACTGCTGATAAATTTTGTAAAGGAGGGGTCAGGAGTAGAACTGACGTTGACAAAAGACCGCGCTGGGATTGGCCAGTGCATTGGAAACACGGAAAACGCCCTGATTGGTGCGTTAGTGTGAGACGCGCTGGGATAGGTCTCAAGAGCAGTGACGTAGAGGCTTCGGATTGGTGCGTTGGTGTGAGACACGCTGGGATAGGTCCGAATAGCACATAGAGAACAGAGCAGAGTTGCGAGTTTTCAGAAGGAAGAGAAATCGTGAAATATGGCTTATTATGAGTACTGTAGAGAGAAACCGTCATGGATGGCGAAAATTAAGAACTTCTTTAAGAAAGACAAAAAGGTAGTGACTAGAGAGGGACAGGTAATTCCTCCGCCGAAAACGCCAGCTTCTCATATGATGCTGAAATACGGTTATCATACTTGCATTTGGTTAGAAAATTGGACAAAATATACTCAGAATGATGGAGTATTGGCTTTTCCAGAGAATGGTTCATTTAGCACAGCTGTACTTCGAAATTTGAGAGAGAAAATGATGAAACTTGAGCCAAGACCTAGACCGACACAGTTTGAAGCATTAGGTGAATGGGAAGACGAAATGTATGAACGAGAAAGATACAGAGGTGCAAAGAATCATAGTTTAGTTCCTGGAAGATTATGGGGAGTGAATCATGAGGACAGGATGAAGCGTTGGAGATATGCTAACATGACAGAGGGTTTGTTTCCAGCCTTTACGGTTGAAGGGAATACAGGAAGAAAGTGTACAGAGAAAAAGAAACATACAGTTACAGAGAGGTACGGGTATGGAGGTAGCGAAACGGAGGATGAATTGCTGGAAGATATTTTAAACAGAAACCCACCTCCATATCAACAGAATTCTGCGGTGGTGACACCCAATGCACCGCCAATGGAAACTGGGAGGAATAAAAGTCCAGAACGAAGATACGATGTAAATAGGTCAAATGAACAGTTAGAAACTCCACGAAGTGAAAAGTTTGACAGTGGCAATGCAGCTGAGTTAGCAAAAACCACAAAAGAATTGACTGAGAAAATAAGAGAGTTAACAATGAACATGGAAGCTGTGACTGTGCCAGTGACAATAGGACCAGTAATACCAGTTTTTGAGAACCAGAAAATAGATGAGCATTCCTTAGTCATCCCAATGAACCCAAATATGCAAAGAATGAGAGAAGGGATAAATACAGAAATTGAAGAGGCAAGAAATTTGGTCAGCTCAAATAGACCGAGCCCACCTACTAACCTGACAGTAAATGAGAGTGAGATAAAGAGGATTCCTATGGGAACCAAGTCTGCATCTGAAACGCCAGAGAGGAATAGAAACTGGATAGAAATAAATAGTACACCTGTAGGTCCAACTCCAGAAGAATTAAGTGAATGGATGAGAAATTTGCAAAAGAAAGAGACAGAACCGAAACCATTGGATGTAATCAGGCTAAAAATAGATATGGAAGAGTTGATTTTAGGGACTATTGGTACAGAAAAATTGAAAACATACCAAGACGACGAGATAATGTTCTTGTGTAAGAGCATTACTTGGAGAGCTAGAAATTTACATGACAAATTGGAAGAGACAGCGAACGAACTAGGAGTAGAATTTGTAAAAGTCAGGAGTTTGCAGAAACCATATAGGGTAGATTTTTGTGAGAAAGATATAGAAAATTTAAACACATCAGGACAGTTAACCCAGATAAAAGAACTGATTGTTTTGTTGAGAAAATGGGGTGATGTGGACAAATGGAGAAGCAGGTGGACCAAAAGAAATGAGAGAACAACCGACAAAGCGTCTTTGGCTTTTGCGGTGACAGACAAGGAATCAGTTGTAAGGGAGTATCCGATGAGAGAAACTCCAGGAGGTAGTTATGTACATGCCCCATGGTCCAGACAAGATATACTGTCATTTACAAATGACTTTCCAAAATAGAGAGAAAAACCTGTAGAATGGTACAGACAAGTGGAAAGGTTTGTCAAAGTTTCGAAAGTGTTGTGGGTAGATTGGATGGATTGTTTGACATTGTAGTACCAGCCGATTTATGGACAGAATGTAAAATTACCATTGATTGGCCGACAGTAGAATACCCAAGAGACGCAAAAACAGGAGCGCCAGGACCAGAAGTAATGAGGAAGTATGATCAGGTTATTACCTTTTTGAAAAACAAAATTCCACCCAAAGAAACTGATTGGGTAAAGATTGACAGAACTACGCAAGAGAGTAAGGAATCTGTACACGCCTATTATGAGAGGCTACTTTAGTTTTTTAAACAGTATAGCGGTTATGAGACACTGAATGAGAAGGACATGAGTCATTTTGTATACAGATTTGTTTATGGGTTGAAACCAGAAATAAGCGAAATGATTAAGCAGCACATGATATGTTGGCAGAACAGCACAGTGGACGAGGTGTTGAGGTATGCTAAGTATTGTAGTGATGACATTGAATGTAGACAGCGTAAATTAAAAGAGAAAGCGATGTGGGCACAAGTGAAGGTTGCAGAAAAACAAGAAGCTCAATTGAATAATCAGGTTAATGAGACAGGACAAACTAAATCCAAACCGAATATAGGTAAAGGCAAAGGTCAGATGAGTATAGAAGAGGCGAAGAAGAAGTGGCCATGCCACAACTGCGGAAAGTTAGGGCATTGGAGAAACGAGTGTAAATTTCCTCCAAATCTAATACGGAAAATCAATCATTAAATCCACAGGTGCAGAGTGAGGTGAGTTACCAAGAGCTGCAGCAACCACAGGTAGTTACTCAACAGAGTCAGGTGCCACAACCACCACTTCCCAAGAGTGTAAATCCTCAGAGATACAGTGCAGAGACAGGATTCTACAGAGGAGAGCAGGTAACACAATTGCCGCGAGCAGCTGCGATATCGCAGTATTGGTTACGACAGGATGGGAATGAATCGGATGAAAGTTTATGACGGTGCCTAGGAGAGGAGGAAGAGTGCGTACTTGGCGCACCTCTAGAGGTAGACCAGATGGATCCATTTGTGGATGGAGAAGTGAATGGTGCAAATGTGACATTCCTTGTGGACACTGGAGCTACCCGTTCTACTGTTAGATCAGTGGAAATTCCAAACCTTCCTCTCTCAGGTGAATATATCCAAGTCGTAGGTGTCTCAAACCAGCAGATTAAGGCGCCTCTTACCAAATTAGTAGAGGTGAAAGTTGGACCATTCAGAGAAATGCACCGATTTGTGGTGTGTGATTGCAGTCCCGTAAACTTACTAAGACGCGATCTACTTTGCAAAATGAATTGCACCATTTATTGTACCCCGAATGGGATTGCATTTCAGACACCAGATGAAGATGTACTATATAAAATGACAATGGCAGAATTAGAGCCCGGAGTGAATGACATGTTTCCTGTGTTTGATGTAGAGAAAATCCCAATTGAGTTAAAAGAAACAGTCAGACAGGAGGTATGGGATTTTACAGGCGAAGACATTGGGTTAATGAGAGGAGTAGACCCTGTTAAAATTTCTGTTAGAGAAGGAACATATTACCCAAATACTCCACAATATAAATTGACGCCAGAAATTATCGAAGGAATAACACCTGTAATCAATAAAATGATTGAGCAGGGAATTTTGAAAGAAATAATGAGCAGTCCATGTAATTCACCTATTATGGGACTAAAAAAGCCAAATGGGACATATAGGATAGTGCAAGATTTACGAAAGGTCAATAAAATTGTTGTTCCTTGTTGTCCAATTGTACCAAACCCTGCTGTAATACTGTATCAGATTCCACGTGATGCAGAATGGTACACAGTCATTGATTTGTGCCATGCATTTTTCTCTATTCCGTTACATCCAGAAAGCCAGCCATTATTTGCGTTCCGGTTCGGAGAGCGTATTTTGGCATGGTGCCGAATTCCTCAAGGGTATACAGAAAGTCCCTCAATTTTTAATCAGATCTTAAAGAAATCGTTGGAAGATTTAAAAATGCCTGAAAAATCTGTGATGGTTCAGTACATTGATGACCTATTAGTGGCATCAAAAACCAAAGAAGCATGTGTTACTGACACAATTGCTTTACTGAACCATTTAGCCGAAGGAGGACATAAGGTGTCCCCGTCTAAATTACAGTTTTATCAACAAGAGGTTCAATACCTAGGTCACAAGATTGAAAAGGGAGTGCGAAAGGTAACGACCGAGAGAATAAAGATTATCCGAGGAATGAGAGCTCCAATGACACAAAGAGAGGTGAGAATGTTCCTTGGAATGGTTGGGTATTGTCGACAGTGGATAAGTGGATTTTCATTAATTGCAAAACCTTTACAGCGATTGACGAAAAAGGATGTTAAAGATCCGTTTAAATTGAATGACGAAGAAATGAAAGCATTCAAAGAACTAAAAACGAGACTGTGTGAAGCACCAGCACTGGGAATGCCTGACTATGAAAAAGAATTTGAACTGTATTGTAGTGAGAGAGATGGGTGTGCACTTTCAGTCTTAGTGCAAAGACATGGAAACATGAAAAGACCTATTGCATATTTTTCAGCTGTTTTAGACCCGGTAGCAAAAACGTTGCCTGGATGTCTGAAAGCAGTAGCTGCTACTTGTGTGAGTCTGGAACAAAGTGAAGGCATTGTGATGGGATATCCACTGAGAGTATATGTTCCACACTCAGTCGAAATTCTCTTGACAAGAACCAAAACTCAATACATGACACATAGTCGGCTGACTAGGTATGAAAAGGTGATTTTGAGTGCAGACAATGTAACCATTGACAGATGCACAAGCGTAAATCCTTCGACATCATTGCCGGATGAAGGGAGTGAGGCAGACAAAGATGAAGTTGATCATAATTGCTTGGATGTACTTGAATATTGTACGAAACCAAGGCCAGACATCAAGGATGAGCCCTTAAAAGAATCAGATTATGTGATGTTTGTGGATGGTTCGTGCCTGAGGAAGAGTGAAGGAGTTTTAAGTGCGGCGTATGCTGTGTGTACAGTAGCTGCAATAATGGAAGCATCTTGTTTGAGAGGGATACGTTCCGCCCAAGTGGCTGAATTGATTGCTCTGATTCAAGCGTGCAAATTGGGAAAGAATGTCCGAATTACGGTGATCACAGATAGCCAGTATGGCTTCGGAGTGGTCCACGATTTTGGACAGATCTGGTCCCAGAGAGGTTTCTTGACATCTGCAGGAACTCCAATTAGAAATGGTGAGTTTGTGAAGAAATTGCTTGAGGTGATACAGCTGCCTAAACAGATTGCAGTGGTGAAGTGTGCTGCGCTCAAAAATGGGGAGGATTTCATAACCGTGGGCAATAAATATGCAGACGAGATAGCTCAATATTGTGCTACAAATGCAGTCTCATTGAATCGAAGAAGAGAAAGAGAGCATGTTCCATGTCCCTTGCTGTTTACTAACATTGTTGAAACATGGGCTGAAGTAAGACAATTACAAGAAGCAGCAAATGATGAGGAAAAAGATAGTTGGATAAAAGCAGGTTGCAGAAAAAGGGAGGAAGATGACGTTTGGGTTTATAGAGATGAAAGACCAGTTATGCCTGATAGCATGATTTCTAACATGGCACGGATGTACCATGGACAAGCTCATATTGGAAGGGACGCCATGATCCGACTTTTCAGACAAACCTGGTATAACCCAAAATTCAGAGCTATAGCTGAAAGTCTTTGTCAAAGATGTCTTATTTGCCAACAGATAAATCCAGGAAGGAAAACAGTAGTGAGTCTAAGAACAATAGGGCGAGAGGGAGGTCCTTTTACTAGGATGCTACTGGATTTCATAGAAATGCCCCCAAGCAATAGACTGAAGTACGTTCTTGTGGTCGTTTGTTTGTTTTCTCGTTGGGTGGAAGCCTATCCGACCAGAAGGAATGATGGAATTACAGTAGCTAAACTCTTGCTGAGGGAATTCATTCCAAGGTACGGTTTTCCAGTAACGATTGAAACAGATAGAGGAACACATTTTCAAAATGAGCTAATCCAACTGATATGTGAAGCTCTTGGTATTCAACAGAAATTACACTGTGCATACAGACCAGAGGCTTCTGGAGTAGTAGAACAAGTGAATGGAACAATAAAGAATAGGTTAGGGAAGATGTGTCAAGCCACAGGACTCAAATGGCCCGATGCCCTACCATTGGTACTAATGACCATCAGAAGCATACCTGATAGAAAAACAGGTCTGAGTCCCCATGAAATAATCATGGGACGAGCAATGAGACAAGCACATGTACCTGTCAACAAACTGCTGACTATAACTGATGATCTCGTGTTGGATTATTGCAAAGGATTGGCTGATGTGGTACATTCTGTGTTTCATCAGGTTGGACCGGATGCGACCACTCTCGAAAGAAAACCAGCTCATGATTTGAGTCCAGGAGACTGGGTTCGCATAAAAGTCCACAGAAGAAGAAACTGTTTAGTTCCTCACTGGGACCAACCACGACAAGTGATTTTGGTGACAACAACTGCAGTCAAATGTGCAGGAGTGAAAAACTGGGTGCATGCCAGCCATACTATCAGAGTTCCAGATCCTGAAGCTCGACCTGTAAGTCGACATCTGGAGATATCTGATACCAGTTCAGCATCCGATGCGGAAGACGAAACAAACAGGGTTCCAGAACTTGAAGATCGACCTGTAAGTTGACATCTGGAAGACCCAGGTACAAATTTGACAACAGGAGAAGAATCTGAAATAACAAAGGTTCCAGAACTTGAAAATCGACCTGTAAGTCGACATCTGGAAATATCAGATACTAGTTCAGCATCTGAAACAGACCAGTCAGATTGTGATGAAAAGCTAAAGAATAAATGGAAAACTGACTTCATTAACGAAGAAACTGAACCAAGAGACAGTGACATTGATCAGCCAAGCACAAGCTATGGTAAAAATCCTTCAAAAATTGTCGAATTAGACGAGGGAGGGATCGATTCAGATAGAGAGATAGAAGAATCGGAAGAACCCCGAGGAGCAATAGGGACAGACCAACAAACAAAAGAACAGGGAAATTTAGAAACAGACAGAGAGATCAACGAGAATTCGGAAGAACCTCGAGGAGGGATAGAAACAAGTGGCCAAACAGAAAAGACACAAGAAGGTTCGGTTCTAGATAAAGAAGGTGAAATCATAAAGTTCAAAATAAGAGGAAGTGAAGTAAGGTCTGAAACAGAATCAGAAGAAAGTGAAGAAGAGAGGAAGCAGAGACTAGGACCAAGAAAGAGGACTTGGAGAGCTGAACGAGAGGAAAAGGAAAGTGAACCAAAAAGGCAGAGAAAAGGAGATAATTGGCCCCACGAAGTCAAAAGACTGAGATACAAAATTATAAACTTAAATAGAGATAATGCAGAACAAGTAAATGAGATAACAAGTCAAAGGGAGCAAGGAAAACAAAGTGGAAAACAACTACAGAAAACGAAAAGAGTGAAGAAAGCTAATTTGAAATATAAGTCACCTGAGTGGCTATACATCGCATTGACTGACATCAAAGAAGAAGATAACACTCACGAGAACCAAGAAGAAATCTGCAGACCAATGGGTGAAAGTGAAGTGCAACAAGTTTGAAGAGATTAAAAAGAAAAACCCGGACTGGACACTCAAAACCTGAACAAGACAAGAAAGAGTTCTGAAAAGAACTAAAGAGAGTACCAAACGAGACAAAGTGAGAAGGTAGAGTGGCTGAAACGTCATTCTGAGGTGTGATGACACATTTTTATATATATATATATATAGATATATATATATATATATATATATGATATATATATATATATATATATATATATATAGATAATAGAACAGGATGGTAGACACAGAGAATGGAAGACCTAGATGTGAGTTTTTACGTAGATGGTGTAGAATGTGTTTCTTTTGTACAGGTTTATTAATGTTTGTTTGGCTTATTTTAGCAATCACCATTCCAATTAGATTAGCTGTAGAAGAAACGTCCATATTAGGGAACAACACAAAGAAGGATAAAGAAGTTAACATACAGAACACAGCAACATTAATAGATAGTGCCGAGTTACATAAGGATAGATCCATAACTGATTTTTCAAAGAACGTTTTCACAAAATTGTTATATGAATATGTAGAAACAATGGATGTGAGAGATTGTTATGTTTGTATGCAATTACCTGCGTCTGTCACAGAAGGTGTGACCTATCATCACCTTCCTTTGACGCATGGAATAACATGTAGTGTTTTAGCTAGTTTATTTTATAAAACAGGTAGATTAGAATAATATTATACTGATATAAATAAGGTTTTCGCAAAAATTCCTATAATTCCTGAATTGAAAAAAGTGAAAGAAGCAAGGATGTTTGGTGAATTTTTCATAGAAAATAAAGATTTGACATTAGAAAATATAGTTAAACACAACCTTACCTGTGAGTTAAAGGAAGAGGAAAAGGTATTTTTAGAGATGGTGGAAGACAGGAGAGTTAAGTTTCAAAGGAAAGTAATGGAGGAGGAGACAAAACCACCCCTATGGGCGTTTGAAGGAGAAAATAATGATAAGAGAAAAACAAATGCAGCTATGACTTTAGATTGGCCCCAACAGGGAAAGTTGTGCATTAGTAGAAATAGAACCAGATATGATAACTATTTCGTGGGTTCCAGTGAATGTCGAGACAATTACAAAATTTTAGGAGGATGGGGATTCAAAGGAGGAAAAGATCCAATATTTCCAGGGATCTATTATATTTGTGGAAACAGAGCTTATTACAGGTTGCCGGACCACTGGTATGGGTCATGCTATTTAGGCCTGGTCTTTCCAAAGATTTTTCATGTGGAGAGAGGAGAAAAAGGAACACACGAAATGGGTGAAACATTCACAAGTAGAAAAAGGGAAAGTTTTTCAGAAATAGTTGGTGACATTTTTGGAGCAATGATACCAGCAGTGGGTATATCTTTGAATGCATTTAAAATTCAGAAATTGTCCACAGTGGTAGATCGTTTATCAACGAATACTGCTGGAGGGTTCTTGATGGTAAATACCGAGATGGTTGCCATGAGAGCTATGGTGATGCCCTTGACATTCTTTTGGCAAAAGAGGGTGGAGTCTGTGGAATGTTGAAAGTCCAACATTGTTGCACTTACATTCCAGATAAAAGTGAAAATATACAGAAGTATATAAAGAATATTACTAATTTGCACAAAGAACTTGTTCCACTGGAGGTTGAAAATGCCTGGGAGAAACTTGGTAAGAGTTTTTCCTCAATACCAAAATGGTTCACTGAAATAGGTAGTTCTATTGTAGGGAAAGTTTTGATATCAGCAACAGTAGTAATATTAGTGGTGTTATTAGTGAAGTTTGTTATTATATGTATTAAAAGGAGAAAAAGACAAAACAAAATAAAAAGAGAAAATAAGATAAATAAAGAAGGAGAACGAGAATTGGGTGAAATAGAACTTGAAGAGCTAAAAGAAAACATGTATGAGAGAACAAAAAGACAAGATGAAAGGGACACTGATGTGTAAAACTAACAAAAAAGCAAGTGGACAAGAAACATTCTATCTGAAAAATTGTGTAACATGGATTTTTGTGGTGATATTAAAAATCACCAAAGGGGGGAGTTGATGGAGCGAGGTAAATAAAAAATTTTGGAACCCCCTAGTATTCATGCTAAAAAGTTAATGTTATTAATTGTTTGACCGACTAATCAACATTTTTATGTCTTTTTATAGACATTTTACATAAGTGGTAACTGCAATTTATGTGCAAAGTTAACCTACTTACAATTGTAAAAGTGAAATAATATTAATATAATGGTTTGCGTACTAATTAGAGTGATATTGCATGATTTGTGCTATGTAGTAAAATTGTATTGTGGCAAAAGAATGCGGATGGTAAGTAAATATGGCTTTATATGTCGCTTTTCCTAGGTAACACCTAATTGGGGTACTTAGAATGACGGGTGGGAAACGAAAAGGCTTATTTTCTCTATATTAATTATGATTGTGTTTGTTTTCATGATAGTTCGTTCGGGCCTGTTAGGCCGTGCTGTAAAAATGGCTGCCGAGGCAGATGGGCTTAATGCGCAGACGCAAAGATGGCTTCCAAGCGGAAGAAAGCCGCAGAGACATATCACGTGGCTACAAGTCGAGCCCAGAGTGAGAAGTGTCAAGGTCGGCCTGACCTGACACAAGGCAGAAGCCAAGAAAGACTCAGCGTGAATCCGTGAGAACAGGGGACAAGTAACAGTGAATTAACAATGGACTGTTTAAAATAAGTTGCAAAGAAGAAGAAACATTTAACGAACTGTCAATCGGATTGCTATTACCCTAAAGCTGTGTGAAAGGACAAAATCATAAACAATTTCAGAACCGGTTTGAACAAGGAGGGCAATGAGGTGATGCTTGCCACCCCTCCAATGGACCAATTAGCGTGATTCTCGCCCCCAAAGATTTGCAACTTTATGTTTAGTAAGCTAATAGTAGGGTATAAGAGGACCTACTCTTAAGTAGGAGGAGCGCTTTTCATGCATAATTTTTGAGCACTGGACGTTGACGCTGGAGAACTGCTGCTATTTTCTATAGGCCATTTTCTTAATAGAATTATTCATTTTAGCCTAAACTTGACTGGAAAAGGAACGAGATCGATGCGGGAAACCTGTATAGGAGGTCCGTCGAGGAGGCCTGTTTAGCGGGACAGACAGTCAGTTTTTGGGAATTCTATGCTGTGATCTACAATTTATCTGCCTTGGCGGAACTTTTATTCTTCATCTAAAAGGGGTATGCATAAATTCTTTTAAAAGTTTATTTCTTATAATGATATTGAAACGTATTAAACTGATTAATAAAATTGAATCTTATTCATGCATTTAAAGAAAGTAGATAAACTTTAATATAATTAAAACTACGAGTCTGTGGTTCTTTAGCTCAATAATAAGTGTAATGTTTTAATAGGTTTTAATGTGATTGAGCTGGTCTTAATCACCATCAACTTATTCTAATAGTTGGTCCATCGACCAAAGAGCGGAATACCTTAATGTCTTAGAACCGACAGGATTAAAACAGATTATGTATGATGTTTAAGAAATTATCTTGTCAACCTTAAAAAGGTATCCCGTTCCTCCAGCAGTTTTAATTCTTTCTCCTAGGTGATGTGGATGGGATCCAGGGAATATTTGGGTGAGTGAATATTTATGCGGTGTTATGGGCCTCACCGTCATATGGTATAGTTGTTAAAAGAGTAATTCAACCTGAATGTCATGTCCAAAGGAGAAGAAATTATATTAGTCACGCTGGATCACCCTGAAGTCCTCAAACTACTTGCTTGCATGAAGTGGACATCGCACATCTCCGAACCCCTCCCTACTGCGCTTGTCAAAAATCTCAGTCACATAATCTCTCCTACATGGACCGAAATCCTTAACTCCTCCTTATCTAGAGGCTCCATGCCGGCTTCCCTCAAACTTTGCCAAGTCACCCCCCTCATCAAAAAACCAGATGCCGACCAGAACGACCTTAACAACTTCAAATCTATAACTAACCTACCTCTCCTTGCAAAAACCATCACAAAAATGTGTGCCTGCACAACTTAACAACCACATTGAAAAATACAACCTGCACGACACCTTCCAATCTGGATTCAGGAAAGGCTGCAGTACAGAGACTGCAAAACTGAACATCACCGACGACGTACACAGATCTCTGGAAGAAGGCCAGGCTTGCCTCATAGTCCTCCTGGACCTCTCGGCTGCCTTTGATACTGTCAACCATGACATCCTCCTAAACACCCCCTCACAACGTGCAGGCATAAATGGAACTATCCTTCAGTGGTTCACTTCATCCTGAACCAATGCTCACAGCTAATCCAACTAAACAACTCCTCCTCGAAAGCAACACCAGTCCCACAAGAAGTCCCTCAAGGATCAATCCTGTCTCCTGCCCTATTCAACCTGTATATGGAACCCCTTGCAACAAGACTGAAGAAAGCCAGAATTATCTATCATCTCTATGCAGAAACTGCAGATGACACCCAACTCCACATTAAAATATTGTCAGTTAAAGAGATCCAACAACTAAACAGCATTCTCGCCACGGTTCAATCCTGGCTGACTAACAACCATCTTAAGCTCAACCTCAGCAAAACTGAACTCCTGTTCTTCCAACCAAAAGGAAAGTCCTTTCCCGTAGATATTTGGCTCGACAACCTCACTGCACTGAACTGCAAACTATCCATCTCCAACTCTGTCAAATCGCTGGGGATTACACTTGACAAAAACCTGAACATGAAAGAGAATAGTAACGCCTCAGCTAAAAGTGCCTTCTAGACATTGAAACACCTTAAAAAAATCAAACCATTCATTCCCATCGAAGAGCTAAAGACTGTGGTGCAATCCTTTGTCCTCTCCAAGCTAGACTACGGTAACGCAACAATCACGGGCACCACAAAATCACACTTAGCCCCTTTGAAACCTACACTCCATGAAGCGGCCAGGCTACTGTCGAGGGAGAGTCGCTTTGACCACATCACTCCCACTCTCAAGAAACTCAACCGGCTACCAATTGAGGCAAGATGTATACTCAAAACTGCCTGCATAATCCACAAAGCTCTCTACACAGAAAAACTAGTCTACGTTGCAAACAAACAATAAAAAGCCGAACAGAAGAGACCTCTTCGAAGCTCTAACAGTCTACTCCTAATTCTGCCAAAATTTAAGAAAGAAAAATCTCGCACCCACTCCTTTTCTGGGAATGCTCCTAGAAACTGGAACTCGCTGCCTCAGGATTTATGTGACAATAACTCATTCCCTCATTTCAGGAAGAAACTTAAACTTCTGCTAATCAATAAATACCTAAACCCCCTCCCTAAACCTTCTGATTGGCCCGTCACTCCTACCCCAAACCCACCATGTAAATTTGAGCACCACTACCTCAGTGAAAAAACTATGTCTCTACTCTCCCCACCCTCATAACCCACTACCATAACTACCTCAGAACTATATTGTTTATATGTCCACTGTCTATCATGTAATTATGTTTCATACTGTTACTATGTATTTTTATTTACTCTTTATGTAACTCGTGCAAATGCCGCTTTGCTAGCTCTGTAAAGCGCTCTGATACCTTCGGGTCAAGGTCATGATATACAAAACTAATTATATAAATAAAAACCAATGCAGCCCCCACTGAGGTGCATCACACCTCTCCTCTCTATCCACTAGTGTAGGAGCACAGGCATGCTTCATGCAGGGACTCTAGGATGTCCTATCAGCTAGCAGGACCACACTGGACATTTATCCCATGAACTGGAGCCATTGGAGGCGGGCTTGGAAGGTCAACAGCTGATGCCTCTGTCTCAAGCTCCTCTGGGCTTATGGCAGCAGGGACGGAGGGTTGAGGTGGCGGAAGGAGAAAGAGAGGATAGAGAGAAAGACAATAAATGGAAAGAGAGAGGAAGGGAGCGCAGCTGGTTTGAATATCTTTGGCATTGCTGCTTTTGGTTTCCTGCTCGACCCCAACAACTATGTCCAATGGGCTTTAACTAGGAGCTCAAGCATACCGAATATGTATTCCTCACATCTTAGGGAACGAGAAGAAATAGAGTAGTCTGCTACAGCATGCTTACTATTTATATCACAAAACCAGACAGGTCTGGTAGCCCTACTGGGGCTCAAAAGAAGAAAGAATCCCTTTCCTTAAACAGAAGCACCATCACTCACATTTTGTGGCATGCCTCATCATCGGGTCTTATCTCCCCGTCACAATATCCTTCCAGGGTGGGCTCAACTATTGAAAGGGATCTCTTGATATTATATGCAAGGAATATAGAAAAAGGTTTAACATTGTCTGGTGGAATAACTCAATATTGTTTAATAAAGCTCCTCAAACAACATGAAAAAAGATTTGCAGATGTTATAGAGACTTAATCAACCCAACATCCTATTCGTGCTGACATGTTTCAGCCAGTCAATTAAGCCAAACCAGGTCAGTGGCTTTCATCAGGACGACAATTTCCCTACTAGTAAGTCTCCACCTGCATGTGTCTGAACACTAATCAGGAGAACACACACATAAACCAAACACACTTTCCAAGTATACATTAATACTTATCTGGCGAGTACAAATGTCCTGTTGTGAGACATGGAAGATAAAAAAATTCAGTGGTAAGACACACACTTTGCACTATAGGTTGATTTTAAGCATGTGAAAAAAACACCATGTGATACACTACAAATGGTGTACATTTGTGACACTTGTCTGTAAAACGTGCTCACATAGTGATTTGTGAGTAACAACATTCTTAAGGTAGCACATCAAACAGCACTCACCCGAACATTTGAAACTAATTTCCCCATGGGGAAAACGGGAGGGAGACGTCTACGTGTAGTCACACACTGGAATAGAAAACATATAATAAAATCAATTATCATTAATCTGTGAGGGCTCAGTACATTCACAAAGGTTTTTGGGCTATATCTACAGACTTCCATTGGTATCATAATACATTTTAACCAGGTGCCATTGGCACCAACACACCCCTCTCTTGGGATCTCATTCCTCTGCTTGCTTTGGCATGGTACTCTCAACATCAAAGTCAAATTCCCCAGTAGTGATGAACCCTGCATGGCATAGGGCCCCGCTCCCCAACTTACTTCATCAAGGGATAGCCGTCACCTCTACATCTGAGCCTCTCTCCCTGATGGTAGTAGGGGGAGCTGGAGATGCCAGGGGTTGTACTCTCCGTATGGTGATGTTGACGTATCATTGCGTTGCGGCTTCCCCTTTCGTGTTTGTTACTTATTCAGGCTCTTCGGACAAGATTAGAAAGATTTGCAGGTGGTATAGGGGCTCAATCACCCCAAAACCCTATTCTGGTCAACATGTTTCAGCCTGTCATTTAATCCAAGTCAGGTCAGTGACTTTTGTCAAGACGTGAAACTCATAATCTGGGTCACTGTAGCAAAGAGGGTTTTCAACGATTGTTAGTTTCTACAAGACTTTCAAGGGGAATTATAAGATTAACATCATCAAATGTCACATTAAAAGAGGAGCTGATATCTGAATATATTTTTTCCTTGCATCGCTTCTCTGTGGAATAAAACTAGCTTTTATTTTCGTATAAATACGTTGAAGGGCATTAATGATGTTGTATAATCAAATTACACTTTTTGAGTCACAAGGTCAGCTCAAAGCTAGAAGTGTATTATCACCCAGGATTCAAGGAACAGGGTTCACGCCAGTGCTTAATTTGAGCCGGTGGTTCCGGTGCTCGGCACCGGCACTTAATTGTCAACACCGGAGATTGTGACAGTCTGCCACAAGTTGGTGTAGGTCTGGCTAATTTAGAGATGAGCACAACATCAGTTAATTTTTAATTCACTATACATTAATAATGACTATTACCTGCCGCCAAAGACAGTCTTATAACTTTGGGGGCCTGAAATAGTCAAAATTGGCGCACCTGTAGGAGTGTGATGGTTAGTAGTTGTGTTACTATTATTGAGAACATGGCGGGGCAATGTATGGTGCAAGCTGCAGTTGCCTCCTGACGAGAGCCCTGGCACTTATGTTTTTTTAACAAATTATGCACTGGTTCACACAAGTTTACATGCCCCTTCCCCCCACCCCCCCCCCCCCCCTGCCAGCCAACCTTCTCCCGTTCCTTCCCTTTCTTTCCCCTCCACTGGATTCCATCACCTCATCCAATAGAATAGGGACTACCATGCAAAATGTCGCCTAGTATTCTGGGCGCGCGCAGTTATTCCCCATTCAGTAGGGTTCCACTTGCAATAAGAGTAATTACGTGCAGCGATACTGATCGGAAACGGTCATTCCTGCCACCCAGAATCTCCACACGTATTTACACCTAACTCGTATTTTGGGGTCTAGATCTTGTATATCTTGTTTTAATGTTGAGTGCAGTTATCCATTTGATGATATTAGCTCCTAAACCAATGTACTAAGAGAATCTAAGCACTGTGAAACACCCTGGTGCCCTCTGGGATCTTGTTGGAGCCTAAATAAAACCACGAAAATAAATAAATAAAGATGTGCCATCTGGCGACCACGTTTACCGTAAAGCAAGCTAATACTTCAATCTGTATGGCAAACAGTATTTGCTGCATGAGGACCATACTTCTTTCAAGAGGGCACTTGTCTTTCCCTGTGCCCTCGCTTGTGGTCGGTAACAGGTAGCAGAAGGTACTCACGCTTTTCCCAACCTGTATCAGAAACCCAGCCATGTTCATGTTATCCTACCAACAGGTGGTCTCTTTATTTCATCAACTCTAATCTAAGTATTCCTGCTTTCACAGGAACATGGTGCCTGATGCTGTGCGAATCACCATGCATGACAACAGGTATTTGTGACATGGGAAACTTGATATCCACGCATCGGTGCCAAGGGAGTAGCCTGACAATTAAAATATTCCCCACTTTGAACCAAATCAAGATGGCACTGAGTAAGTGAGGCGAGCAAGCGGGGCACTTATTCAGAGGAGGATTCACATCCGGAGAGAATTCACATTCTCTCTTCCTCGGAGATATTGGAAAGGTAGCTCCTTCCAAAGAACATTTCTAAAAATTTAACAATTTTCGAATAAATCAGCTAAAATGCTAGGAGCATATTTACAAGAAAGTGACGCATCTGTAGAGATGCGTCACTTTCCCTGAGCCACCCTGGGAAACCCTTGCGCCACAATGGATGCACCGTATTTACAATACGGCGCACCATGGCGCAAGGACTGACTCATGCGTCAGAAATTCTGACGCATCTGTTGGGGCAAAAGTCATGCATTGCTGGAGTCGTGTCGCAAGCACGACGCAACTCCAGCAATGCATTTTGAGGCCTATTCCCACTACACTGCATCACTCCTTACACCTGCTTCAAGAGGCGTAAGGTTTTGACGCAGTGGCGTCCTAGAAGTGACGCAGGGAAATCTTGTAGATTTAACTGTGTCACTTTTACAAGGCTTTCCTGAGTGGGAGCGCCCATCCTGCATACATTATGCCTGACGTAGGTATAATGTGACGAAGGGCTTTACAACGTGACGTATCTCCCTAGATGCGTCACGTTGTAAATTGGCCAAATTCTTTATGCCACCGCTGTGTCACAAAAGTGACGCAACGGCGGCGCAAAAGTGTTGCAAGGGGCTTGTAAATCTGCCCCTTAGGTTTTTACAGGCAGTTGTAAAGGGGCACTAAGTAAATATTGCTATACATTTCCAGTGTGCAAAACAAAACATACCATCCCAGGGATATTGGTAGTAGGAGAATTAGCCTAATGTATCTTTCTCTTTTCATCTTTCTCTCATCACTTCTCATTTCTCTTTTTGTCTTTCCTTCCTCACATTGTATTTCTTTCTTTTCTTTCTTCTTTTCTTCTGTCTTTTAGTTCTTGTTTCAATGTATGTTTTCTTCACTCCAGCTTACATTTTACACCTTTCTTTCCATCCTTCTTTCTTTTATTTCCATATTTCCTTGTTTCTTTTTTTAAATCTTTCTTTCCATCTAAACTTCTGTCCATAATTTCTTCTTTACTCCCTATGACTTTCAACATGTCTATTTTTATCTTTCCATCTTTTTTCATCTTTCCTTCTTACTATCTTCATTTACTTTTCTCAGCTTGTGTCTCCTCTCCTTAATTTCGTTGTCTCCCTTATCTTCCTTCTGTAATTCATTTTTTCTTTATATTGGTCTTTTTTCTTTGACTTTCCTTTCTTTTTTTTTTACGGAGTTTTATATAGCGCGAACTTGACCCGAAGCTATAGGGTATCAGAGCTCTTTACACGAGCACCAGTTGCGTTACATGAGGACACATCACATTCATTTTTGTTAGGCACGGGGAGATTAAGTGATTTGCCCAGAATCACAGGATGTTGCGCGTCTTTGCAGAGACTCGAACCCGGTTCCCCAGATTCGAGGTCGACCGCCCTAGCCATTAAGCCAACTCCTCTCCCCTTTTCCTTTCATTTCTTTCCTTCTCTTCATCCTTCTTGCTTGCTCCCATCTTTCTTTCATTTATTGTAATCTTTCCTTTTTCTTTTCTTCTATCTTTTCTCTTTTTGCTATTTTATCCATCCATCAATCCATCCACCCATCCATCCTTCTTTTCCGTTTCCCTTCACTCTTCTTTCATACTGTTTTCCTCTTTTATCTATTCATCCTTCATTCTTCCCATCCATCCAACTTTCAGTCTTTTTTTAATACCTTCCATCTCTCTATCCTTCTTTACAACTCTTAATTATGTTACACAGAACTGCCAAGTGCCCCCCTTACCCTCTCAAGCTGCTGAAGTCTGAGTTTATAGTGATCCTGCAGCGACTCACCCATGCAATGGTGGTCTGCGAAAAACACACACCCACAAGTGACACACTACAATCTGGCATGGTATAAAGGAAATTGTGGAATATCATGCATGCCATCCAACACTGGCACACTCCGCACCCCAACAAGTCGGCAACCATGCATGTAGGCTAGGAATAATGGCTTGTTCTCCGACTGTAGCTAGCTGTCTTCCAGTGCATTTGTCACAGTTAACGTCGCTGTACAGTGACACTGCCTGTGATGAACTTAGGACTATTGCACATACTGCAGGATACATCGCAACATAAGTCCTGCAACACCCAACACTCTGGCAATCACAGATCTTCCCCAGTGTAGTTTTTTATTGTAGTTACATTTTTATGTACCTTCATACCCCTGATGTTATATTCTGTTACTGTATTTTTATAGAGCATTATAATCAATTAGGGAATCCTGGTGCTGTAGAAGGATTGTGAGGCTAGTCTCGGGAGGGCTTGCGTAAAGAGCCAAGCTTTCAGCTTCTTACAGAATTCAAGTAGGGAGGAGGAGGCTCTGATGTGTTGTAGGAGTTTGTTCCAGGATTTAGGAGCAATGTATGAGAAGGCACGACCTCCTGCTCTGCGTTTGTGCATGCATGTGGTGTGTGCTTGTGAGAGTCTAGCAGAGCAGAGATGCCTGGAAGGATGGGGGAATTGTATTCTGCTGTTCAAGTAGGTAGGACCGGTGTTGCGAATTGCTTTGTACGTGTGGGTGAGGAGTTAGAAATGTGTGTGCTTGTGTATCGAGAGCCAGTGGAGTCCCCTTAGGTGAGTTGTGATGCTGGCCCAGCATGAGAGATTGAGGACTAGCATGGCTGCGCTGTTCTGCAAGTTCGGAAGTCTTTTTGTGAGTTGATTGGTTATTCCTGCATATAGGGTGTTTCCATAATCCAGTCTGCTGGTGATGAGGGCTTGGGTGACTGTTTTCCTGGTGTTGCTCAGAAGCCACTTGAAGATCTTTATCAGTATCTTCGGGGTGTTCAAACAGGATGATGCAACTGCATTGACTTCAGCGGACAGTTTGCTTTCTATAATTATTCCAAGGTTTCTTGCTTGTGCGCTGGGTGTGGGAGTAGGCCTGAGATCTGTCGGCCACCAGATGGAGTCCCACAGTGAGGCGTCCTTCACAAAAATCACTTCGGTATTGTCCTTGTTCGGCTTGAGCCACTTGGACTTCATCCAGGTGGCAACTGCAGTCATGCATGCAGTGAACTTGTTCCTTGTGCTGGGTGTTTTGTCCAAGAGGGACAGAATCAGTTGCATGTTGTCTGCATAGTTGACAATGTTGATGTTGTGAGCCCGGGTGAAGTCTGCTAGCAGGGTCATGTATATGTTGAAGAGGGTCAGGCTTAGCGAGGAGCCCTGCGGGACTCCACAAATGAGTTACTGTGCTCAGGGCCATCTTAACAGCATTATAGGCCCTCGGGCAAAGCAGTGCTCTGGGCCCAGCCTACACAACCACTCACAGAAATAAAAATTTAAATTATCGATAAAATAAACTTATATTTATTGGTACCTCCAACAAAATCAGTGTTTTAATATTTAAAAAAACATGCTGTACAGAAATGATGAATCAATACAAGCGTTTTGACAATATAACATGAGCCTTGAACTCGAAAAACAAAAATGTCAACCTAAAAATGGTACTTAGTTGGTAAATCCTACTGACTGAGATAGCACAGGAGCACAGTATGAACTTACTACTAATGATTTATTATTGATCAAGTGTTCAACACCAACATTTGCGTTTGAACACATTTTTTGATAAATACCTTGGGGCTTATTTACAAGCCCCTTGCGCTGCCGGTGCATCACTTTTAATATGGGAAAAAGTGACGTACCAGTGGCGCAAGGGGCTTGTAAATAAGCCCCCTTGTCTGAGTTTTCTCTCCTCCATCTTCTTTATACACTCTGCGTGAGTTTGAAAGGTTGCTGTCAGGATTCTGACATGATGTCGGACCACTTCGAATCCAGTAATCCACAGTGTTAGCATTGCTAAGGTCCCATAACCCTGGATCTGTGTCTTGGATCGCAAACTCCTTTACAGTTTCACATTTGGGCATTTCCTCTTCTGGAATGTCCTCAGCTGCAGGGACAGCTAATGATACCATTGGTATGTCTGCTGGAACTGGATGATTGGGTGCAGGAGTGGATGTAGCTACGGATGATATAGTCGAAGGAGCGGTACTAGTGGCTGACATTGCACTTGGATTGAACCAAGATGTTAACTTTGGAAGTTTGCTTTTTTTTTTTCTTTCTCCTCTGCAGCTCTTTTCCTCTTCTGTGCTCTGCTCAAAACATTACGTTTGATTTCTGCTCAAAGGGTTATTTACGAATTTCACTAACACGTAAAAAGTCTACAGTTTCTTTTTCCTCACTTCACTTTCTTTCACTTCCTCTAACCCTTCACCACACAAAAAGAATTCTTGGAACACAAGCAGGGAGGATCTGCTTCCGATAATGGAAATGCACACTGTCCTCGATTGTTATCCCCAGCCATTAATTGCCTCCTGCTAATCCGTTACAATATTCTGCTTTCATACCATTGCAAGCAATAAAACCAGCAACATTTCTCTCACAAATGCAGACATGCCAACTCTCCGCTACAAGTCGTAATTTTTTTACTTCTACCAAGTTAGCGGGAGATTTGAATGTTGAGGCAGGTGATCGGAAAATTTGTGTTAAATTCAGTGGCGGCCGACACTGATTTACAGTAGTAGGGTAGGTGGAGCGGGAGAGGGGGTGTGGTGGGGGAGCATGCAAGCATGGGGGTTAATAATAAAAAAAAAACGTACCTGGTGCTGCCTGCCTCCTCCCGCTTCTCTGCGTCCGCTTCCTGTTCAAAGCAGTCCCTGGGCCAGCATCACAGACGACCCATCCAATCCCCATGCTACTCTCAAGCATGAGAGCAGAGTGGGGATTGGCCGGAGCGGGCTATTCAATGCTCGCTCAGGCACAGGGAGTCTGTGCTGTTGCTCCAAAATGGCTGTATGCACAGCCGGGTTGGAGAAACCTAAGTGCGCATTTCAGTTTGGTCGGCCTGGGACGGCTGGCCAAACTGACATGCCCACTTAAAAGTGCACATTTACCACTCCTCCTTCCCCCACCTCCCATGGCCCGTCCCCACCCCTTCCGGAACACGCTGGCTCAGAGCCAGCAGCTGAAAAATAAAACAATATTCAAATATTTTATTTTTCAGCTGCTGGCTCTGAGCCAGTGGTGCGACACTCCTCCGCCAGTGCGGAGGCGCCATCCCTGGTTAAATTCTGGTCTGTGCATAGATTAGCATGGGGCCCCTATGCTCGTGGGGCCCCAGGGCAACTGCGCAGCGTGCCCATGTGTTAAGACGTCACTGACTGTGCTCCTGAGGAGTATGGTGGCATGTTCACTGTTTCAGTTCTTCTGGTGAGAAACATGCAGATTTACTGGAGAGCTCATCCTTGAATGCCTGTGTCATAGATTCATATGATCAGAATGGGATGGGCAGCTGTGTTAAAGGCTGGAGAGAGGTCGGTCGAGGATCATCCGGATGTCGTCTGTTGCTGCGATGAGGGCGGTCTCAGTGCTGTGGTTTGGTCTGAAGCCTGATTGTGTGACATTGAGAAGTTAGTTGTTGGCAAGATGTTCGGAGAGGCCTTTGTTAATGGCTTTCTCCGGAATCTTTTTTTTTTTTTTTAAATCTTTTTATTAAAACAACAAAAATTCACCCATTTACAGGATTCATATCGCAGTAACTTTGCGAGTTCCAAACATATTGATAGGACAGTAACAATCCTGATATAGTCGTTAAGGTTTCTCTGATCTCCCACTCCCACTCCCCCCCCACCCCACTCATTTGGCTATATTGTCTCTTGTTCCTGTTCTGGTCTGGCGTTTCTCCAGAATCTTGGCTGAGTACGGAAGGAGGGATATCTGTCTGTAGTTTGGTTGGGTTGACTGAGGGCTTCTTCAGGAGGGTGTTGACGGCTGCGTGCTTCCAGGATTCCAGAAAGGTGGCTGTGTTGATGGCGGTGTTGAGGATGGTGGTAAGGGCCTTGCAGATTGGGGTTGATCCTTTGATGAAGGCATGGTGGGGCAAGGGTCCGACGGGGCCCCGGAGTGAATGTTCTTCATGATTGCTGTGGTTTCCTCCATGCTAACAGTGTCCCAGGTGGTTATTTTGCAGTCTTTTTGCATCATCTGAAAACTTCTGGCAAGTTTCAAGGGGTACAGTTGTGGGGCAATGTTGCTGTATATGGTTGTGCTTGTTGAAGCCCCAGAGTGTATTTAACAGGATAGGCAGCTTGCTGCTCTGGAGGGTCTGCTGAATTCGAAGAGTGTAGTTTATTGTGCGGCCTACATGGTAAGTCTTTTTTGTGTGATGGGTGTTGACCACAGAGGTGTTCTTAGCATGCCTCCTGTAGCTACATTTAAGCGCTGAATACAGCGAAGTGGAGTGAGAGAGAGTTCCTCGTGCTTATACATACCACATAAGTATGTGAGTATTTTGGGCAGGTGGTGGTCACTGGCACTAATTTTTGGGGACAGTGACTTATTTTTAATCATCAGAGTTGGACCTTGAACAAGAAAGAGAAAGGAAGAAAAGTGAGAAAGGAGGAAGAGAAAGAGAAAGATAGGAAAGCAGTTACAAAGGGGGATAGAAGGGATGAAAAGAACACCCAAGGATGGATTAAGAAAACAGGAAGTGTGTGGTGGTGGATGAAAGAGGCATGAGGTGGAATTAGGACTATACAGCCTTTGTGTGTGGCAATCCTGGCATTCAACAGCACCAGCAGCGAGCTCCTAAAATAAACTTTGGGCTCCTGCTCTTATGCTTTTTTGTTTTGTTTTGTTTAGATATTAAGCACTGGTAGCCCGTGGGAAGTGTTTTGGTGTTGTGTAGTATGACCAGAGGATCGCTGCTTCTTGCCCTACTGAGGGGTAACACATCACTTTCTTGGACTAGTAGCAGGCTACAACATGAGGGAGTGCAAGGGTGGAAAGGTGTTGCATTTGTTGTTCTGAGACTATGTGGGAACTGTTTTGTTGTTGTGCATAAGTGACTTGAGAGATGCTCTTATCTTGTCTTGGCGCACAGCACCTAACAATGTGAAGGAAGAAAGAGACGTGAGAGACAAATGCACAAAGGTGTCGTTATAGCTAGTTGGTGGTTATGGTTTACTCTGCATCTACGGAGTTATATTTATCGTTTAGTTGCATCTTCCTGTGTTTTTCATGTGCTGACTGCAGCATTTGGGTTACGGATTCTGAAAGACCCTGTAAATTAAGGTGAGGGGACAACAGAGATGGAGAGATCTGACAGAATAGACAGCGTAGCCAGAGTGTTACGAGCCCTAGTGCAAGGAAGGAAATGGCTGCTGTTTGAATTATAAAATACAGCAATAATCAGGGTTCAATAGACCCCTCAGGGCTCAGGGTCCTGGTGCCACTGCACCTGCTGCACCAATATAAGCTACGCCCCTGACTGTATTACGGTTATCCCATGTCACTTATACATATTACAAGCATGTGGGTTTGTAGAGTGGCCTATGTAGAAGTGTTTCGGTGTGGTGCACCAGAGAGGTGCTCTTGTGATGGTACGGCAGGTGATTCCTGGCTGAGAAAAGGCTACGAGCACAGCTTCGTCCTATGCTTATTGAGTGACATCACATCCCTTTGTGTCCTGCACACTCAACACCTGCCCATGCTCTGTGTTATGTGGTTTCATATACATCACACCACCAAGCCAACACCATAGATGCCCTGGGCTTGCTGCCCACAGTGGCACCCTTCCCCTTGGTTGGGGCCTTGGGATGGCCGTGCCCCCACATTAGATCCAGGTTTTGAGGTTTGGAAAGCCTATGCCCAAACACACACAGCCTTCCTTTGTGTTATAAGATGTCAACCAATGGCTTTCTAATTCTAAACATATATGTCCCTTTAAGGAAGATCTTCGACAATGTCAGCGACCTGGAGCCTGCCCAAGGGCCAGGGGACTCGGGGGTCCAGGGAGACTGGGTTTCCAGTATATGCAGAGAAGCACACTTGATGGCATCCTGCCCCTCCCCCCACCAGTCCAGTTCCTCTATGAGATTGCACCTCTGAGCTTTTTTTATTTGTTTTCACAACAAATACGTTGGGGTTTCTAGAAATGTGTCAATAGAAAGCAGAGCCCTGGGGGGGTGTGCACAACAGTGCTGGGCACTGCTACCTGGGTACCAAGGCAACTTCAGCGTTTGTATGCTGGGGCAGACTGGCACCAGGGACCCTGCGTCCTTTCCCTATGGCCCTTACCCACAGCCCCCTGAGAAAGGTTGGCACCCGAGACGACAAATACAGGCTGTATCCAAATCTTTACCAGGAAACCTACAAAGGGACTTCCCACCTCCAAAGACAAGATGGCATTAGAGTACTCACAAAGGTACCCTGCCCCCAAGGCGAGCTGCCACTAGGGTACTCAAAGAGGAAGCCCGCCCTGAACACTGGCTGGAACAGGAAGTTCACCAGGGGACCCCCCCTCCAAAGACAGGATGACACTAGGGGACTCACAAAGGGACCCCCACTCCCCCCACCCCCAAGTGTCGCCCAAAGACAAGTTGGCATCAGGAAACTTACAAAAGGACCCTCACCACCAAAGACAGGTTTGCACCCGGGAATTCACACAGCGACTCCTCCCGCCGCCCCAAAGACAGGCCATCACTAGGAAATTCCCCAGGGACCCTCAGCAGCAAAGACAGGTTGGCACCGGGGGGCTCGCACAGGGACCTCCGTCCGCCCCAAGGGCGGGCTGGCACCAGTAGATTCACCCAGGTACCCTCCCCCTCTTTGGCCGGCTGACC